>QEPC01002436.1:800725-834833 GCA_003113815.1 Sphenodon punctatus | reverse complement strand
GGGACTAGTGGGTTAGAGCAGGGGGGCTGGGAGCCAGGGCTCCTGGGGTCTCGGGGAGGGGAGTGGGGGCTAGTGGGTTAGTGCAGTGGGGACTGTGTGTGGTAAAATTGAGGTTTGGAAATCCTGAGATGCCACTGCAAGTCATGCAATTTCAGTTGTGTTCACAAAATGCTGGAAATGGGATGTGCGTGGTAAAATTGAACTCAGGCTGTGACTGGGGTACTTTACAAGGATGGGTCCCTGTGTTTTGGGTTTATAAATTATTTATTTTAAGCTTGATGTGCATGTGGACTGTGTTTTCTTCCATCCAATGTTAACCCTGGGAACTCCTTGCTGCTGGGTTATACCATGCCACTGGCCTACTGTCCCCCTGGCTCCGCCCGTAGGCCCGCCGGCCTTACTGCCCCAGTGCCCTTCCAACATCAAAACCCACCAGCCGCCTCTGGCGTAAAGCATAGTATTTTGATTTAATTAAATCAAAGTAACTACTCCATTTCAACAGCGTTCAGATGAACAGTGTAAACTGAAGTAGTACCGCAACAATTTCCCCTGTAGTGGAGAAGTAATGATTGCTGAATCAAGGTAATTACCCCAACACTGATAAGCATTCACATGAATAGGTACTTAGAAATACAAACTTAAGGGGTATACATACTTCTCTTCCTGTCCCTGAATAACTGGTCTGTGGGAACCCTTCAGGAGTAAAACAGAATTAAGGCCCAACTACATCAAATTACCTGTTTGTTAGAACATGGTCTAGGAAAGTGTAGCTGCAGCATAATGTTATGTTGGGAACTAGATCCAGGGGCCAGATACAGAAAGTAGAAAGTGGCCAAATAAAAACTAGCTGTGGACTGCATTTAGCCCCCAGTCTTGAGGTTCCCCCATGCCTGGTTTAAAGCAAAGCACCATGGCACATAGTAAGCAAAAATCTGGTACAGATTTGCTGTATATCTTCTAGTATTGCATACTAACACAGCAAGCAATACTAGAGAGCACAATACTAACAATGTGGTCCATAAAAGGTGTTTTATTTGGAGACTAAACTTTAGGGACAGGAAATATGATCGAGTGACTGTCCCAGGATGAGGCAGGAATGAGCTATAAGAGAATCATGGCAAGCGTGGTTCACAGTTGCAGTCACCAACCATCAGGTGATCTTGCTATGTCAGTGAGGCGTTGTGAAAAGTAATTGTGGCATGAATTGAGCGTGGTTCACTGTGATATCGTCACGTCTGAAATCACCCATCATAAGCCCCACTCTGGAGTTGTTTCCAGGGGAGGGCTCAGCAGTGCAGGCACCACCTAGAACACCGCCTTCACAGCATGCAAGGACTCCAGCAGCTACTAGCTAAGCCCATAAAGCTTATAGTGATAGTGGATGAGGTTTGGGAGATTGCCATGGCCCCCTTGTGAGGGGGTATGGGTTTTTTGGGGAAAGAAGCTGGGGTGAAGTCACTCTAAGTACCTCTATTTTACTGCTTTTGTACTTTGTAATATATATATTGTATTTGTATTGCTATGTTATATTACACCCTGAGTCTTTGGGGAAAGGTGGGATAAAAATGTAAAATAAATGAAATAAATAAATAGATGCAGGGGCTGAACCTAGACCTTGAGAGTCCCAGGCTATTGCTCTAGATTCAGTGCAACCCTTTCAAAATCAAGTGTTTTGTCATTTTACTTCAACTGAGGCTGCATTTGCCCAAACCATTTACACTGGAGTAGCCAATGGGATTACTCTTAAGTAAATGGTTTGAAGATAAGAGACTAAGTAGGAAATAGGCAAATCAGTTCTTTGGAATATTTTATTAAAAAGCCTTAAGAGAATGGGAAGGATAAAAATGTAAATAAATAAATAAATACATTTGGACAACCCCCCAACCCCTAAGATGGCAGGGTACAAAATGCTCATTTTAGATTTGATTTGATTACTCTCTGACATCAAATAGCAGGCTGCTCTCTTGTAACAGCCTCAACGTCTGTCCTGTTTTATTTCTTCCAATACCACAGTCATGCAAGGCCCAATGCACATCCAGAACAGGAATGTGCATTGGTATGGCATGGAAATCAAGGAATGGAATTCAGAACCCCACCCCTTCCAGGTCAGATTGCAGGAGTAGGGTGGGGTGAGAATTTGGAACATAGGCAGACAACAGATCAGGAAAACAAGAATTGGCTGCCAGAACCAAAGCATAGTCCAAAACCAGGAGCTGGAGCCAAAGATCAAACCAAAGAGTCAGTCCAAGGTCTTGGGAAGGCAGGAAGATCACAAGAAGTGCCATATTGGGTCAGACCAATGGTCCATCGAGTCCAGCCTCCAACAAGGCCAATCTTGGTGGCTTGGAAGAAGTACCCAACAGGTCACAACGGAGCAATCCATTCTCTGCTGTTTACTCCCAGCTCCTGATAGTCAGAGTTTACGTCACCCAAACCTACTTGGCCAACAGCCATTGGGCATTTTCAGACAAGACACTCCCCGCCTACCTCCAACCCACTATACATGTTACATAGGGCAACACTGCAGCCCTACAATATGTATGGTGGGTGGGTAGGTAGTGGGTGGAGAGTGTCTTGTTTTGTCTGAAAAGGCCCATTAATGGACCTACACTCCAAATACTTAACCAATCCTTTTTTAAAACCCAGCTATACTACTGGTCTTGACCACATCCTCTAACAACAAATTCCACAAGTTGTGTGTTGAGTGAAAAAATACTTTGTTTTAAATCTGCTGCCACAGTTTCATGGAGTGTCTCCTAGTTCTAGTACTTTTTGAGAGGGTAAATAACCATTCCCTATTTACTCATTCCACACCACTCATGATTCTATACACTTCTGTCATATGCCCTCTCACTTGTCTCTTTTCCAAGCTGAAGAGCCGTAAACTCTCAAGCCTCTCCTTGTACAGAAGCTATTCCATAACCTTCATAATTTTTGTTGCCCTTCTCTGTACCTTTTCTACTTCTACTATAGCTTTTTTGTAATGAGGCAACCAGAACTGCACACAATATTCAAGGTGCAGTTATATAGAGAGGCATTATGATATTTTCAGTTTTATTCTCTATCCCTTTCCAAATAATTCCTAACATTCTGTTTGCATTTTTGACCGCTGCCACACATTGAGCTGAGGATTTTAATGTATTGTCCACAATGACTTCAAGATCCTTTTCCTGAGTGGTAGCCCCTAAATTTAGAACCCAGCATTGTGTACATATAGTTTTGATTATTTTTCCCTATACGTGCATCACTTTGCACATGTCAACACTGAATTTTATCTACCATTTAGTTAGTTGCCTAGTCACCCACTCTTGCAAAATCCTTCTGCAATTCCTCACAGTCCACTAAGGTTTTAACTACCATGAATAACTTTGGGTAAAACGTGACTGGCCCACAGGCCTGTTGTTGCGTTGCCAGATGCTGTCCCGGGATTGACCCGGGGTGTGTTGTTGGCTAGCCCAGGCTGACTCCAGCAAATCGCCACGTCACAGCCTGGGCTAATGCCTGCCTGACCAAATCACAGCAGGCCACAGTAGGCCAGCACATCTGTGCCGCACCATAACCATCCTGGGCTGGGGGCTACCATGGCGGTCCATTTTTGACTGCCGTGGCTGCCCATCATGGTGGAAGGCAGGGCACTGGAGCAACGCGGGGCAGGGTTGGCCGCCAGAACATCTGTTGCACTCCATGTATGGCCTGGGCTGTACGGGTGGTACAGCAGCTACCCAGCCACAGGCATGTTAGTTTGATGCCCCAACCTGGCCATGGCTGTGTCAGCCATGATTTCCCAGCCTGGGACGGGTCACCACCATGTCAGCCAAATGTCTGTTTTTACCCTAGGTGTTATCTGCAAATTTGATCACCTCCCTTTTCTGGATTATTAATGATTAAAAAACACCAGTCCCAGTACAGATCCTTGGGACACTCCACTCCACTCTCTCCATTGCGAAAACTGACCATTTAGTCCTATTCTTTGTTTCCTATCCTTTAGCCAGATACCACCAGTTCCAGTTACCAGGAACCCTGGTGTGGTGGTTTGAGGCTTGCTGCATCCTGGCAGGAGTGCTGCTTAAAGGCTTTATGGACTGAGACAACGTCTCAACGCTAGGTAAATGGGCTTGATCTGTGACTGCTGAAGATGTTTTGACTCCTTCAAATAAATGAAAGCTTGATTTCAGAGTGTGATAATGAACAAGCCTGGGAGATGTCAGGAGGAGGAGTGCAGAAAATGAGACCACCATAGGCAGCGGACTAGATGAACTATTGCTTGGAGCCAGTTCCCCAGAAAGACCATCTGCACCAGCAATGTGGTGCCTAGAGTTAAAAAATAAAATAAAAAACAGAGTGAGCGTTGCAGCAGTGCCGCAGAGAGAACAGCTCCCACTTCCCACAGAGGCAGAATAGCCAGGATGGGCCAGAAAGGAATCAAGGCAACAGCCAAAAATTGCGACACCGGTTCTCCAAGGACTCATGCTAGGGCTGGGCCTCTGTTCATAACAGGGTTATGCTAACAATGGCAAAATGGTAAATGATGAAAGGGAAGTTATGCAGAAGTCTTGGTTGTTTGGTAAATGGAGTCCATTCTAATACCACATGCAGAGTGTGGGACTGTAGCCTAGAAGGCAGTAAACCTGAGAGCGACTCATACTGGACAAACATGATCTCCCAAGCAATGCTGTGGCAGAAAGTGGTACTGCAATCTTTAGGTGCACAAACAGGAGGGTAGTGAGTGACTATGGGAGAGAGCCTTCCCTTTGGTGAGATTGCCACTGGAGTCTAGGTCTTAAATGAAGTAAAACTTGAGTGCATGCAGAATAAATCTACAAGAATGACCGGAGGGCTGGAAAACATGCCTTGCAGTGAGAGTGCTAGGGAACTTTTGTGACTTCACTTAAACTACAGGCCCCCCCGAACATGAGACACTATCCCTTTGTGGGTATGGGATGGAATTTATGGAGCAGATGTGCAGTCAGAATTGGCACTGGGGGTGCTCTATCCCTATTCTTCCAATAGACTGAGGCTCTACGAAGGAAAGGCGTAGCACAACCCCTTTTTCGAGTTATACAAACTAAAAAGTATACTCAGGGCTAGGAATTTGTTCAGAAATGATCAGTTCAAAGCAAAGGTGGATCTTGAGGTGGCATTACAGACCCCAATTGATTTCATGCAATATAATAAGCTGAGAAGCATTTTTACAGGTTCCCAAAAGAAACATGAGTGCTTCACGCGCAACCCCAAAGGACTGGAGTCTGTTTTGTTTGCCTCGTTCGGGACTAAAGGCCTTGTCTCTCAAATATACGCTGAAATTAAGGGGATATGGTTTAAACCTTAATTAAATTATATTAAAACCTGTGGGGGGGACCTACAGACCAAATTTGGGGGTGGGGGTGTCACGGAGGAACATAGGGTCACATACGTGTAACACAGGCCTACATATAGACTACAAGTCTGGTAAACATGTAATGCAAAAGGTTCCACATGTATGTAATGTTACAATTGAGAACTGTAAAACTCAAATTAGGGCTGTGACATGTGACCAAGCTTCAGGAAAGGCAAAGAGATACAAAGAGTGTGTATTTGGGAACCCTGACCCAGACAAGGCAGCCAGAGACATTTATATGCTAATGCAGGCAGCCATTGCCTACGTGCAGAGACAGAGAAAGCTGATAACGAGAACAAAGGGAATTCTAGAAGCCGCGAGAAGTTACGAGGAGTTTCCCTCCTGGGGATATAAGGAGTTGTACCCCAGAGGGGGCAGTGACTATCAGGAACTCACTCACCATCTTGCAGCCAGGAGGGCTGAGCCGAACCATGAACTAAGAGACAGGACTTTTGCTCTCTAGCAACTCTAAGGCTGAAGGCCCAGTCGCTTACATCTAGGACTGAGAGAAACTTATGGACCTTTGGAGGGTAAGATGCTTATTTAGGAACTCAACCGGTATAGATCAGGAATGCGTTATATTTACCTTTGATTTCTAGTAACCACTCTGTATCAACAATCTTGCTTATGTAATCAATAAACTTACTTATTATTATTATTATTATTATAAACATTTATATAGTGCCAGTAATGTGACCTGGTGCTGTACAGAACATAGAAATAGACGCGGAACACAAGTGAGCACCAAGAGTTCCCAAGCTCTTGCGAACCCAGAGATTAAAGAGTCTGTAAACGGGAAGGATCGGGCCCTTGAGTGACAAAGGGGTTGTCCCTGTGGCAGGCTTGAACTGGCTAGAGAGAAAAACTGGTTCAAGTGGGCTGTGCACGAGGGAAACTGAGTCACACAAACCCGGTAAAGTGGGGGTGCGGACCTCCAACCCGTGACAGGGGGAATACTTGCACAAAATCTGGCTTCACATGCACCAGTGCTCCATCTCTATGGCTGTGCTAGAGACACAGACCAAAATCACGCTACGTCTCTATTTGACCCGTTAGAATTGCTGATGAGCAAATCTGTTTCCGCTGTTGGAAAGGGTGTGGCAAAAGAGGAGACATTTTTCACTGCTTGTGTAGTTGTCTCTCCATACAGGCTTTTGGGGTTAAAGTATGGGCATTTGTTAATGAAGCAACAGGCCTTATAGTGCCTTTTCAACCTGAGGGAGCCCTCCTTGGCCTTTACCTTAATATCCCTCTGATGGATGCTCACAGAAAGACTTGCACCCAATTGTTCTTGGCAGGATGCAGTATTATTGCACATAGTTGAAAGTCTGATTGGCCCCCATCCATATCTGAGTGGTATCAATGGGAGTGGATGGTGATGACCATGGAAAAGGTGCTGGCTGTTTCTAGGGGAGGACTGGAGGACTTTTTTGGCACATGGTCAAACTGCTTCACATGCCTCAAGAACCTGGGACAAGCTGGGGAACCTGAAGCTCCTATCCTCCTTAAGGCTTATAAATGGATCTGATGTAAGGGTGAAGCTTTTCTCTGAAGCTATACTGCCCCTGTGACTAAACAGTTCCAAGATACTTTGTATGTATCTCCAACAGGCCCAAGTGTGTGTGTGTATGGATGGATGGGTTGTTTTGTTTTAGAGGGTAGGGGTTGGGGTCTGAGTATGGTTTACTCTGTAAACTTGGTCTGTTGAGCTTGTCTCTGGTTATAACTGTACAAGAGTCTCACGTTGTACCTAGGGACTCCGTGTGTTATTTGTAACTCGCTTAACTAAATAAAACTTTTTTTAAAAAGGTTAAGTGACTTGGTTACCGAGTTCAAAGAAAGTCTTTTTTCAGGGAGAAAGTATTGTCTACGAAAAGTTTATAACTTCCTCTGCTGGATTAATATTGAAAATCAAGGAATGGATGTTAAAGCTGGACAAATTCAAATGAGAAACAGGGCACAAATGTTACCACGAGGGTGAATAACCATTGGATCAGACTGTTGCAGGGAGAGTGGATTCTCCATTACGTCAGGGTATGTGTCTGTGAAAAGCTGCTAAAAGACAGTAGGTCCTTCACTTCAAAATCAAGAGCAGACACACTTTAGCACAAGGGTGAGGAACTCCCAGCCCTGTGCTAAAGGCCATTTTGGGCCTATTCCCCCTTCTATCTGGCCCATTGCTGCTTCCCCTATCTTCCCTTTAATGCAGACCATCCTTTCCACCACAAAGCACACCAGTCCCAGGCTCTCTTAGTGTGCGCTCAGGGGTCTCTGATCCCTTCGTCAACAGAGCATACTGGAAGGCCTTGCCCTCCTCAAAAGCACTCCAGCAGCCCCCAACTCCCTACCCCACCCCCTACAGAGCAATCTAGGGGCCCTCACCACTTCCCCCTATAGAGGATTCTAGCAGGGCCAGTCCTTTCCCCTACAGAGTGCTCCAGAGGGCCCTGCCCACTCTCAGACAGCTGAGGCCTGCAGATTTTACTTTTTTTCAAAGTGATCCACCATAGGGAGGTTTCCTAACCCTGCTTTAGCCAAATACAAGTTTGTGCTCTGGATGGAGCTGAATGGCCTTAATTAGACAGGACAGACTGAAAGGATTTCAATGATATCCTCCTGCCTTCAAATCTATGAAAATCAGTGGGTTTTTTCTAATTCAAAGCAGCAGAGAACCCCACCCCATATCTGACTCTGCCACAGCAAGACCCCACTCCTCCATTACGCAGCTCCCAGGATTACATTCTCTATCTCCCATCCTAGCCCTCGCCTCACTGCAAAGTCCCAGTATCCTTCCATGGCAATTTCCCCCTTTTCCTGTGTCCAACTGATAGTGCAATGAGAATGACTGGTGCTCTGAAGCCTGGCTCCCAGGATGATTTATGCTGGAGAGAAGTGCTCCACCTCCTTGTGGGTGTTCCCTTTGTGTCCCTCAACCCAAGGGCCCTCTCAGTATCCATCTCACCACCTGTGTTTACACCCGATAGCTCTCTTCTGAGCCATCCTCTCGATTCTTCAGAAACTGCCGGGGCTCAGAGGCACCGGCTGCTACAGCACCCCTGGTAAGGCCCCTCCTAGCACCTGCCCCCTTTACCTCCCACTGTGTACCCCCTTCTCCAAGACCACATCACCCGTGTGACGAGGAGGTTTTTAGAAAATCCACACATGCTCCCATTCTAAAAAAACAGCAAAACACCAGGAAATTTATTCAAGGTATAAAAATATAAAAGAAGAATACTGATCCTCTCTCTGTATAAGGTCACTTCCAGGCTAAAACAGCTCCTGTTATGGTAGAAAAAAAGTGTCCCCACTTCAGACAGAAACCCTGAGGGAGAAAAGGATGTAAACAAACTATTAAAGCCACAATCCTGAAACCACTTGCTCTTGAGTAGTCCCATCGCCACAGTAAGTAGCTTCAGGACAGCAGCCTTAAAGAGACAGGAAAGCCCACACTCCCTCAGTTTTTGACCATAAGCTAGAATCTACGAAACATCTCAGTCTAACCACTTTAGTTTTACCTAATAGTTCTGTCTGGAAGGCTGTCACTTTCCTTTTCTCCCTTATTTCAAATGGTTGAGTCTGTGACAGAGGGTGTTTTTAGACAAGCACTTCCCCACTCATTACCCACCAATCACGCATGTTGCAGGGCTGCATAGGGTGCCAGTGCAGCCTTGCAACATGCATGATGAATGGGGAGGTGCTTGTCTAAATACACCCAGAGTTTATAAATCCATCCATCCCCTTTCTTTTCTGGCTCCCACTTGCTTTTAATAGTTTTGCTTATGCGATAGGGCACTTTGGACCTGGTGGAGCCCCCAGTGCAGACTCTACTTGAGATCCATGAAACGGATGTCCATGATGAGGAGGAAGTTCTTGGGCAATGGGCGGGGTGCTGGTGAGAGTACCGTGAAGACTTGGCGTTCCATGTCTACGCCAGTGACTACAATGAACCCAGCCACGCTGGTCTCTGAGATGTTCTCATCAGCACTATCAGCAGTGCTGACGCTCAGTAGGTGGTGGACCATGTCCCGGCCCGGTGTCACTGGTACCAGCTTGAGTTGGTTATCCTCCTGGGACATGCCCAGGGGCAGGCATGAATCAGGGATAGTGGGTGCCCCCACTTTGTATATCTTGACATCCAAGAACTTGACGTCAAAGGCATGTGGGTAGAAACAGCCTCGGAAGCCGTAGAAGTACTCCCGAATGCGGTCATCACGGCATTCCCGCCGGAAGTCCTTGGAGCGCTCCACCACCCCACCTGACTTGGGGAGAAGCACAGTGCGCACAAAGTGGGGCAAATCCCGCTTTAGCTCATTGTAGAGTCGCTCCTGGTCCAAGACGACCACCACGTCCACCTCAAAGGCTGAGGCAGCATGCACGAGTGCCTGGTACCCAGAGCCTTTCACCCATCCGCATGTGTTGATGACACAGCCACTGACGGAAGCCCGGCGGTTCACCTCACAACGTTGGTTAAAGACATCGGCCAGGCGAGAGGTGATCTGCAGAGAGCAAGGAGCAGCAAAAATATTACATGGTGGACTCATAAAAGACTCATGTTGGGATGACTGTAGCATCTGAGTGGCTGCCCCTATTCTTCCTCCACTTGCCAGTAAAGGCTTGTTCTCACCAGCAAGGGGAATTACTCCAGAGGAATTATCTCTTTCCCCTTCTGTTCACAAAAGAGGAACCAAAGGTTAAATCGCTCTTCCCCAGACCTTGCTTGGGAGCTTACAGGAAATTGCAAACTGGGGGAGCTGGAATGAATCAGAAGCAGTCAGAGAGGCTGCAGCAGAAATGCAAACACAGCTTTTGGGGGTATTACAGAGAACTCAAGCACGGATATTGGAGGTGTAATTACCTCCCCCAAATAGGAGCCTCCCTCCCCACTTTAACTTCACTTTGTTTGAAAAGGGTAGACCTTATCCTTGCTTTAACATGCTCTTCATGAGAACGAAGGGGAGGCTAAGGTGAATTAGGAGGTACTTGCCTCTAAAAAGTGCTTGCGAGAACAGGCAATATGACCACACATAAATATCCCCTTGAGCAGAGTTGACATGGCCATTCCATCCAGCAGGGGGAAAGGATTGAGAGGCGAAAGATACCCACACAAAAGTGCATCATACTTTTAATTTCCCTAGCAGCAACCATCCAAAGCCCCCAAGGTATTTTGCAGAGGCATAACACAATTAAGTACAGGCTATATCCTCCATTAGGGCTATCTGTCTAGCTCTTTTAGAGGGCAAATCAGATATCCTTAGAGATATTGCTATCTCTAACAGAAATGGTTCTGATGCATTAAACCACACAACCCCACCAGCAGGGAGGCCTTTTTGTAACCTACAAATGGAAAATACAGTTGGAGACTGGATAAAAGGTTAGGTGGCAAGGTCAGAAGTTTCTATTTGTGGTATCTCAGTGGCAACTACTATTTGGAGGAATGCTGACCAATGAGGTCACAGACTGGATCACAATTAGTAAGGCTGTTTGATTTCTATGGTTATCACAGATTTCACAATTTCCAAGAAATTTACCCAATGCCATGTAATAAGTAGAAAATCCACATTTTTAAAAGAATTGTGTAAAAACACATTTTTAGCACTCAAATCCATAATCATTCACTTATCTAGTGCACTGTCAGATGACATCCAATTTAGTTTGCTTCCTATAAATGACTGTTCCTTTCAGATGATGTTAAACAAAAGGATACCAGCTACATCGAAGACTGTTTCTAATTTTTCTGTTAATTTCTCAATTCTTATGTACTGAAAATGAACTGATGGTGAAAAGTGGGGACACACTACAAAATTTACTGCCAGTAAGTATGGTTCTTGAGAATATTTGTTGGATAATAAGGAAAGCCTATAGATTTTGAATATGATACGGCAATTCTCTACTTTAATAAGTATTATGATTAATTATGGAATAGCTTTCTGCCTGTGACACCCCATTTTGAGACATATATATAATACCATCACGCCAGACAGGGCAAAACAATGTAAAATGCATCAAATATCAGTCAGGATCGCAATCCTAGCCACAGGTGGTGTAACCCAACTTGGGGCCCCGACCCACAGTTTGGGCTCTTCTGATCTATTCTTGGATTATGCCATGCAACAAGCAATCCCCACAAACATTCCCCTTCCAATAATTTACAGCCCTAGCAATTGGTTATCTAAGGACTGTACTTATCGTCATTGATATTAACCATCAATGTGTTTACTCATCTCTGACCTGCTAAGCAGACTGAATATTCAGTTCCCCTGCATTCGTACCAAAAATGAAGAATAACTTCTGGATCTCTAAGTGCCCTACGGCTCTATTAGAAAAAGGATTTAAAAGAAAAGTTTTTGACACACTTGGGACATTTATGACTAAAATAAAGTGATTCAGAAAGTATGGTACTGCACTTCAGAACAGCAGCTGCTTTCATACATCATTTCCAGAGAACTAGTTTAGGCTTGTATCAATGGGTGAAAACAGATATGACACTAACTACCCTTGGTGGTTATTTATGCATGTTGCAGGGCTGTATTGGTGCCCTATGCAGCCTTGAAACATGCATAAATGACCACCAAGGGTTAGCGTCATGTCTGTTTTCACCCAATGTTGAAACAAACAGTGAACGGCAGTGAGTCCTGGTTAACAGGGATAGTATTAGCAGTGTTACCTAACCTTAGGCCTGCATGACACCATTATGAAACTTGAGTATAATCTTGCAACACCAGATAGCAACAAAGGCATAAAAAGGTATACCAACTATCAGTTGGGATCATAGCCTGATCTGCAGATGACACAACCCTACTTTGGGTCTCAATCCAAAATTTTGTATTAGCACAGAGATGCTTTGGAGTGCAAGTGAAATACTAAACTCTGGTCAGTTAACCCCTAAGTTTCCAGATGAAGATCAAATTAACAAACTTTTTAAAAAACTCCCTACAATGTTTTCTTTCGCATTCAGTTTTTCAGAATAATTTTTTGATAAAAATTTGTCGAGGCAGCAGAATGCTAGCAAAGATATTGTTAAGAAGATATTACTAACCTTGCTTAACTTTAGACAGCAATTAGAGCCAGTGTAGCCTAGAAGATAAGGTGCTGGACTTGGACCTGGGAGACCAAGGTCCAAATCCAATTTTAGCTATGAGTTCACTAGGTGGCTTTGGGCAAGTCACTGTCTCTCAGCCTCATTTCCCTATCTGTAAAATAGGAATGTATGTATCCCTCTCCCTATGTTCCCCTCCCCAACCCTACATTGCAAGCCCCTTGGGGCAGGGATCGATCTCTAATTACAACTGTTCAGTGCTTAAGCACATTGCTGGCACTATATAATTAATAAATAATAATAATTTACTATGTATACATTGCTGCAGAGAGGGAAAAAGCTGAAAGAGTTGTGAAAGCAGCTCTGTGCCTGCAAAAATACATCCTCCCAGGCAATCCATTTTCTCCCCACTCACCTGACCAGCAAGCCCAAGTCCAGTCCACGTTGGAGAGGGTGCTCCCATCCATCAACTGTTTAGTGGGGAGTAGCAGCAATGCCCTCCCTCCCTGCCAGTACCAGCTCCAAGCCCTGCTGTGAAAGACTGAGCCTGGGACTTGGCCTTCCACCTATGGATCCATATATGAAAATATTTCGGGGAAACCAAATATTGCTGCTGGCTCACAGTACCACAACCAATTTGATGGCAGTAGTAGAATGTGAAGCTGCTCTAATGTGAGCCACTGGCAAAGACATTTCCAGGTGAAAAGTGGCAAAATCCATGTTCCCGTGATTTTTGATTATTTTTAAAAACCCTCTACAATATTTACATATACCAGGTGTGGGGAACTTTTCCCCTCCCATAGGCCACTTTGAAAATGAGTGCAAGCTCTGCAGGCTAGAGAAGAGTTAGGGCAGGTTTGCTTAAGGGGTGTGTTCAGATTGGGGGGAGGAAGGGGAATGAGTGCAGATCATGGATCTAACCGCTGTCCTTGAGTGCGTGCCCTCATCTCCGCTCTTTTTCCCCTGAGCTCTTTCAGGCTTGAGGGACAGTACTCGATCCACAGGCCAGATCCAGAAATTGAAAAGGGGTCAAATAAAAAACAGTCATGGGCCAAATTTGGCCCAGAAGCTGCAGGTTTCCCAACCGTCCTGTACACAGTACCTCTTGGGTAAATAAGCCACCATCACCACCTGAAAGTGGGCATGTGTATGTGCTTACTGTCCCTACAGAGCATAGGGAAACACTGGTTCATAGGGTAAAAACAAACGACGATAGCCCACACCAGGTGGATGTTCAGTAAGTGTTCGCTGCTGTTTATTAGGTGACCATCAGATGTTAGCCCCCACCCACCAACTGGCCACCAGCCAGCCGCCTCTCATGGCGTAGTCCAGGGACATTGAGGGCCCACCATGCAGGCGAATCTAGGCTAATGTTGCGCCCATGTGGCCACAGCCCATCAATGAGGCTGCATGCAGCCTCTTTGCGTCCAGGTCCACCAGCACCATAGAATTGTGGGCAAAAAGCTTAGAGTGCTCTGAGCAGTGACCGCTTTCTGTCTCTCTCTCTGCTCTCACTGGTGCCTTAAAAGCCTAATGTGCACCAAATTCAAACATATGTTGTCCCAGCTCATCCTGGTTTGCAACTCATGCCCAATGCTTGCTACCCAGGCCAGGTCAGATCCCCTCTGGTGGGTAGTAGGTGGTCGAGCAATCACGCATCACAACCCACTGGGACTGCCTCAACAGGAAAGAACAGAACCATTCAAGAGTGGTCCCGCGCAACCTCGCCAGGTCCCACTGTCAAAGTCAACAACACCCCATGATCAACTGAAAGGCTGCTGAAAGATCTAACAACATCAGCAAGGTAGAATACTGCTTGTCCATTTCAAGGTGCAGATCACTGACCAAAGCCACAAGCGCAGTTAGAATTAGATCCTTGCCCAACCTGGCTGGTGAAAACCAGCCAGGAGACATTGGGTGAAAACAGACATGATGCTAACCACCTTTTAACCACCCTTGGTGGTTATTTATGCATGTTGCAGGGCTGCACTGGTGCCCTATGCAGCCCTGTAACATGCATAAATGATCACCAAGGTGGTTAAAGGGTGGTTAGCATCATGACTGTTTTCACCCATTGAGGCTGTTGTTGGCTGGGGTTGTCTACACCTCCCTATGGGAGTGTCAGATACCCTTAAAACTGCGGTGGTTCAGCCCCTGCTTAAGAAACCATCTTTGGACACTGATTTCCCAGCCAGCTATTGGCCTGTGTCTAACCTTCCCTTCTTAGGAAAGGTTACTGAATGGGTGTTTGCCTGACAGCTCCAGGTTCATCTCTATGCTGTCCAATTCTTGGACCCATTTCAGTCAAGAAATGGGTCCATACCCATTTTCGTTCTGGGTATGGCATGGAGACTGCGCTTGTGGCTTTGGTCAATAATCTGCACCTTGAGATGGACAAGGAGAATTCTACCTTGTTGATCTTGTTTTCCATTTGGCCAGGAAGGGTGGCCGTTAGATCAGTCAGGAAGGGTGGCTGGGGCGTTCCCTTGCCTCTGGGCTGCTGCAGTGCCCCACAGCCAGTCCAGCCCCAGCACAGATCCTCTCACTCTCCCCGCCTCTGGGCACTGCAGGGGACTGAAACACTAGACCAGGAAGGTGGGAGTTTGGGGGGGGGGGGGGTTCTGAACTTCTAGCTTTCCTTGTTGCCTTATAACAGGAATGTCACTGCAACAGGTGTGGACTGATCTCTCAGCTACAAGCACCCAGGACTAGCACTTTCCTACAGTTTATAATAAAAAAATATTATTACTACTAAACATAAAACAGATGTCTGAACAAATGAATCCAATGTTAAGTCACTTTGGAGGCTGAGCATGGGAAGGGGAGAGGGTGGGAATCGGGGGTGCAGGGGAAGGAAAGAGGGGCCTGTGGAGAACGGTGGTCTGGCATAGCGATAAGCTCCTTTGGGAGTTGGGGCACTTGCACTTGAGGGGCCCATAGTCAGGGCCCCGATTCTCCCGTGGAATTTAAAAAAAAACTCCGCAGAAGTGTGGGAGGCTTGAGGCCTGATTCTGCACCTCACCATGCTGGACTCCCCAGCCTCCCAGATGCAGTACAGGGCCAGCTTCCCCTCCCCACCCCCAGATGTGTGGGGTGGGAGGGGCTGCCAGGGCTCACCTGCCCTCCCCATCTCAGTCTGGCAAATAAACGCACCTAGCAGAGGAGGCAGCAGTTTCTCTTAACGCTCTTCAGCTGCTCCTTCTGGCCACTTCCTGGCCCCTCCCAACAGGGCATCCCAGAGCGACACAGCGGGATGACATCATCTGGCTGCGCTGCTCTGGGAGGCCCTGTCAGGAGGGGCCAGGAAGTGGCTAGAAGGAGCGGCTGAAGAGCATTGAGAGAAGCTACGCCACCGCCACTGCTGCTAGGTGCATTTGTTTGCCTGGCTGAGGAGAGTGGGGGGAGGCGAGCCCTGGCAGCCCCTCCTACCCAACGCAGTCTTGGGGGGAAGGGGAAGCCCCGAGGGTTTATTCATCCCCCTCCCACCATGGAATCCACATCTCCCCAGCACAGGCTGGAAATTCTCTGCTGGGAAAAGTGGGACAGGAGAGTCTGTGGGGAGGAAGGAGATTCTGCGGGGGGAGGGGGATTTTGCGGGAAATCCACCAATCACAGACCCACATTTGGCTTGGGGCCCTGCCTATAGTAGCCCGGGTCAGCTAGGAGCTGCAGGCAGTCAGCTGTCCCAGGTGCGCTGCAGTAGTGCCGGATCTCCTCTGCTTCCAGCCTGGAGAGTGGGGCAAGAGAAAGCATGGGTGTGGCAGGGTGAAGCTTAGCCGGAGCACTGCGCCTTTAAGATGCTCAGCACCAGCAATGTAAGGCTGGCATCCTGCAGGGGTGTGCCAGCAGCACCAGAAGAGGGTTAGTGCCTGTGTAAAAGACAGCTGGGTTGGGTAGAGTGAAGTGACTTGCCCACAGCCACTAAGGGCTTGTTTAGGCATGATGCTACCTGCCTAGCTACAATGCAGTAGAACTGAAACATTCAGACATGAGCTAAAGGGTAGTACTGCCATGGGATAGTAAGAGCAGTTTTATTATTAATTATTATCATCGTCAATATATATATTGATATATTTACGTTAGCTTCAGAGGTGGCTTATGCCATGATTAGAGGCGATGCTGTCCATGAGGGGGAAGTTCCCACATAGTCTGTATCGCTGAACACCTTTCATTTGCAGCATTTGGACATGACACTACTGTTTGGGTGACTGAAGTGGATGCCCACCCAGTGACTTGAAGTTGTAGATGCACATACTTGACTTAGTTACAGAGCAGAAGGGAAGGCAGTATGAATGAAAGGCAACAGAAGGAGCATCAGTGAGCCATCAGTGGAGATGAGGGGCTAGGGAAAGCCTGACAAAAGAGGTAGGTTTTTAATAGGTATCTAAAAGTTGAGAGGGAAGGGGCAAAGCATGTTCCAGGGAGAGAGACTCATACATAGGGAGCAGCTTGGGAGAAGGGACGAAGATGGTTTCTGCCCATCCACTCTGCTCCAGTCATCTCTCAAACCTCTGCTGAGGATCTCCTCTTCCTTCTGTACTCGAAGGGGATGAATCATGGGATAACCTACACCAGCCCCCTGCTGCAGTGGTAACGCAATGGGTGGGCATTCACTTCTGTTATCCAAACAGTAGTGTCATGTCCAAATGCTGCAAATAAAAGATGTTCAGGGATAAGCTATAATACAGGCGATGTGGGAGCTTCCCCCAAATGGACAGCATCACCTCTGATCATGGCATAAGCCACCTCTGAAAATAACCTAAATAGAACGTAAGAACATTAGTAGTGTTGTACTGGGTCAGAACAAGGGTCCATCAAGGCCAGCATCCTGTCTGCGACAGTGGCCAATCTCTTTCTGCGAGAAGTACCCAACAGAT
This sequence comes from Sphenodon punctatus, assembly GCA_003113815.1. Lineage (NCBI taxonomy): Eukaryota > Metazoa > Chordata > Lepidosauria > Sphenodontia > Sphenodontidae > Sphenodon > Sphenodon punctatus. The sequence continues at coordinate 817,543 of QEPC01002436.1, read as the reverse complement.
CACAATGGGCAATCCATTCCCTGTTGTTCCAGCCCCCAACAGTAAGAGGGTACGTTCCCCAAATCTACTTGGCTAATAGCCATTAATGGGTCTATCCTCCAAAAACTTAGCCAATCCCTTTTTAAAACTAGTTACACTACCAGCCATGACCACTTTCTCTGGTAGTAAGTTCCACAAGTTAATTGTGCGCTGAGTGAAAAAATACTTTCTCTTATTTGTTTTAAATCTGCTACCAGTAAATTTCATGGAGTGTCCCCTTGTTCTAGTACTCAGAGAGGATAATTAACCGCTCCCTATTTAGTGTTCCACACCCCTCATGATTTTATAAACTTCTATTATATCCCCTCTCAGTTGCCTCCTCTCCAAGCTGAAGAGACCCAACCTATCCAGCCTCTCTTCATATGGGAGCCATTCCATACCCTTGATCATTTTTATTTCCCATCTCTGTACCTTTTCTAGTTCTATGTCTTTTTTGAAATGGGTTGACCAGAACTGCACGCAATACTGCAGGTGCAGTCGTACCGTAGATTTATATAGAGACATTATGATATTTTCAGTCTTATTCTCTATCCCTTTCCAAATGATTCCTAACATTCTGTTTGCTTTTTTGACCATCGGCACACACTGAGCTGAGGATTTTAATGTATTGTCCACAATGACTCCACATTCCTTTTCCTGAGTAGAAACTTCTAATTTGAACCCAGCATTGTATACGTATAGTTTATACAACACAAGAGCTACACTAACGCATAACGTGCTGCTTCTCCACAAAAAAAATGGAAAAACGAAAATTGAACAGAATTAACAATGATGAGAAAAGACTGAAGGAGGAAACTAGGGCGCAAGAAGCCAGACACCCTAACCTAAGCCAGCTCACCTGCAAGCTCAAAATTCTCAGCTGCGCAGCAGCAGAGGAAGGTCTGAGGGAGTGACAACCTTTACCCCTTAATCCCAGTGGTCCCAATTCTAATTATCCAAACACGGAATCTCACAAAGGGAGAGTAAATATTTCTTCAGGAAGCAGACTATGCTTTCCCCTTATCTGGCCCTTTTAAAATGGTCCACAGCTGCTGGGGGATGCACGGTAGAGCTTCCCTGGCTCAAAGGGGTGGAGGGGTGTGAGGGAGGGGTGAAGCCCTGGAGCTGCAGAGGGGACGGAGAAGCACGTGACACCTGCCTCCTCCCCTTTACAGGTAGAAAGGTCCTGGGGTGGCGCCCTTGGGTGCCAACCAAAGGGTGACACCTAAGGGTGTCGGCCATCAGTGGGGCAGTAGCAGATGCGGCCTCTCCATGTGAAGGGGGTGGAGGCAAAACCCCAGATCGGCAGAGAGAAGTTTGAGGGGGCTCTTCAGAGCCCAGCACCTAGGGGCTCCGCTGCACTCTCTGGACTGCCCCAGCTTTTGGACTGCTCCTTCTCCCTCCTGCCATGGGGAGGGGGTGGGGCTTGGATCCATACTCTTTGGAAGCTGGCTTCGTTGGGCCAGCTTAAAATATTATTGCTGGCAGGGCTGTAGGCCCATGCATTTGTAATAGAGCCTCTTGGAGATGTGTTTTGTGGGGTGAAATAGGCGGGACTAGGATAGGGATGGGGGAGGTCCTGAGGGCAGCCCCAGGTGTGAGGTGGGTGCAGCGTGAGGGTTGGGGCTGCCTGGTGAGAGCAGGCAGCAGAGAATAGGTTGGGGTGGCGATTGGGGTTTGGGACAGGAGGGGGTATTTTCCTTCACATGGACTGCTATTGGGTTGATGTTTGATATATGTTTAGATTGTGTATTGATTAGATTATGTATTCTTATATTATATACTGGCTATTATGTATTGTTTATTATGTATTGTATTTCATTTGTGAATGTAAGCTGCTACGAGACGCCTGTGGTGTATGTCGTCTGCAGGGTACAAAATTAAAATGAAGGGGGGGAAAAAAAAAAGGCGTGTTTTTCTCTGCTTACTGGTGCAGCGCCAGCACTATAAAGCAGCTGGTGCCACACTTCCAAGTCTGGTATGTCCAGCGCATGTGCACGCTCGCCGTGCTGTCTCCAACACATCTGCGTCATCAGCAAGATGATCTGTGCAGGCATGCACACGTCAGGGCTAGGGCTGTCGCTGAACTGAAGGGAGGGAGGCTGGCACTGGGACTCTGAGGAGGAGCCAAGCAAGCCAACCAGGCAGGTTGGCAGGGGAAGCCCCTCCTTCCCACAGTAAGGAAACCCTTAGAGGACAATTATGATATGGGCGGCTGGGCACAGTGTCCATACCACGGCTATGGGGAAAAGTAATTGCCACAGTTAGACGATGGGGGCAGAGTTGCAGAGAGCCCTATGGGGGTTAAAACACAGCTATTTAAAATGATGCCTGGACAGCAAAAGTCGACACCCAAGCCAGGGGGACTGTGCTAGAACTGCAACTGCAGGGGGAACTGGGGAAATGCAGGCTGAGGAGCTCTCTGTGTGGGGGCTTTTTTCTCATCACGTGTGGTATGGCAAATCTAACAGAGTGAGTGAGTGCGTGCTTCTGCTTCTCCTGGCGCCATAGCTGCTGTAGCCTGTGCCGCGTGTGTGTGTGTGTGAGTGTGAGAGAGACTGCTTGCTGTCGCCTGGCCTGGACCTCCTTCTCCTCCCCGTGTTGTTGCCTCTTGAGGCTGAGGAAGGGCTATCTTTGTTCCTCATCTGGCTGCTGCCTGGAAGGTGTGTTCCATCCAGGAAGGAAGGTAATGGCTGAGCTTCACTAAGATGGAGTCTTGAAAAATCAATTATCAGAGAAGCAGTTGTTGGTCTTCAACGGCTTTTACCACCATGGATAGATTTGGTAAGAGAAGGAGACATATTACACACAGTTTTGAGTTTAAAACCATTGTGGGATGTGTGTCTGGACTGGGTGGCACATCAGGTGCCACTACCAGAGAGTGTATAACCTGTTTACTAGCTTGAACAACAGGAGCCGTTTAAATTTTATGAATGTTTTAAAATGTTTTATACCTGTATTTTTTATTTTATTTTTTTGAGAGTGTTAGCCGCCCCGAGCTGTTTCAGGAGGGGCGGGATAAAAATATGATTAAATAAATAAATAGTCATACTGTGTGTGTGTCATTAGAGAAGCGATCTTGCAGCTTGATTTTAAAGGTTGTTGTAGCACTTGGGGTCTAAGCCATCAATGTCTGTGGTGTTAATTATGAATGGAGGGCCTAATCTAATCTGTTCTATGCTTCCTTTAATATTATTGGTATTTGGTGATCAAATGCACTAAAGCATTAAATCCTGCACTAAATCAAGGTGGCATAAAGATATATTTCTAACTCTTTCCTAGGCTGAGCACATGTTTATGAGTTGGCACTGGACCAACAATTACCAGGGTCATGCTAATATTGCCCCGATGCATCCTTCTGAACTGAGATGTTCCCCTACCAAATGGCAGTTTAATCTCTCTCTCATTACACATAGAAAATATATGCAAAGTGCCTATTTAAAAAAACTGGATCCCTTTATGGCCTCCACCTCTGGCCAGGCAAACTTTGTGACATACATTGACCTACACTTTGCACATGATAATGCCTGCTCTTGGTTTTAATAGTTTAGGCTAGTATTATAACTTCTCGTGTGCATGCAGTGTGTGTACTTGCAAATTAAGTTTCCCTTTTGCCAATTAAAAAACATGTTGGAAGGAAGCTGGCATTTGGTTGCTGCTGTTCCACAGCATTATTCCCCATTGATGGCTGGCATCAGTAGAGATCTGACAGCATTCAGGGGCTTTAGTTTTAGTGTTCTTTTAAAGGAGAAAACAGCCACATTAGCCACTTTGAATTTTGCCCCCACTCTACTTTGAAGTTTGAACTTGGAATCTTAAGGAGTTTTCCATGTATTTTTTTCATGAATCACTATCACTTGTTCACTGCTCTGGTCTGAGAGCTTTTGGTTTGCAGGAAGGACTGAAAGCTACTATATCAGGGGTGGGGTATCTTTTCCCTCCCAGGGACCAATTGCAGCATTTATGCCAGGTGTGCATTTTAGGATTCCACATAATGCTGTTGGTTTTTTTCTTGCATTTTTATTTATTTATTTTGGTGTGGCTTTCCTTGAATGCCCCACATGGTGGGTGTTGCATGCCCTCTCCTGAACTGTGCATGCCTCCTCGCCCTCTGTAAAACTCTATGCAACATTTATGGTGTGCCATTTAGAATTTCACATAATCCTGTTGGGTTTTGTAGCAATTTTCTTTGCATTTTCAAGACAAGATGTGTGCATGTTCTATACTGCATTGATCACGATCATGTAAGTGTGCAATTTTAGGGTTGGCTCCGCCTGCCATTGATCCTGCCCACCTCTGGGCTGACCCCGCCCATTGCTGGTCCCACCCACTGCCCCACCAGTCGTCACTGAGTGGAGCGCAGAACCTGGTACAAGGGGTAATGGTGGTGGTGCCGCTTGGCAATAGTGATCATAATATAATCAAATTCAACATACTTACAGGAAGGAGAATGACAAAATAAAATTAAAACAGTAACATTTAACTTTAAAAGGGAGAACTATGCAAAAATGAGGAAACTAGTTAAGAGGAAAACTAAAAGATCCAGCGGTGAGGATTTGAGGCTATACTACTGTAATGCACTCTATGTGGGGCTGCCCTTGATGACTATCTGGAACCTGCACTGCTGCAGAATGCAGTAGCCTGACTCCTTTCGGGGGTGGGTCACTGCAAGCACATTACACCTGTGCTTTATAGTCTGCATTGGCTACCTATAGCTTTTCGGGCACAATTCAAGGTGCTGGTTTTGACCTTTAAGGCCCTAACAACCTGGGCCCCGCTTATCTAAGAGACAGCCTTTCCTTCCATGCTCCATTGCCACCCTGGGGTCAGCTGGGAGCGCTCTCCTGTGGGTGCCACCTGCTAATCTTGTTTGCATGACAAGGGCCCGCAGAGAAGCGTTCTCGGTTGCTGCCTCTACGTTACAGAAGGCCCTTCCCTTAGAGCCCGAGTCTGAGCATTTTCCGCAGGCAGTGCAAAACTTTTGTTTTTTGTAAAGCATTTGGCAGGTGGGGCCAGGGGATGAGGTGGGGTAGGGTTTAGGGGTCAGGGTGGGGTTTAATTATTTTTTTCTTTTAATCCAGTTTTATTGCATTTTCTGTATGTTTTTATTATGTAAGCCACCCTGAGCCTTAGGGGTAAAAATTCAAATAAAATAAATAAATAAAAATAAATGTGTTTATTTTATTTATTTATATTTATTCGCATTTATATTCTGCCCTTCCCTGAAGTCTCAATAAACGGTTAAGAACAGAATTACCTGGCATATTAATCTACTGCAATTTTTTGAGGGTGTAAATAAGTATGTGGATAAGGGTGAGCCAGTCGATATAGTGTATCTGGATTTTCAGAAAATGCTTGATAAGGTCCCTAATGAGAGACTCCCGAGGAAAATAAATAGTCATGGGATAGGAGGCAGTGTTCTAGCATGGATCAGTAACTGGTTAAAACGGATAGGAAACAAAGGGTAGGACTAAATGGTCAGTTTTTGCAGTGGAGAGAAGTAAATAGTGAAGTATCCTAGGGGTCTGTACTGGGATCAGTGTTGTTTAATATATTCATTAATGAGCTGGAAAAGGGAGTAAAGAATGAGGTGATCAAATATGCAGATGACACAAAAATATTCAAGGTAGTTAAAACCAAGCCAACAGTGAGGAATTGCAGGAGGATCTTGCGAGACTGGGTAACTAAACAGCAGATTAAATTTAATGTTGACAAGTGCTAAGTGATGCAAATTGGGAAAAAATAATCCAAACCATGTGTACACAATGCTGGGTTCTAAATTAGGAGTTAACAGTCAGGAAAAGGATCTTGAAGTCATTGGGGACAATACATTGAAATTTTCAGCTCAATGTGTGGCAGCGGTCAAAAAAGCAAACAGAATGTTAGGAATTATTCAGAAAGGGATAGAAAATAAAACAGAAAATATGACTATATATAAATCTATGGTGCAGTTCTGGTCACCCCATTTCAAAAATGGAGATGGAATCTCCACAATCATGGAACTCCCTCCCCTTGGGGGTCTACCTAAGCCCAAACCTGTTTATCTTTCGGAAGAGATGCAAGACTCTTTTGTACGGCCAAGCACTTGGCATGCAGGGATAGGGTTGGGCGGAGAGGTTAGGGAGAGTTGGTGGGTGTGGGTGGTTAGTTGCTTTAATATGTTTGTATGTGTTTTGTAAGCTGCCCTGAGCCTTATTGGGAGCGGTGAGGTAAAAATTGGAAAAATAAATAAATATTAAATTAAAAAGCTATAGTAGAACTAGAAAAGGTACAGAGAAGGACAACAAAAATTATGAAGAGTATGAAATGGCTATTTACCGTCTCAAGTAGTAGTAGAACTGGGGGACACTCCATGAAACTAAGTGGTAGCAGATTTAAAACAAACAAAACAAAAAAAGTATTTTTTCACTCAACACACAATTCACTTCTGGAATTTGTTGCCAGAGGATGTGGGCAAGGCTAGTAGCATAAGCTGGGTTTGAAAAAAGACTGGATAAGTTCTTGGAAGATAGGCCCATTCATGGCGATTAGACACGTAGGTTGGGGTGTAACCTCTGACTGTCGGGAGCTGGAAGTGAACAGCAAGGAATGGATTGCTCCATTACGACCTGTTGGGTATTTCTCTGAAGCAAATGAGAATGGTCACTACTGGAGACAGGACACTGGGCTCCATGGACCACTGGTTTGATCCACTATGGTCACTTATATTTTGATGGTTGTCCCTACCCCATGGCTCCAGCAATAGGTGTGCTTATTGTAACATCTCTGCCCAATACACTAGTTTGTGGGATGGAGCCTCCCTTTCTTTTTCCTCACTGGGACCTGCGTATGTGTGCAGATACCATCTTATACTCGCATACTCCTGCAACTACTCACCTTGTTAAAGAGTTTGATGTTGGTGCCAGGTGTGGTGGAGCCAAAGTGATAGACCAGTGGGGCTTGAACTGAGAAGCCCTCTTCCACATCTGCAGGCCGCTCGATGTAGAGTGCCCCCATAGTGCCAGGGATAGAGATAGAGCCCTGGCCTACATCCAGATCCACAAAGGTTGGCCGGCGCCCCAGCCGCACCGCATAGTTCAACAGCAGCCGGCATACTGTTGACTTGCCTACATCTGTGGGCCCCACAACCATGACCCGGGGCCCCCGCTCATCCTCACGTTCTGCCTGTCGCCGCATCTGCTCCAGGGCTGTGTGGGTGTTGAGATAGAGCAGCATGGGAGTGTCCTTGGAGACATAGGCCACTTCTGTCCGGCCACTCAGCTGCACTGTGCAGCCATGCCAGGTGAAGACAGCCACTTTGGCGCCAGCATCAAAAGAGAACTTCTTGTTGCGCGTCAGCTCTGTCCCAAATATTTCAGCCATGCCTGTCAGCAGTTCCAACTGGACAGTCTGCGAGGCTTCCACTTCAAAGCGGAGCTCTGTCTCCCGCTCCAGCTCAAACTTGGCCACCAGTTTCTTCTCATCCCCAGCCTCCTCTGCCATCTCGGCCTCTGTGCTGCCCTGCCACAGACATGGAGAATGAGGTCAAGTTTTTGAGAAGGAAGGACTTGCTATCCTTTCCTCCTCTCTTGATATACTGCTACGTAGAGTAATGCAGGACATACCTGACTGATGTATTTTCTAACTGAAAATATCGTTTGTTTGAAGTGAATTCCCCGTGTAGAGAAATCCGTTTCAACCAGACCCTGAGAGCCAACGTGTAGCCTAGTGAATGGGGCCCTGGACTTGGGAAATCAAAGTTCAAATCCTGTCTTAGCCATGGACTCACTGGGTGGTGTTGGGCAAGTCACTATCTCTCAGCCTCAGTTGTAAAATGGGAATTATAATGACCTACTTGTGTAGGTAAGCTAGATAAGGACTGTAAAGCACTTTTAAACACTTAAAGTGCTATATGCATCATAAATATTAACTGAATTTTCCACTGGGAAAAATCAAAGGTTTAATGTCAGTTTTTCAAATTTCATTATTTTGGAATGTGTTTGAGGACTGTACACTTACACCTTCCCGGAGTCACTGTGGTGCTTCCTGAAGGATGTAATCTGAAACAGCTTGGCACCCAGGGCAGAAGAAAACCACAGTGACCAGGAACTAAAGTTCCCACAAGCACTGTGGCAGCTCAGGAAAGATGTAAGCACAATGTTGGACGCAAGAATTACAAATTCTAAAACACAATTTTTAATTTGGATTAATAAAAACATTTAAGAACTTTTGCTCTGTAAAAAAGATTTCAATGCTCTTGCTATCCCAGACTAATTTCAGAAGGCCAGACTTTCTTGTGAGATAGCTGTTCTGGCACAGCTCTACTGCTAAGTGGTTAACCTGTGTTTAACTCTTTGTCCTTTTGCCCTACAGACTGGGGGTTGGTTAGTAAAAGGGCTCAGCTCCATATAGGTCAGTTTTCTGTATGGTCATATAGGCAGGGCAGTAAAAGTTCCCTGACCTGTTTGCCACTGGGAAGAATACTTTTTAATCTGGACTCGGAGAGCGGATTTTCACACCCCAGGGTCTCCCTGCAGTGGAATGCACTGGATATTTGGAGGCGATAGCAGTGTCGTGGGGCTTTGCATGAACCTCCCCTCCATAATGGTAAAGAGAGAGGGTAGCACGTGCAGAAACGGGGGCGATCAGTTCAGTGGGAATCAATCTCAGGCAAGCAGCTGGCACTGCACGCAGGGCATAATGGAGGCACGGGGAGGATGGGGGGCACAGTCGTGTTCCCACCCACCCCGAAGCAGGTACGACCACTGCCTCAGGAAAGGTGGCGGGAGCAGTGATGTCACCGTCTCGTTACTCCTATAGGGTTTTGGGGAGCGAGAGGGTGGAATCGAACCCTGAGCAACCCCGGGGGCAACACTGGTGTGCCTGTAACGCTCGCACCAAGCGTCGCCTTGGAGACAACAGAGATTTGGGGGGGGGGGGTGTACCAGGGCGTACCGTCACTCAAGGGCACCAAACTGAGTGTCACCTTAGCAACGGGACAGCTACGAAGGGAAGAGAAAGAGGGATCACTAACCTGCTCACCCCAAGGCGATAAACTAAGGGGACGAACCACCCAAAGCCTTCCGCTCCGGCACCGGAAGTGGCCGGTTCCGGAAGTACGGAGAGCTCTGGGGTCTGCTGGGAAACGTAGTTCCGCTATATAAATCGAGCTCGGAAGTGAACACAGGTAGTTGCGCGCAAGAGCTGCTGGGAAACGTAGTTCTGTCTTCGTACCCTTCTGCTCTTCACAGAAAACTCCCCCCCCCCCCGAGCGGCGCTGGGGATGGAGGAGGCACCCTCAGGCCAGGGGCTGCATGGGTTCACTCACCTCCTTTACCCCGGGACTCTTATCCCCTTGCCTCCTCACTAGGACCCTTCACATTGGCACTGCCTGTGGGGCCTCCTCATGGCCTGACACCCTCTTCGGTGAGGGGTAAAGGCTGCTGGTACATGCAAATATCACAGAGCTGCCTGATCAAAGTGTAAGGAACAAGGGAAAGGCGCATCTCTACTGGGGGTTTCTGAAACAAAGGAAGTCCCTTAAAATCATCCTTAAAGTCATCCACCACGCCCTGTGCTTTGATCATGTCCAATCCTTCCTCTCCTCCTTCTGGCTCCCTCTGACTTCACATCCAGCACAAACTCCTTTACCTTCCAGGCTGTTCATGGCCTTACTTCACATCTTTCTGCCCTTGTCTCCCACTATGTTCCCACGCAGGAATCTCACTCCTCTTCTGCTACCACCCTCACCCACCCCAGACTTTGCTTCTTCCTAAACATCTTGCTCCTTTCTCTCATACTGCCTCTTTAGGCATGGAACACACTCTTTCTCTCGGAACACATACTCCCTGCTCTCTCCCAATAGCTCCTAAAAACCTACTTTTCCCATCAGGCTTTCCTTTTCTCCTCACCCCCATTCCTTGTTTATTGCACTAACACTGTACCTGGAACAGTTGTGATAAGAGGCAGGTCCCTGTTCTGAGTGAGGTTCTTACATTCTAGATTGTATCTGGCACCACCTGCTCTGGGGAGCTTAGTATCTACCAGAGGCAAAGGATAGGGGAACACAGGGAGAGAATGTTCATATATGTATTCAAAGACAAAACAATAATAATGAATAATCTTTGTTTTTAGGGCCCCCCCGCCCCCCGCCATGGCACTCAGAGCGCTTCACATATAACAAATGAACACACCTTTAAATCTTCACATCAACCCTGTGAGGTAGAGTTTAGGAACCATTGCTAAACTTTTCTTAGCAGTATCTTTAGATGTACTACATTCCTAATATGAATGGACTTGGGAACAGAGACAACTAAAATTATTATTATTAACAAGCATTTATATAGTGCCAGCAGTGTACCTGGTGCTTTACAAAGTAATTGAATAGACACGGTCCCTGCCCTAGGGCTTCCAATCTGAGAGACGGGGGGAGGGGGGGGAAGAGGGGGAGACAAAGGAAGGGGAACAGAGGGAGAGACAAGGAGCGTAACATTCATGAGGCTGCGAGGTCCCAGGTGCATGCACTTGGCTTAGTTACATCAAGATGTTAACATGTTAATTGTATTTCTTTTTACAGTTTGATGCAGTTGGCATCTTTGTGTAAAATATTGCATAGTGACCCTCATCTTCTGTCTTGGGATATTTTCCTATCTCGGTGCATATCTCTTGCAAAAACTTGCAAGTACCTACACACAGGTACACAATATCCTCAAAAGAAAGTTGGTTACCATTAACTGTGGTGTTGTTTTTGTAAACAAAAAAAGCCCTGGGGTAAAAAATCTACCCCAATGCATTTACCATGGGGTAGATTTATACCCCAGTCTGGGGTAGAAATCTACCCCATCACATTTCATGTTCGTTTTCACATTCAAGCAATGTAAGTGCCAAAGGAAATCTAGAAATCTACCCCAAGACCCACATAATGTCATTTTTTACAACAGAATATGAACAGCTGATTGATAACACAAGTATGTACATCAGTAGTGTTCACTTAGCTTTAAAAATTAAAAATAATATATATTTTAAAATATTACAAGTCAGGCCATTAGCATTAGATGCAGAGCCAAATCCAGGGATGTGCATGTCCCATGCAAAATTATGGTGTAGGCCTCCTTCAGAATTTCCAGGGGGCTCTGCGGGCCCACATTTTATGCTTGTACTTCTCACACAGGTTGTCATTTCAAGTTTATTCATACTTCATGTATTGGGGGGCTCTTGCAGGACCTGCTCAACAGAAGAAGCCTTCTGAGGCTGCATATATTTGGATCCAGCTCTGATTAGAAGAGTGGCTTCAAAATCATTGGTTTTAGGACCAGAGGCACTGTGGAGCTTGGGCTACGTACTTTTTTCAACACCCCTCCACTTATGTTTGTATCTTTATTTTGTATCTTTCGGAAGAGAGCTTAGTCTGGCTGTGAAGACTGAAATGGAGGAAGAATTCCCTCCTCCCTTGGCAGTCTGATACAAGTTATATCACCCTGATGGCAAATTTTTCTGTTGCTACTCTTTGTCTTGTGGATTTTTAGTTAAGTTGAAGGGGTAGGGCTAATTTGGACAGAGTCATGTTTTCAAACTTTTGTTGGCTGCTATGACAAGAAGAAACTTCCTCAGAACTGGTAACTGAAAACCCTAAAACAGTAGTAGTAGTAAGTTTATTGCATAACCAAAGGTTATTGTAAACAAAGAAAAAAAATTAAATAATACATACGACGCAAAATGATAGCGCCTATAGCATGACAGTATGTACAACGCATAGTAAATCAAATAAAAACATAAAATATCCCAAAAGTTAAGAAAGGCTGAAATCAAACGTGATCTACACATACAATACCAGCCATAGAATTACAAGGGAATATCAGATACATCAAGTAATAAGGCCCTACTCCCCCCTCCTGCAGTCGAAAAGTTGCGTCAAAGGAGGAAGGGGACAGAGGCCACAGCTAGGAAGGGAATTAATAGTGGGGCCAGGGGAAAGAGGGTGTCTCGTCACCTGCAAGGGGGGAGCAGGCTGATGGGGTGGGGATCCGCAGAGGGGAGCGAGATGGGGCTAGGAGAGGAGAGGGGGGCCGCCCAAGTCATAAATCCCACATTGCAAACTCTGACGCAGAGAGACTGGGAAGACGCATGTAAGGGTCACAGGGTGGAAATCTGCAATATCACTCCGCCATGCGGCCCCCCCCCACCCAGCCCCGACACTCCTCCAAACACCCCCAAACTGGAAATAGCTGCAAATCAGTCTGCCCTGGGGTACCCCAAAACACAGTGGTAGGGAGTCTTTCCTCTCTCAAGGGGCACTTTGAAAACTAGTACAAGCTTTGAAAGCTGTGTAGGAGGTGGGATGGGGGGGTTGAGGTCCAGATAACAGATCTGTCCCCTGTCTTTGTGTACATGCCTCTGCTCCCTTACTCTTGAGTTTACCTGTTTCAGTGCTTGGGGACAGGGAACAGACGAGGAAGTAGAAAGGGGCCAGATACACAGCTACCGCCCCTAGGCCTAAGGTTCCACACACCTGTGCTAGAACCACTGTGCTAACATACACCCCCTATCTTAACGCAAACCATGGGATGCCAACCCAGAGTTTCAGTATCCTTCCTCATATAGGGGTCCCTGGGCTGCTTACAGCGATCTATTATACCAGCCACCTTCCTCCAGGTCAGGCAACCAGCTATTACACTACAATGGGCCATGACAAGAGTGGTTCCCCCCCCCTCTGCAGAGACTCGTATCTAAAGTATTCTGGGGTCTAAAATTGATAAAATTCTGCCTACAGTGCAGGACTTGTACCAAAAACCTGGCAATACTCTCTATCACCAGGGAATTCCTGGCCCCCCAAGAGATACCCTAACAGAGTTTCATCTGCTCTGCCGGGATACTTTTCCAACAAAGCAGCTAAGTGCTGGGCTCTCAGGGCATCGTACAAATGACAGTGCAATAGCATATGAGCCAGTGACTCAACCGCTAGACGATCAAACAGACAAAGCCGCTCCTCATAGGGAATGCCCTGGAAATGACGGTCCAGAATCCGGGAGGGAAAGGCATTCACCATAGCGTGAAACAACAACACTCTAGCTCCTCTTGGCATCTGTGCTGTTAAATATCCAGCCATAGCCCCTGGGTTCGGGATCCAATTCAGATAGGCTCACACATGGGAGGAAGCCCTGATCTCGGCAATCGCTTTCTGGCATTCAATAGCCGCCAAGCGACACAATACTTCCTTCCTGACTGCCCCAAGGGAGAGAGATATTCTTTTGATATGCCTATCTCTGATAACAGATCCATTATTTTAAGACCCTAGGGGCTGGAATAGGGGTCCCTCCCTACCTCCTTTAACAGCTCCGAGCACTGCTTCGAAAAGATTTTGACCCACAGTTTCAACGCAGCTTTGATAGCCATCTGCCTCCAACTTTTCTGGCCACATTCCATAAGTGCGAGCACGTGGGGCGTACCTTTAGGATTACCCAATAAACCCATAAGGAATCTAGTCTGCGTGACATTAATAGATTTGGGAGAGAAAGGAGCCCATACTTCTGCCCTGTAAAGGGCCTGGGCCCACACCCTCCCATTATGTACCTGTATAGCAACTGGAACATCACACCTCCCTTGCCGCACAAAGTACCCAAATATGGCACAAGAAGGTCCCTTGGCATCTGCTATAGCTCTTACAATGTGCTCCTTCCATAGACCATTGCTATGGAATAACAACCCCAAATATCTAAAGGAGATACTTCTTGGAGTGAATTCGCCCCCGTGGCCCACTGTTTCAGTCTCATTTTCTTGGAAAAGGCCATAATCTTGATTTTTGAAAAGTTTATAGTGAGGCGATTGACCCTAGCAAACTTGGCAAAGGTATTTAGTTGTCTCAAAAGGCCCACCCTTGTCTGGGACATTAGCACAATATCATCCGCATAGCAGGGGCCCACAGATCTAGAGGCCAAACGCAGTGGAAAATACCTAGCTTCCGCCATAATGGGAATGATATCATTTATGTAAAAATTGAACAGGGCCGGCGCAAGCACACAGCCCTGTCTGACCCCAACGTATGTCCTTATAGGTGGAGTGACATGCCCCTGTTCATCCACCCTGACCATGAGCGAGGAATCGTTGTGGAGTGACTGCATAAGTGAAAGAAGCCTCAGATCCACAGAAGCAGACCAGAGCTTCTTCCACAAAATGCCCGTCCACAGAGTCGAAAGCGGCTCTTAGATCTAAAAAGGCCACATACAATGCCCCATTGTGGGTCCTATACTTGTTGGCAAGATGATCTAAAATAAGGCACTGCTCGACGGTGGAGCGCCCTTCCTGGAAGCCTGCTTGCTCGTCAGAGATAGCCTTAGTCCGCCGTATCCTCCAACAGCTTTCCCAGCAAGAATTTAGCATAGATCTTGGCAATAACACACAGAAGGCTGATAGGTCTGTAATTGCCAGGTTCAGATTTTGGCCCTTTCTTAAAGATTGGTACAACCATCGCTTTAGCCAACTCCACCGGTACCCCTCCAGATTGATTAATAGCCGAGAATAGGGCTACCAACAAAGGGACCCACCAGCTTTTATAGGCTTTGAACACTTCTATGTGGCTCAGGTCTGGTCCCGTGGCCTTACAATTACTAAATGAGTCTATCAGGACAACCACTTCTGCCTCTGTTACAGGTGGTCAAGGTGGAAGATCCTCCATGTTACCCAAGGAAAATTCTACCAGCCGCGCCCCCTCACCTGGGTCGTACAGCTCCTGGAAATGGTTTACCCACATCTGTGGGCGTATTGGGGAGACTGAATGCCTTATTCCCCTAGCGGTAGCAGCATTAATCAGTCTCCAAAACTTTCTAGAGTCTTTTTGCTTCACTGCCTGGAGAAGGTCTACCTACTGGGCCCCCACATATTCCTCCTTCTTACTCCTGAGCAGTTTCTGATATCTCGCACATAACTCCAGGAAATCCGAGGGAAGCCTGGCCCATGATCCCTCTCTGTACTCCTGATACTTCCCCCGCAAATCCCTCCACATTTCCCAGCATTCCCTGTCATACCATGGATTACCTCTCCTACTGGTACTTCTCCTTGGGCCAGGGTTCCAGTTCCCAATATGCTGCGATAGGTTAGAACTGAGCTGGTTATAATTCCCTATTATCTCCTTAGAGTCCACCGCCTGCAGCAAATTCTCACGCAGTTGCCAAGTGGAGGGAAGCTTAAACCACCCCTCCAAATGCGCCTCCAACTGAACATCCCTTCTAGGGGCCCTAAGGGTCTCCAACTGATTAAACATAGAGTTCGGAGACTGGTTTGGGGCCACCATCCCTCCTTCCACAAAAAGACAGTACAACCATCGCTTGTTAATGGAAGGTGGTCACCCACCAACTCCACCCCAACTAAAAAATCTGTAACCCAGGGCAAGATACCAGGAGACACCAGGATGAAATCTATCACATTGGAACCCGAGGGCCCCAGATGTGTAAATTCTCCCACCGGGTCACTATAGCCCATACCATTAAGAATAGAGAGCCCAAAGGTGGTGACAAGGCTGGCCAACTTAATTCCTGAGGCATTGAATCTTGCGTCCTTGGATCTTCTAGGATTAACACAATCAGGAACATGGTCCAACTGCATATCACAATGTGGAGCCAGCGCAGTTATCGGAGCCCAGCCTAGCATTAAAGTCCCCTGTAATTATAAAGGCACCCTTGGGATGTTTATAATGCAGATCCTCAATGAGGAGTTCAAAGGTCTTCCACATTCCCTCCCTATAGGATCCAGAGTTGTATGGGGGGACATATACCATAAGAACAATTAAGGTGAATCCCTCATATTTCGCCACAAAACCCAAAGCCAGGGGTGAAGAGGTGATCACCTTGAAACCCTTTAGACAGAGATTTTGGGCCATGAGGCAGGCAAGCCCACCACAGGGGCGTCCTTTCACATTATAACTAATTGCTGGAAGATCGTATATCTGAAAGCCTTCTAGCTCCAAAGGGGCCTTCACCCATGGTTCTTGAAGCAAAATTATCTGTGATTCCTTAGCACGGGCGTGGAAATCAGCATTTTTATGCCTCTCCCACCCAGCAATATTCCACGAGCATATGGTAATAGATAGGGGCAGGGGTGGGGTGCTAGTCAGGGTCTGGCCTCCCCCAGCTCACCCGCCCTAGGACTGGCTGTTTCTGTAGATCTGCCGTCCAGGAGATCCCTGTGCACTGGGCTCTTTAAGGCCATGATGTTAGAGCAGCAGTCGCTGACAGCTCTATCAATCAAAGGGGTTGACCCTAAACACAAAGTTCCAGTAGCTACCTCAGGATCCCGCAGAGGCGAACCTCCTAAAGGAGCCACTTCGTCAACGCCGGTAACACTTAAATCAAGGCACTCCTGGGATTGCACCCTCCCCAGATTCTTAGTTGCCTGCAGCCCTTTCGCGGCAACAGCAGGGGGAGAGGCCATATCACAGAATGTGCGTTTGGGCATTGGGGGATGATTAGGGTCCTACAAGGTAGAGTCAGGAACAAGAGACCTTCCGGGTATTAGTATGTAGCAATAGGGGTGTGATCCCTGAATCCAGATAGACCTTAGATAAGTGAATCCCCCATGACCTAAACAAATTAGAACAGGTCCACAAATTGCGAGCCATACAAGGAGAAGAAAAATAAAGAACAATCCTACAAGATAATATTTATTTTATTTTATTTATTTAATAAATTTATACCCCGCCCCTCCTGCTAAAGCAGCCCGGGGCGGCTTCCAACAATAAAAACAATATAAAAACAATTTAAAACATCAATACAATAATATAAAAATATTAAAACAGGGCTAAATATAATAAATATACATAATAAATAAAAG
>QEPC01002436.1:773834-799640 GCA_003113815.1 Sphenodon punctatus | reverse complement strand
CCTGTGGCTTACAATCTAAAAGACAAGGAGGGGGAGACAAGGAGAGGGGACAGCGGGAGAGACATGGGAGAAGACAAACATTCAGGCGGATGTGAAGTCTCAGGTGCGTGTACTTGGCTTGGTTACAAGGTGGTCGGTAGCAGCAGTCAGCAGAGGAGGGCTGACAGTAAGAGCAAGGGGAAAGACTAGAGGGCAATTAAAGGGTAATTTTCCAACACCCATACTGGAGAGTAAAACCTGAAAACATGATTGCAGTGTAACCTAAAGATTCAGAAACCAGAAGACAAATTAAACTGTGTTCTATACCTCATTCAAATTTACAGGGGTTTCTCCAGTGTAAGTGGTTTGTGGGCATGGCCATGATTATAGCCAACCTCATAGTATTTTTGGGAAGAGGAGGGTGGGGGTGGAGCTGGCTCATTAGTTTTGAACATTTTAAGTTAGCAACCCTATTGAAAAAAAAAAAAAAGTCAAGATCATCAGGAAGTCATATAACTCCAGGAACTGGAGCTTGAGGAGGAACACCAATTTTGTGAGACTCACAATAAAATGAGATTTCAGAAGTGTTTTTTGTTGTTGTTTAATTTGGCTTCTGAGTTTTGACCTTTCGGATCTACATTTTTCAAGAATTTCTCAGTAAACAAGATAGCTTGTAGCAAACTCCCCCCCCCCCCTTTTAAATTAACATCAAGATTATCATGTTAATACATGAAACTAGGAACTGGACATTTAATACAAACACCAAATATTGCAAGACTTGGCAAATTCCCAAGCTAATTTGCCAAATGGATGACAGATTTGAGCCCTAAATGTTTCTTGGAGAATCTACCCTGATTATAGTCACTGGTGCAAAGAGGTGGAACTGTGATGTCAACGGGAATTAATTCCACTAGTTTTGTCTGTTTCCCCTAGGGCTTACCATGGTGCATCTACCTTGCTGTACAAATCTACAGGGTAGACAAACCTCCTGTTTCTCTGTATATGTCTCTCCCACGCACTTCATTATAGTGTCTGAGTGCCTCTTAATCGGTAACTGAATCATCTTCAGATAAACCCTCCTGTGTGTGACAGGGCATTAGCCTGTTTTTACAGGAAAGGAGAGGAGAAGAGGTACTGTTAGGAGATGAGATATTCAGCAGGTATAGTGACTCACCCAAGGTCACACATGGGGTCTGAGGCAGAGCCAGGGTTCCAACCTTTCTGAATCCCAGCTCAGAGCTTTACTCTGCTAGCATGTTTCTACCCACAAAAGCCTTCTTGTCTCTTTTATGTTTGGGGACCATTGCCTGGGGCACCAGCATTTTGGTGGCACAGGCGGGGTGGGTGTGGGGGAGGGGGGGAATGAGGTAGGACCAAACACAAGGTCTCAGTGTTGCAAAGATTTGAACTGGCAGGCTGTAAGAGTAAAAGACCAGAGTTGTCTATGTTTCAGGGAACTGACCAAGGATGTCACTGTGGAAACCAAAGGGATGTGCTTCCGAATGTCTGAGAAATGGCAGCATTTTTTATTGTCATCAGCTATAGGAGCTAGTTATTCAGAGTACAGCTTGGATTTCTGACTTGCCTGACAAAGGATCCTGTGAGGTCTGAAAGCTTGCAAACCTCCACCAACCTAAGTTGATCCAATAAAAGATCTCTCTACACTACTTTGTCTCTACGAGTTATTCAGAGCAACATATATCAGAGCGCTTGGTGCTTGCAACTGTAGCTGGGGGAGAAAAAATTATGACTATCAGGAGAATACTTAGTTGGAATGGACTCCCCATCCCCTGCTCCAGTTGCAGGGGATGCAGCTGCACAACAGAGAGGACCCCAAGGTTCTGGCTCCTGATGCAGCCGCACAGCAATGTCCATATTATAGCTTACACCCTTGCAATCAAACACCACTGCTGTTTGTCTAGCAATGCAAGGAGAGGTGGGTTGGTTATGAGGGGGCTGTCAGTGATTGGAAGGGTGCAGCTGGGACAGTGCCAGTGGTTGGGGTTCCCCCACTTGGCAGTGCCAGACTACGGTGGTGGTTCTAGCACAGGTGTGTGGAACCTTAGGCCTAGGGGCGGTAGCTGTGTATCTGGCCCCTTTCTACTTCCTCGTCTGTTCCCTGTCCCCAAGCACTGAAACAGGTAAACTCAAGAGTAAGGGAGCAGAGGCATGTACACAAAGACAGGGGACAGATCTGTTATCTGGACCTCAACCCCCCATCCCACCTCCTACACAGCTTTCAAAGCTTGTACTAGTTTTCAAAGTGCCCCTTGAGAGAGGAAAGACTCCCTACCACTGTGTTTTGGGGTACCCCAGGGCAGACTGATTTGCAGCTATTTCCAGTTTGGGGGTGTTTGGAGGAGTGTCGGGGCTGGGTGGGGGGGGCCGCATGGCGGAGTGATATTGCAGATTTCCACCCTGTGACCCTTACATGCGTCTTCCCAGTCTCTCTGCGTCAGAGTTTGCAATGTGGGATTTATGACTTGGGCGGCCCCCCTCTCCTCTCCTAGCCCCATCTCGCTCCCCTCTGCGGATCCCCACCCCATCAGCCTGCTCCCCCCTTGCAGGTGACGAGACACCCTCTTTCCCCTGGCCCCACTATTAATTCCCTTCCTAGCTGTGGCCTCTGTCCCCTTCCTCCTTCGACGCTTCGTGTCTCCGGCCTCGCTCTGACGTAGCGGGAGGTTGGAGGGGGGAGGGATGCATGACTCACACTGTTATGATGCAGTTCCACAACACACAGCCACATTCGGCTACAGGCAGCGCGACACGCACCGACAGGCCCCCTCGGCAGCCCCCCGCTCCTCTTGACGCGACCCCTCCCCCAGGAGCGATAACGGAGGGCAGGGCCGAGCAGGAGGACAGAAGAGCCGGACACAGCAGCAGCTGGGAGCAAGATCCATTCTCAAGGTGAGGGGGGCAGTAGCGCATAAGGCCAAAGGATGCGTTTAAACTTGAGCCTCCTGCTGCTCTCGCCCATCGTCTCTCCCTCCTGCAGCCTCCCCCAGTGCCCTTCTCCCCTCCCGCACACTTCCCCAGTCTCCTCGTCCCTCCTCCTTCCATCCAGCCTCCCCCTCCTGCAGCCGCCCTCTGTTCTCCTGCAACCTCTTCCAGCCCCTTTGCCTCCCCCGCCCCCTTCCAGCTCCCCTGCTTTCTCATCCATCCAGCCCCCTCCGTTCCGCCTGCAACTTTTCGACGTCAAATCCGCCTTTATTTTGCTTGCGCGCAACGAGCCACGTGAGCCCCACTCTGCGGTGATTAAAGCGTGGGGTCCCCAGGCACTTGCCTCCCTTCCCGGGCCCGATGGTTTCTCCTTCCTCTGCCTTTCCCCCTGGGTACTGACTTTCCAGGGTCGTTAGCTCCCCGCGGAAGAGGGCGGACAAACGGATGGAGAGCATTGGTTTGTGCGAAATCCGGCCCTTCCAGAGAGATTCCTGGCTTCCCCAGCCCCCTGAAGTTGCAGAGGGCGCTGCGCTGCTCTGACCTGTACGACTGCCTTAGCCATCAGGGTGACAGAGGAAGAGGTTGTTGGCTCCGAAATGCCAGCCAGGCTTGGCTGTGACATGCAGGATCTTCGCGCGGCCAGCAAAGGGGAGGGGGGTACTCGCTGGTGGAAGACTGATGAAGGTGTGTGGGAAATGAGGAATGGGAATGTCGACCTGATTCCAGTAGGGGGCGCTCTCACTGATTTAGCAAGGGGCGATGAAGGGAAAAGGGAATAGTTTCCTAGACCCAGCGTGGGGTACTCTCAGCGATAAGCTGTGGGGGAGGCAAGGGAACCCTGAGTGAGGGAAGGATGGGGTTTCTCCCAATAGAGACTTGTCCCAATTAGAGGATGCTCTCCATAGCAGAGGACAGTCACTGTACTGAGCATAGGGAACTGGGGTGTCTCCCTAACCCCCTGCAGGGGCAGAGGATGCGGAAGGGAGTGTTTGCTAGAATCTGGCTGACCTGTTGATTCCCTGGTCCATTGCCCACCCATCTATCTTTGCAGGTGACTCCTCTTTTTGTCTGGTTCTCATCTGGGGGGGTCCCGGCGGTGCAGCCCCCCCAAACTCCTCTCGCCCTGAAACACGGCTCTAGCCAACCTGCTTCGCTGCTTCACCTGCGACCGTTTGTGTGGGGGCTGCACAGCGCCAGCCCCCCCACCAAGACAGGGCATCGCCCTCCAACCTGTCATGCCCAGCTGTGAGCCAGTACCACCTGCTGACTGTCTCCCTGCCAAGACCTTCCGCAGCTACTTTCCCCGGTGCCATCGGACCTACAGCTGTGTCCATTGTCGAGCGCATCTGGCCAAGCATGATGAACTCATCTCCAAGGTACACCCGCTGTTGCCAAGTTAATCCACAGCTGTAGCCTATCCGCATCTCACCAGAATTCCATTGCTGTGAACTTCCCTACAGCAGTGCTTTTCCAGTGCCCAGTCGGAGAGGCAGTGCCCCCTGTGAACTTTCTTCAGCAGTGCCTAACTAGCAAGGGGTGTAATGGGGGGTGGAGAGAATAGAAGATTTGTGTCCCACTGAATTTTTAGAGCAGGGGATATGAATGCCCAACTCCTCCCCACCACACGTTTGGGCATCAGAAAAGAAGTTTGCAGCACTTAGTGCTTCACTGAGGGTTCAGTGGCAGGCACAAGACATGGGGGAAAGGGAATCTGGTGGGAAAACAGTTCTTTAATGGGCTAATTGAATTATTTAACTTGCAAAACAAATTTTCAGTGATGGTAGAAGGGGGAGGCAGAATGGAGGGGAAATATATCCTCAGGGCAGACCTGAAGGGTATCTCCCTGTTGCTGAAAGATACAAAGGAAAAATTTGCCTTTTTAACAGGGCATTAAGAGCAAGTCCGCCACCCATTCAAGTCAGTGCCATGGCCCAGCTCCCTGAGGCTTAGACACCGCCCCCCACCCCCAACTAATGTTTAGCCCAACATTACACCACTACTAGCTAGGGCTCCAGCAATTTGAGGTTCCCTACGGTAGTGCCTAGCTGAGACACCTTATAGTGTCCTGACAGAACCTCAGCGCTCTGAACGTTCCCACAGGAAAGCTTTCTATATATTGGCCGTGCATATATCGGACAGTACCCTACCCACGTCTTGCTGGGACCCAACCGATGTGAAGTACCTCCCTTAAAGGAGGTTATGAGGGATTGGTGGAAGAGCCAGGGTATAACACCTGTTCTTTGTCTCCACAGTCCTTCCAGGGAAGCCATGGCCGAGCCTACTTATTCAATTCTGTGTGAGTGTCCCATTGCATTTGCTCCTTTTGGTTCCAATATAGGGCTGGTGGAGGAAGAACTGGGTTCTCAGCCAATCAGAAGGAAGCAAGCAGTGGCTCTAGCTCAGCAGGAATCAAAAGAGGGTCCTTGGGGAGAGGGAATGACTGTGTTTGGGGCATCTGTTTCTAGATGCAGGAGGTGCTCTATTTCAAAGGTGAGGTCATTGAATTGGGGCCAGTTTTTATTGTGTGGGGGCAAACATGGTGAGGTATAGATAATTAACTCTGTGTGTCCTGTAGACTCTACGTATCCTTCCTGATAGCCTGGCATCCTACCTCATCACAGCATTATTACCCCATAACCCCCTCCTCCAAACCCACTGGTCGCTTTCTCACACTCTGTGTTGGAGTACCTGAGATAACTTTGTTTTATGTCACATCAGTGGTCTCTCTCTTTGAGGTTTGTTGAAAACCTCATGATCTTCAAGCAGGTACCATCCAGTCTTGAGCTGATGACTGCAAGTGATGGAGAACCAACTCCCTCCTGTGACAGCCTGTTCCAGTGGTTAAGCATGCGCTTGGTTCTCATTTGAATTTGACAAGCTTTAAGATTCCAGCCACTGGCTCTTGTTCTGGCTCCTTCTGCTAGATTAAAGAGCTCTTAGATACCCAGTACCTCTGTTAGGGATGGTTTAGGTTTGATTAATGTTGCCCAAGGGGAAGGAGGTGGGTGGGTTAGATGACCTTTCAAGATCCCTTCCAGGCCCAGATTGACTAAAGAATGAGGTCTGTGCGTCTCTTACTATAAGGCATGTCTTCAAATCATTCTCTGTGCCCTGTCTAGATGCCCCATGGGTAATGACATAGCAGGGAGGGAGAGGACTTCCCTCTGAGTCAGGCAGTCTGTATTGTAGGGCTTTGTGTTCCCCTGGTGTACTTGTGGTCAAGCCCAGAACAGCCAACTGTCTGGAACTGTGTCTGGTATGACGAATCCCTGCTGCATTGGCTCAGAGAGAGTGATGCTTTTCTTACTGGTAGGAGATGGAGAGTAACAGGATATGGGGATGGTCTCACCAATTCTAGGGGCAAATGACAAGGCTTGCTACCTGGTGCTCACCCAGGGATGAGCATCAGGGGTGCTGCCCCAAACCAGCTTGGAAATGACCCTATGATGGCTGAAAGCCAGAGGAGACCCATTATTGTTAGCATTCCCTCTGTGGAGGCAAGATGCCAGAGTGCTTTTGAATAAGTTATGACTGGACAGACTGTTGCTCAGGAAACCATTTTTAGATACTAAAAGCCTTCATGATGCTCCTCACTGGCTCTTATTCTTTTCTGAGGAGCATTATTGGGAAAGGAGTGAGAGAGCAACTTAATTTAGAGTGAGGCTCAAAGTTCAGTAGATAACTTTGATCCCTACTCATTGGATTTCAGGCCTAGGCACTGAGAGAGTACCGATCATCTTCTAAAGCAGGACAAAGGGAAGGGGAGCTCTTAGGGGCATCATTGACCTCAAGAGGATTATCAGGAGCTAGTTTGGGGTTGGGGTGCTTACCATGCAGATGTCCATTTCCCTTTCCCCCTGGGTACTGGCTTTCCAGGGTCGTTAGCTCCCCGCAGAAGAGGGCGGACAAAGAGGATATGGCATTGTCACAGAGCAGGGACTGCGTTAATAGCCATTTAGCCTGGGGTGAATACAGAGTTGTGGCTGAGGTCAAGTCAGGTCAACTCCCAGTGAGGTCCAAGACCAGCATCAAAACCAAAGGGTCAACAGAGTTGGAGAGAGAGAGCAAGAGTCAATACTAGGAAGTCAGTCTGGGTACAGCTGGGAAGGAGGCAAGGCAGAGGGTGAGCAGATGGAGTTTGAGCTAAGGCCAACTCAGACTTCCTCTTGTTCAGACAATACTTACTGCTTGACACACTCTTTATAGTCTGCAGTAGGCAGGGGTGTGTCCCCAGGGTTATGGGCATGGTTAGTCAATAGTAGCTTAGGGGACTGCAAGTTCATGCAGCTCTTTTGGGTGGGGGTGCCAGCTAGGGAGACTGTGTTGAAGAGCTAGGTACTGGAGTTTGAGCACAGTGGAACCTCACAGGGGTGCCGATTCATTAACAGAACTGAGGTAGCTGAGGAAGTGGATCTCCCTCTCTGGTAGAGGTCAGCTTTCCCTTTGCCCATCTCCCATTTAAAGCCCACCTACCCCCAATATGGGGTCTGGTTTGAATCCTTTGAAGCTACTAGGGGACAGCAAGAGCCTCTTTGCAGGATTGTTGACAAGAGATAATGCAAAGACAAATAATGTAATTGGGTTCAGAAAGAATTGGATAAGTTCATGGATCCATCAGTGGCTACAAGGGAAGGCTGGATCCATCAATGCCTACAAGCGAAGGCTGCCAGGAGATGCAACCTCTGACTGCTGGAAGGGGGTGGGGAGGGGAGTGAATAGCACAGACTAGCTCATTTCACAGATACCCTGTTTCTGTACACCATTTTAACCCCCCTCCACCTCCCTTGTTAGTCTGTCACTACTATAGACCTCCTCCAAAAAGCATGTCTCACAAATCACACCCCTCCCCCATGCACACATTTTTAATACCCATTATGTAAAGAATCTTTAGTTTTCAGTCGTAGAAATGTAATTGAAAAATGAGTAACAAGAAAACTCTAATAATTCCCCGAGCTGCTTCTCAACTATTTCTCATACTTTTCATTTACCACAGTCGTCTTCCCATGGGGACCTCAGGTGCTCTTCCACTAACATGTGGCCAATCATGATCTACCTGTTCTTTTGGTATTTCTACTCCTTTTAAGTCCAGTTCTTCTGGAAACCATTTCACACATTCAGCATGTTCCTCTAGAGCAATTATTGCCATTAATTTGTGTTGCCTAATAGCAGTAGATCTTTTAAGTCTTAGTTTTTCAAAACCTGGAATATTGTCTTTTCATTGAACTATGGAGTTTACAATATTTTTTAAGACTTGAAAAAGATGCATGATAAATATTTGCACGTTTTACAGACTCTGCTAGAGAGGATGCTTTGAACTGGCGGGCAATATAAATCATAAGGCAACAGTTTGCAAATTCTTGTAGCTCTAGGAAGTATGTCTTGTCATTTCAAAACCAGTGAGACAAAGAGTGAGGGAAATTTGCACAAGTCTCTCTGGTCTGTATCTGGAGCTCTTAAGTCCCTCTGATGTTACAGATGCCAAGTTTTCCAGATGTCTTATTGCAGCACTGCAAAACTTTCCAGCAATGTGTTTTGAGATGAAGCCCACAAGTCCACCTTGGTTCTTGTCCGCTTTATAGGCACCTTTACAATACATTCCTTTCCTTCTCCAGAGAAACTTTGCTTTCTTGGAAGGTGAAGGGACACAGCACTTCTACTGATATGGAAACTATCACGATTCAGTCGATCAGTAACTCAAGTGTTTTTGTATTTCTGTAGACATCTTTGTGCCTTTTCTCATCTGCTGCAGAGTCTCTTTTAAACAAAAAGAGGCTGTTCTATTTCCACTCTTGGTCTACCTACCATCTTCCTCACCTTCAGGACTCTTTGCTTCTGGATGACTAGCAGTAGTAAATTTTTATTGTTTGGCCATTGGCCATAACAAAAGTAGTTACAAAAGCAATATGAAATACCAAATATACATTATATTGTTCAAAGACCAAAGGGTCTTAGTCATAAGTGAATACACAATCAATCTATTAAATTTATTTATATAGCCATTGCCATTATAAAATAGAGACCAAATAATAATAAAATATAAAACACAATCATTTCTGCAACAATAATTCCATACCCCATCACTCCACTGCCCCAAATTCCTAACAACAATTTAACTGGATGACTAGCATAAACTTCCTCTAGCCTTTTCTTCTTTTCATTCCTGTCTGTCTGGTTGCTGTTTCTTGTACTACAGCTGTTTTTCTAGTTCATCTAATTTAGCTCTCTTGGCTTTTAATTCCTTTTCTTGATCAAGAGTAAGCATTCCACATGCTTCCTTTTTTATATAGGCCAGTCAGATTTGTTTTCAGAAGATATTCCTCTTGGTTCCTCTTCTGCATTTTGGTATCTGTTCAGTTCAGCTTGACTTGAAACAGCTAGAATCTTGCTAGGACCACAGAAAGAAAGGGAAGTTGTTTTTTTTTTTCTTCCGTCCAATTGTTTTCCATTCATTAACTGAGAATTTACCTTGGCTTGCAAGTTTTGTTGCTTCTTGATGTGTTTCTATCTTTAAGAACATAGGTACCATACTGGACTATTGATCTGACCCATCGAACCCAGCATCCCATCTCCAACAGTGGCCAACTCAGTTGCTGGGGAAGTACCCAACAGGTCACAATGAGCAATCCATTCCCTATTGTTTGCTCCCAACAGTAAGAAGTTACATCCCCTAAACCTACTTGGCTAATAGCTGTTAATGAACCTACTCTCCAAGAACTTATCCAGTCCTTTTTTTAAACCCATACTACTGGCCTTGACCACATCCTCTGCCAAAAAATTCCACAAGTGAAAATATACCTTTTATTTGTTTTAAATCGGCTACCAGTTAGTTTCATGGCATGTGCCCTAGTTCTAGTACTATTTGAGAAAATAAATAACCATTCCCTAGTACTAATTTCAAACCGCTCATGATTTTATACACTTCTATCATATCCCCTCTGTCGTCTTTTCTCCAGGCTGATGAGTTCTAACCTATCAAGCCTCTTATTGTACAGGAGGTGTTCCATACCCTCGATCATTTTTGTTCCCCTTCTCTGTACATTTTCTAGTTCTACTAGGTCCTTTTTTTTTGAGATGGGGAGACCAGAACTGCACACAATGTTCAAGGTGCGGTCTCACCATAGATTTATTTAGAGGCATTATGTATTTTCAGTTTTATTTTCTAACTCTTTCCAAATAATTCCTAACATCCCATTTGCATTTTTGGCCATCACTGCACATTGAGCTGAGGATTTCAATGTAGTGTCTAAAATGACTCATAAGATCCTTTTCCTGAGTGGCAACCCCTAATTTAGAACCCAGCATTGTGTACATATAGTTTGGATTATTTTTCCCTATGTGCATTACTTTGCACTTGTCAGCATTAAATTTCATCTGCCATAAAGGGTGTCTTCAAACAAGATCCTACCACACATGGCCACCCAGTAACCACTTATCTACTCAATATGCCCAGTAATTCTGTTCTAGAACAGCTCGGGTTTTAACTACCTTGAATAACTTTGTCATTTGCAGATTTGATCACCCCCCTTTTCTAGATCATTAATAAATATACTCAATAACACTGGACCCAGTATAGATCGCCGGCACACTCCACTATTCTCTCCATTGCCAAAATAGACCATTTAGTCCTACTCTTTGCTTCCTATCCTTTTACCAGTTACCGATCCATGATAGGACACTGCCTCCTATCCCATGACAATTTAAATTTCCTCAAGAATCTCTTGTGAGGGACCTTATCAAATGCCTTCTGAAAATTCAGACACACTAAATTGATCACCTTGCCCTTATCCACATGCTTATTTACACCTTCAAATTCCAATAGATTAGTGAGGCACAACTTCCCTTTGCTAAATCCATGTTAACTCTTCCCCATTTGCCATGTTTATCAATATGCCCACTAATTCTGTTCTTAACAACCATTTCCACCAGTTTGCCTGGCACCGATGTCAAGCTCACTGGTCTGTAGTTTCCAGGCCTCTTGAGCCCTTTTAAAATATTGGTGTATATTCACTACCCTCTAATCCTCAGGTACAGTGGCAGATTTTAGTTCTAGGTTACAGATTACCAGTAATAAGTCTGCAATTTCATATTTGAGTTCCTTCAGAGCTCTGGGGTGAATGCCATCTGGTCCTGGGGATTTGTTACTATGTAGTTTGTCAGTTTGCTGTTGAACCAATTCCATAGTCACATTAATTTGTGACAATTCTTCCAATTTATCACCTACAAAGAACAGTTCCGTCATGGGTATCTCCCCAACATCCTCTGCAGTGAAGACCGAAGCAAAGAATTTCTGTATGATCTGTGGTGAGGTTTTTTTCCTTTAGGAAATGCTTTTTCATATGCATCAATAAGCAAACGAAACAGCTTAGTTTTACTGACAGTGCTCATGTTTCATACCACAACCATGGACCTCATACATATTACAAACCAAAAAATCTTTCACACTCTTGATGCGGAACATACAAAGATGGTTACCTCCATGAGCTGTTGCTCTTTGACTCCCACTTCTCTATGGTCTGTCATCTGTGTAGCGATTGTAGGAATTTTAAGGTGGGAAATAGTTACCCATTTGTGTTGTATGGGAGAACATCTAAAGGAGTCCACAGGCATGCAGAAAGAAGGTGCTTTCCAACATGCATTAACGTTTACTTAAGAGTTTGGGCTGGGGGATGCGCATGCAAATGAGGCGCAGCTTTGATAACGTCAGAAGGGTGCACGGCACACGATTGAAGCTTTTCAGTGCACTGCTTCCATCATGTATGGTGTACCTTTCTGACATTATCAAAGCTGTGCCTAATTTGCATCTGCCTCCTGCTGCCTGAACTCATAAGCACACTTTAATGCATGCTGGAAAGCACCCAGAGTGAAATAGCTGCTCTCTGCTTCTGGGTGCTTTCAGATGAGACGGTAGCCCACTGGAGTCCGTGTTTGGTCCATGCAGCCCCCACTCACATTTTTAAAGTATTTAGAGCTAATAAATGGGCAGCCCTCTGCTGGTGTTTCATGTGCTGGTGGTTGCTGCCACCGGTGGCGCCACTTGGCGCTTTCCCTCCCCCCAGTCATGGCTCGGATTGAGGGGGGGGGGGTGTGTCACAGCCAGAGAAGGCGTCTTCCTTGGCTGTGACCCCCCTTTTCATCAGAAGCAGTGCTCGCATGCTTGGGCGGCTGCAAGAGAAGATCCTTCCTGCACCCCCCTCTCCTCTTGCACCTGCTTCTCAGCTGATCACTCTCTCCTCTTGCAGCCACCCAAGCACGGGAGCGCTACTGATGGAAAGCGGGGTGTCACGGCCAGGGAAGTAGCCTTCTTTAGCTGCGACCTCCCGCCTTTCCATCAGAGCTCTCTTGCTCCCTCACTCTCTCCTCTCGCAGCCACCTGTCAGCTCTGAGTGCACAATCACTCTCGCTCCTCTAACAGCCATGCTAGGTATTATTCTATGGTGCGGATGGACCTGGATGTGGGTGAGGCTGTGGGCAAAGCTAATTAACAAGATGCAGCAACTTAGGCACGCATTAGTTCGCACTGGCCTGCGATGCCCTTGGATGACGACATGAGTGGGGACTGCAGGCTGCATCTGGTGAACACCTCATAGACTGGCAGGCAAACACACACCTGATGGGTAGTAATGTGGGCCATAGTCTCTTATTTTCACCCCCTATGTATGGTTCTCAGCTACCTGGTAAGTAAAGGGTCATTGTAGACGAACGTAACAATGTCATATCCCCCAACCTTTAGGGACTCCTTACCTAGCAAATAGGGAATCAGGCTAGCATGGCAGTCCGTGCAACCTTTTGGGCGGTTGCCTCTTTGCTCTGTATTTTTTAAATTTGCGTGTGTCAGGTTCCAGGGTTTGGCCTGGGAAGGATCAAGGCGGCAATAGGAAGGGTAATAACAGTTAGGTAAGGAAACCTCTCAGCCATACTCCAGTGCCAGGGAAATTTAATGCTCAGCACAAGGAACCAGACTTGCTGGCCCATATGCCTCATCATTGAGGTCAAGGAAAGAACAAAAATGAAATTAAGACTAGGAAGAGAGTACTAGGGATCAAGACTGGCCACCTGAGAGCATACGAGGCCAGGGTGGGTGATATAGGAGCAGACGGCAAGCACTAAATAAGACAGTGGACAACCAGACACTAACCATGAAGGAGGGAGAGGCTAGAGGCAGTAAGATACTAGTCCAAAAGGGGGTAAGAACTACGAGAGAGAAGACAGCTAAGGACTCTGTGACTAAGCGTGCTTTCTGACATGACAGAATGCACACCCTTTGGTGCCGTAGAGAAGTCCGGGAGTCAAAAGAAGCACATCTTCCATTATGTGGGAAGTGCAGAAGTGTGCATCTTTGCCTGCAATCATGTATGGCTGCCAGTATTCTGATTGCTGGCAAAAATGTGCACTCCTGCCCTTCTCATGTGATGGAAGACGTGCTTCTTTTGACTCCTGGACTTCCCCGTGGTGCCGAAGGGTGCACGTTCTGTCATGTTAGAAAACACCCTAAAACTAGGGAGGGGAAGATTATATTCAAAAGGGAATTCAAGGCTATGAAGGGGAACACAGCTCAGGAGTCTATGGCTATGGCTAGAGAGGGGAGGATTGTATCTAGAAGAGAACGCCAGGCTAAACACAGGGAAAATTAGGTTGCATAATCAAGAGGGTAACAAGTCACTCCTGGATCAACAAGCTAAGCAAAAGGCAGAGACCAATGTATACTATGGCTATGGGGAAAGGGAATTAAGACAGGCAACCAAGAAGTTACACACTCAAGTAACAACAATACAAGGTAAGGAACAAAGCTTAAGGGATGGGAAGGAAAACTAGGACAAGCGATCAAGCGTTGACAGACATTCGAGGGTCTGGGTAAAACATGTACTCAGCGTGGGGGATACAGGGAACTCAACAAAGGATCAGGATGTTGGCCAAGGGAACATGGCAAACAACCAGGAGAAAGCCAGCAGACAGGAGACTTGCTACAAGACAGGAGCTAAACCCATCAAAAGACAAGATACAAACACACCACGCTATAAGGGTCTGGGATAGGGAATCAAGACACTACAAGAGGGCCACACCCAAACACACATACTGAGAAGGGGGAACCCAAAGGGAAAGAGGAAGGCTAAAGAGAACAAACACTAATGTGGAAGGATACAACCTGGCTCAAAAGTTTGGTTTGTATTTTAATGTTTTATCTTTTACATGTGTTTATATATGTTTTATCTTGTAAGCTGCCCTGAGCCTTTTTGAGGGAAGGGCAGGATAAAAATCTAAACAAATAAGTAAGTAGCACAGACAAGTCCGGGGTGAGCAGGCAGACACCCCAACAGAAGTGCAGGAAGAAAATGGATACTCTGCCAGCTTTCTGCTGCTTCCAGCATGCCTTATATACAACTGGGAGCCAATAAGGAAGCTGAATGGGTGGTGCCAAACCCCCAGGAAAGGAGTGGGAAATAGAAGAAAACCCTTCCTCAGGATAATCAGGTAGTAACATGGAGGAGAAAACAGCACCCTCCAAACCCACAGCTGGGAGTTTGAGACCTAGCCTGGACAGTGTGGTCTTGGAACTGTATGTCATGCAGTATGTAGGGTGAAGCCTGGAAACAAACAAAAGCTGCCAGCAGGCACAGGAAATAACCAGACTATGAGGACAGCAGAGCGAGAAGATGGAGCAGAATAAGACAAAGATGAAGATAGATGGGAGGAGGTATAGGGAGAAGGCAAAACAAGCAAGTAAATGTAACTAAATAACCATGACTGTGCCAGAGAAGCAAACATAAGATTATGACATGATCATCACATTATAAGCAATAACCCCCTCCCTGCTTGTCACTATTTTGCTCTCTTCTGCCCCTTTTTTGTCCCTGTACTTTATGTACAGCCCCTGCCTTGTATTTCCCTCACTGCGGACAGATCCTTGGGGGTTGTGCTACTTCAGGCCTACTCTCTTCCGCCTGCTCTTGAAAATGACAGGCAGGCAGGCGGCTCACTTATGATTAACGGTTGTGCAAGATGCAGTCCCCAATGAAAAGTGAAAAGGATGCTGGACCCATTGCCACACCCATTGTTTTGTAATAATCTCCTTTCTGTAGAGTTGGCAGCTCTGAATCTGAGTGAGGTTACATTCTGACCAACAGTGAATTCAATGTAGTTGGGCCTTTCTTCTATTTTACTCCTGATGCATTGATATGAACAGAGAACTAAGTCAGTGTTGTTCAGGAGTTGGAAGTGAAGTGTGTACTTAGGAAAAATCAGGAGTACATACTCCCCTTTTGGTTTGTATTTCAAAGTAACTTCATGAGAACACTTATCAGTGTGAGGGGTGGTGACTGCGGTTCAGTGATTGTCTCAGCTAGAGGGGAAATTGATGCAGTACTACTTCAGTTTACGCGGTTCATCTGCCTGCTGTTGGAATACCTACTTCATAACTGAGTCATAGTAGTTACTTTAGTTTACCTCTCAGAATATAGCCTGAGAGAATCTTCCCCACTCTCATTATCCCTATGTCTGGGGAGATAATGCTGATGAGCCTTCCTCCAGTGTCAGTTTGGTCACTCGGTCCCCAGCTGTAAGGCTACTGATCACAGACACAGCTGGTTGCACTGGCTACAGTATGCCTCAGGGAAGGCTAGTATTATAGCAGCATGTTGCAGCAGATCGATGTGCACCCTGTCCCAGCATATGGGGTGTAGTGGGAGAGACCAAACTCATCTATACTGTCAGAAATAGGGCCTGATGGGAAATCTAAGCCCCAGCTGTGGATAGGTAACACCCCTATTGACCTAGAGCCTCAGTATTAACACATCATTTCTGGGCTCTGGATGAAGCCCCAATCTCTCTCGATTATCCAGGGACACCTGGATAATCTGGAGTAATTGGGATTTTGTGGGGCGGGGTGAAGAGATTCTCTTGCTCCTATCCGAGGTGGTTCTGTGCTCAGCTGGGTGTTGTGACATCATGACTTGGCGTTGATAGACGATCCCGCTCACAAGCGGGATCGTTTAGCGCCGGCATCTCTCCCCCGCCTTCCTCTGTATGCCGTGTCTGATGTTCAGACACAGCGTACAGTCGTTGAGCGCATGCGTGCCCTTCCGCGCATGCGCACTCGGCCAGGGAACCCGGAAGTGCGGCGTAAAGCCGGCACTTTGGGAATCCGCGTCGGAGGGGCTAGGATTGCCGACCCGGTCAGACGCGGGGTAAGATCCGGCCTTAAAGTTTACACAAGCGCAAAGAAAGGCGGCTGATCAAAGGATCAGCCGCCTTTTTTGTCTTGTCTATAAACGCCCTTGGAAGGGGGCGTGGACACATCAGAAACGACAGAAGAGTTCCTTTGTCCCACCCATTCCTAGTGTGCCACCTTCACATCTCCTTTACAGAGAAGGAGACAACTCTAGGTATGGGGGACAGCCCAATTTGTCTTTTTTCATCAGAGGTGCATCAGCATCTCTAGGAGGAGGCAGGGTTGGGCTCCCACTACTGGGATGGAGGACAGTGACGCCTATCTTACACCCGTCTCTGTCCATAGGGTTAATGTGGGCTGTGGCCCAGCAGAACAGCGTCTTCTGCTCACAGGGCTCCACTCTTTGGCTGACATTTTCTGCGAGAGCTGCAAGACCACGTTGGGCTGGAAGTATGTAAGTACTGCATGCTGTTAGCTCACCTGCATGCTCCCCAAATGGCACTGTCCCACCACCCCAGCCAAGGGACCTTCCCTGTAGCATCCCCAGCCAGATACGGCACAGCTGGGCATGGGAGGCTCTACCCCTTGAGATTACCGTGCTAGATCCTCCTGTACGGTTTCACCCTGTACAGTAGTTTATTGGCTCTCACGCTGCTTTTCCAGTAGTGCAAGGGGCCAAAGCCCTGTACAGAAGGGAGCAGGGAAGTGTTTGCCCCAGAGCAGCATCAGCATGCTCCCTTCCCCACTGCGCTGGAGCCTAAGGGGTGCAAGTGGAGGGAGGGAGAGCATGCTAATGGGCAGGGCTGGGGTGAAGAAGGCGGTGGCCTGGCAAACATGTCGTACCCCAACCCACCTGTTCAGGACAGGCATGCATTTACTGGGCTCGCATCCTTGCCTCTCTCACTTCTCACCATTCTGGTAAGAGAAGCCGCATCTTTCCCTGGCCCTGCCTGTTAATGCAAGCCTCCTCCAGTCACTGTCCCACAAAACTGCACAGCAAACCTCCCCCATATCTCCAGTAGATTCCCCCACTGCTCTGACCCCCAATTCACTGATGGCTGTCTGCTTGTTTATGTGCATGAATGGGAGCTCATGCATGCATGTGAGGGAATGGGGCAAGTGTACCCATTTTCATCAGTAAAATGTTTGAAGCTATGCTGTTCACTGGTGCAGGAGTGGATAGGGCTTGGTAGTACTGGTATTACCCCTTGGTGTCATTGTACCCTTCAGTGTTGCAGCATCCCTTGACTGAGCAAGCAGGTGGAGCTGGCCTGATTTTGCAGTGTCACAGCACCCCTTGCTGGTGAGGTCCCTATGCGCTGCAATTATTATCTGCTGTTCTGTTCCATCTTCCTCTTTGGATTGTAGATACGAAGGGGGTGCGGGAGGAGGAGAAGCCAGACTTTGAGGCCAACTGCCCCAGGCCCTGCTATTTTCCCTACTTCTGGGGGCCTCACAGTGGCCCCAGATTTCACCAGTGCAAGTTGTGAGGCCCCCAAACCCAGTCACCTCTAGGGCCCCACTAATGGTGTCCTCAAGGGGGTGGTCACAGGGTAGGGTATGGCCTCACACTTTTACTTTGCCCTGGGCCCTGCAAATTCTAAGGCCAGCCATGGGGGTGGGGTCTGAGGCTTGATGGCTCATGTTCTTCACTTTCCGTATTTTCCAGGAACAAGCCTTCGAGACCAGCCAGAAGTACAAAGAGGGGAAGTACATCATTGAGATGTCACACATGGTGAAGGACAATGGCTGGGACTGAGGAGGGTGCTATGGATGCACCCCAGAAGCATGCCTCGCCCTTCCCCTCATCACGCTGCCATGTCTGCCATCCCAGCACGATGACCCCCTGCCTCCTTTCCTCACCCTGCTGCACAGTTATCACTCTCTGGGGTAGGACACCAGGACCCTTTCCTTGACCCCTTGCACAGGCCGAGGAACTGACAGAGTTGAGGTATCCATCTGTGATGGCAGGAAGGCCCCTGGAGCCTGGATCCAGCTGTGCTCTGGAGTTTGTGCTGGGGCTCTCAGAGCAGACCCTACAGAGCTCAGTGTGGGGTCATGAGTAAGTGCTTGTGCATAGGGTGTGGAACCAACTACAGAAGCTAGAAGCGTGAGGCTGGAGACTAGTGCTGGAGGCCATGGCAAGGCGGGCAAATCTCTCCTAAAGTGGGGCACAAGGGACCCTGGAAATATAGGACAAAGGAGCCCTGGAGTGTGAGCAGCAGCAGCAGAGGTGCAGGGAGAGAGGAAGCCCCTCCTGGTGTGGGGCAATCGGACTTGGAGTAGGAAGGACAGAACCAACCCCACTTCCCCCTTGGTGTTGGCAGGGGGAAGGTTTGAGAGGAATAGTGACTGCCCTTCCTGCCATGTGGCAAAGGGGCCCTGGGAGTAGAGGGCCTAGGTCCAGTGGCCCTTCTGGACAGCGTCTGGGTGAATGGGGGTGAAGGGCACACGGGCAACCCCTCCCAGCATGGGACCCTGGGAATCCATTTCCCTTCTCACTGTCCCTTTCCTTGGCAGTATTTCAGCACTTTCCCATGTCTAGTCTGTGAAGTTCAATCTTTTGGGTCGCCCTAAGCACTACACCCCCGCTTGCCCCCTTCCCCCAGCTTGTGCAAGGGAAGGTCGGGGGCATGCAGGGGCGGCCATTGCCTTGGCACCCTCACCAGCGCGGGATGTTTTTGTATTCTAAATAAAGGTGTTTTATATAAAAACAGGAGCCTCATTATTGTGGGACCCAGCTCCCCCTTACTCAGCTGTTCATCACACTGCCTGGCCTTGCCTAGGGATGCTGTTCAGAGCACCACAGGCTCTATAAGGCTTTGCCCCTGCCCCAGAGAAGCACTTTGAGTGGAGGGGCTGTACCACAGTAGGTTGCTACTTTCTGTCTATTTCATTTTGTATATTATACCCAGCCCTATTCCCTTGGGGCTCTGGGTGTCTAATAAAAGAAAGGCACAATAGTCATTAAAAAACACACCTATTAATACCATTGATAAAATACATCATCCTGTAGTACAAAAAATACCCCTCCCTAGGGAATCATAGTTAACCCCTCCATTGATTCCCAGCCCTATTCCCATAATAAATGTTACAAGGTAAGTTATCCAAAGCCTCCCCCTCTCCTCCAGCCAGCTGTCTACGCTAAAAGCTTAGCGAACTTTGGCATTCATCAGCCTTTATAGAAGTCAGAGGAGTGGGGGTCAGGCAGCACCAGATGGAAAAGGCCAAACTCCTCCAACTCCTCCTCCTCCCCTGTCACAGGAAGAGGTAAGTTGTTCCATGCTATTTCAGAACAGCTATTTGTGGAGACACATTGATCTGGGGATAGATGCCTAGAGAGAAACTTCGATCCACCTCCTTGCCCTCTGCTGCTGCTATGTGGGCTTCAGGCTTCTTTCACTCCATACTACAGTGCTGGGGACTCTGCCTCTCTAGTTACTGCACTGAGTTTTAGGTTGGAGAAGTCAGGGATCCCAGCACTATGCAATTGGTAAAAATCAAGCTAATTGGCGGCATTCAGACTTGTGTTTAAATCGCACAGCTACGGCGGCGGCATTGTGCGATTTAAAGAATCCCGCACTTCCGGGTTGGTGTGAATGCGATGAGCACGCACATTTCCACCTAGCCCGAATTTTTGGACCGTGGTTTGAAAAGTTGCTCCGAGCAGTTTTTCAAACCGCGCTCCAAACATTCGGGCTAAGTGGAAATGTGCACGCTCACCGCATTCACACCAACCCGGAAGTGCGGGGTTCTTTAAATCGCACGATGCCGCCGCAGCTGTGCGATTTAAACACATGTCTGAATGAGCGTCTTTCCCCTCTCATTCCACCAAGTCTCTAGCTCTGGGCAGGCTCCATTTTGTAGTCCAGAGCCTTCCTGCTGTTACCGCCGGGTGCTGCCTCTCACTATTCCTAGCACCTGACTTCTGTTTAAGCTCCAGCTTGAATATTTTCTTTAGCTCTTGGCAAGTGTGCCATGGCTTCACCCTGTTACAGGGAGCTAGGAAGGGTGCACTGTGTTGAGCCCAGCAAGTAGTAGGTAAACCCTGGCACATCTCTCTTCACCTCAAAAGGCAGCCAAAGAATGTCTGTTCCTGTAAACCTAGGGCAGAAGTTTCTGAACTGGTTGGGGAGTAAACCTGAAAGTGATAGCTAATTTTGTAACTCTGGTTAATAACCAAATTCAAGCTAGCCAATCGGTTATCTGATCTGTAGCCACACACTACAGTGGGTAACCAATTAACCAAAATACCAATTAATACTGCTTGACTGATTTATCACATAAGTAGTTGACCATTTTCCTACCCTCTACCATTTCCCAGTTTACTTCTAAACCAAAGAGCAAAGCTGCATCCAACAGATTCAACTGCAAGTAACCAAGGTCTGGGGGCTAAAGAGAGCTAACTGGTAAATGCAGAACAGTCAGGAACTCAGAATGTGGCAATAGGACAACTTGGTTCAATAGTTGGTTAACAATCTGAAGGCTAGCAGCCAGCAAGTGACATAGGAGCTTGCGGCACAGGCCCCAGCAAAAAGACAGCAGGGGAGTTTGCCTGGGACTGCTGCTGAGAGGCAGCCTGGAGGAGAGACTTCAATTGGTGTGAGATTAAATAAGACCTCTGCTTAGTGACACATTCACCTAATTCTAGATTAAACTAGAGACCCTCTGCAATTTGTAACCTGTGAAAAGTGGTGTGGTAGGTAGCCTGGAAAAAGGAAGTAGCATTAAATTATTGTTATAAGCTTTTATATAGCACCAGCTGTGTACCTGGCGCTTTACAGAGAATAAAATAGACACGGTCCCTGCCCGAGAGCTTACAATCTAGACGGGGAGTGGAGACGGGGGAGAGAGAACAGAAGGAGAGACAAGGGATGCAACATTCATGAGGATGCGAGAACTCAGATACATGTTCTTGGTTTGGTTACAGTACATTGGGAGTTTGCAGATAACAGGTATGGGATAATCCTGGGTGGGGATGATAAGCAGGAGTTAGGAAGGGCGGAGCGGAAGAGGTGGGTTTTGAGGAGGGACTTGGAGGGGGCAAGGCAGGTGGATGTGGACAGGGAGGGAGTTGCAGGCGTGTGGGGCAGCAAGGGAGAAGGGATGAAGGCGGTTGGGGGAACGGGTGGGGATGGAGAAGGAGCGGAGTGCTCGAATAGGGGTTTGTAGGGAGATCACGGCAGAGAGGTAGGGGGGAGCGAGGTTGTGAAGGGCTTTGTAGGTGAAGACGAGGAGCTTGTGCACAATATGCTCAGGAAGGGGGAGCCAGTGGAGAGGAGAGGCTGCACATGGTCAAAGCGACAGGCTAGAAGGCCTCCCAAGTTCAGCAACTCAGGAAGAGAAGTCCTTTTCTGCCTTAACTAGGTGCAATAACTTAGTTTTAAGCTCCCTTCCTCCACACCTTTAAATAAAAAGATGCAGGCAGCCATCCAGCAGCAGGATGGGGGCTATCTAGTTTTTTGTACTAAGTGCAACATGTATGTTTATCTTCCTGTTGGGGAGAGGTCGTACATGTATACCTGATGCAAAGAGCTCCTCCTAGCTCAGAATAAATGTGGCCTCTGAAGGCTAGAGTTGCAGAGCTGTAGCAGACAGACAAGTACATAGAGGAATCCTTCAGGGACATAGTACAGCAGTCCCCTCTCTACTTTGTCAGTGCCAAGCACCGGGTGTGGGGCATCTGGGACATAGGCAGACAGAGAACTAGAGAGCCACAAAGGTGTAGACAGGAGGAAGTTAGGGGAAAGGGAGAATTGAGGATTTGAGGGCTAGCAAAGGGACTAGGAACAAAGGGAAGAAGGAAAACACCTCAGCCATTCCTCAAGGTCAAGGGGAGCAAACCCCCGCATAGATCTATGATCTCTGGGAAATAATACAGTTCATTACAAGGGAAGTATACCAAGGATAGGAAGCCAAGGATAAAGGGACTAGGCAGAGGGAAAGCTAAACATGGGACTAAGCACAAGGGAGCAAGGATACTAAAGAAAAGAAGGGGGCAGGAAAGCTGGAAACAGAATCAGGGACTAGAACACTAGGGAGGAAAGGAATAGACAGGCAAATTAGATACAGAGAAACTAACTAGCATGGACTGTGATGGAACAAACAGTAGAGAAAAAGTGTATTGGTTTAACTTTCTGTTGGTACCAGCATGCCTTTTATGCTAGCTGGCACACAATCAGGAAGTTGGGAGGTGGGGCTGGAGTATAGGGGAAACACCTGGGAAGGGCTGGAGACACACTGAAGGAATAGAACCAGCAAGAGGCCAACCAGGGTTGAGTGGTGCCAGAGGCTGAGGCAGTGCCCCAGAACCTTGGGGACTAGGGGTTCAAGACCTATATGCGATCTTAGATGCAGGCTCTATGTGGCTTTGGAGGAACAAAACCTCCAGAAAGAAAAGCATCAAACTGCAGAAAGTAATCCTATAGTTAGGACTTGCCTTCTAGGCAATGTGTTAATTCTCTTGCACCAAGGATGCAACTCCAGAGAGGTGTGCCCAGGAGTGTGGGGACTAGATAGTGATGGTGGTTGGTTATTAGGAATGTGGATGTGCTGATGGCTGTGAGGACTGCATGGTAAATTCCCTGCCTGGTGTGAAGATAGCAGACCTCACACATCACATAGACAGAACTGATTTATTTATTTACATTTTTACCCCACCCCTCTTGCTATAAGCAACTCAGGGCAGCTTACAGTTTTCACACACAAAAAATAATCAGTATAAAAATATATAAATACAGCATAAAAATAAATATAAAACAATACTAAAAAACATCATATACAAAAACTCTAATCATGTGCATAGAGAGCAGAAAACCCCCAAATGTATAAAATACCCCCACCCTAACCAAAACCCATTCCACCCTCCCCTCCTCTCCCACCAAAGGCCTGGTGGAAGAGTCCACGTTTGCAGATTCGTCAGAAGGCAAAAAGGTTTGGGCTGAGGCAAACCGCCACCAGGAGGGAGTTCCAAAGCAACGGCGCAGCCACCAGAACACCTTCCTGTCCGCCCAAATGCGCTGATAGCGTGGAACTTCCAGGAGGGCGCCCCTGGATGACCACAGGGGCCCAGTGGGTGAGGCATCTCTCAGATAAGTCAGGCCTAGACTGCAAAGGGCTTTAGAGGTCAACACCAGCACCTTAAATTGGGCCCAGAAGACAATAGGCAGCTAGTGCAGTGCTCAGAGCACAGGTGTTATGTGCTTCCTGCAGCCCGTCCCAGCGAGGAAGCGAGCTGCCACATTCTGCATTAGCTGCAGCTTCCAAAATGTCACCATGGGCAGTCCCATGTAGAGCGCATTGCAATAGTCTAGCCTCCAGGTGACAAACGCATGGATAATAGTGGTGAGATTGGAGTCTGAGACATATGGGCGGAGCCTCTTCCACCAGGTGTAGTTGGCGAAAGGCACCCCTGGCCATAGCCAGCACCTGAGAGCCCAGCTTTAGCTGCGGATCCAGCACTCCTAGGTTCTAGAATATGCTAGGGAGGAGCCAGTTGTCATGGTACACACGTGTACCAATGACATAGGAAAATTTAGGCAGAAGTTTCTGGAAGCTAAATTTAGGCTTCTAGGTAGGAGACTGAAGTCCAGAACCTCCAGGGTAGCTGTAGCAAGGGCAGGCTGGCTAAGGGAGCCTGGCCACTTAAGAATATAAATAGTGCCATACTGGGTCAGACCAATGGTCCCATCAAGCCCAGCACCTGTCTCAAACAGTAGCCAATCTCAATCACTTGTAAGAAGCACCCAACAGGTCACAATGGGGCAATCTGTTCCCTGTTGCTCACTCCCAGCTCCTGACAGTAAGAGCTTACAATCCTCAAAACCTATCCAGTTAATAGCTGTTAATGGACCTATCCTCCAGAAACATGTCCAATCCTTTTATAAACCCAGCTACACTACTGGTCTTGACCACTTCTTCTAGCAACAAATTCCACAATTTAATTGTGTGAGTGACAAAAGTTGTTTGTTTTAAATTTACTACTTGTTAGTTTCATGGGGTGTCCCTTAGTTCTAGTACTGTCTCAGAGGGTAAATAACTGTTCCCTACTTACTCATTCCACACTACTCATGATTTTATAAACATCTATCATGAAAGTTTTATAAACTTCTATCATCTGTCATCTCTTCTCCAAGCTGAAGAGCCCTAACCTATCTAGTCTCTCTTTGTACAGGAGTTGTTCCATAACTTTTATAATTTATTCTGCCCTTCTCTGTACCTTTTCTATTTCTACTACATCTTTTTTGAGATGGGGCAACCAAAACTGCATACAGTATTCAAGGTGCAGTCGCACCAGATTTGTTTTATAAATA
Organism: Sphenodon punctatus; assembly: GCA_003113815.1. Lineage (NCBI taxonomy): Eukaryota > Metazoa > Chordata > Lepidosauria > Sphenodontia > Sphenodontidae > Sphenodon > Sphenodon punctatus. The sequence continues at coordinate 775,241 of QEPC01002436.1, read as the reverse complement.
AACAGAGGCATTATATTTTCAGTTTTATTCCCTATCCCTTTATGAATAATTCCTAACATTCTGTTTGCTTTTTTGACTGCTGCCACATACCAAGCTGAAGATTTTAATGTATTGTCCACAATGATTCCAAGGTGCTTTTCCTGAGTGGCAACTCCTAATTGAAAACCCAGCATTGTGTACAAAATACAGTTTGGATTATTTTCCTGTGTGTCACTTTGCACTTGTCCACATTAAATTTCATCTGCCATTTAGATGCTGTCACCCAGTCTCACAAGATCCTCCTGTGAGTCTTCACAGTCTATGCCTGTTTTAACTACCTTAAATAACTTTGTGTCATCTGTAAATTTGATAACCTCACTCTTTACTCCCTTTTTCAAATCATTAATGAAAACTAGGGCTGAATCGAGTAGTAAAAAAACAACTTGTATATGCTGAGTTCCAAGGACCAGTCCCGAGTGCTCAGGCCAGTCCGAGGACCCTCAGCAAATACTCGTGAATTATTTCCAAGGAGGGGGCCAGCGACCAGAAGGAACCTCGGGAGGAGGGAATGGACCAGGGAAGAGGGGGTGGGGGACTAGCGGGGGATAAGGGTGTACTCGTGCCTGTAGCATGCTGACAGCTGCAGGACCCCAGAGGCAGGCTGCCGAGGCGCAGGACCCCAGAGGCAGGCTGAGCTCGAGACTCAATGCATGGATGAGACATTGGTGCAAGGAGGAAGGCTTTAGTTTTATTAGGAACTGGGGAGCCTTCTGTGGAAAGGAGAGCCTATACAAACGGGATGGGCTCTGCCTTAACCAGAATGGAACCCGGCTGCTGGCGCTAAAAATTAAAAATGGGATAGAGCAGTCTTTAAACTAGAACCTGGGGGAAAGCCGACAGGCACTGTAGAGTGCACAGTTCGGGCTGTGGCATCTCAAAAGGATGTTACTTTAGAGGAAGTAGAGTATCTTAAGACTAAGGATAAGATAAATGGCAAGGGATTTCAGGTGGAACGCCGAGGAGAACAGACAGATAATGATTCCAGAGTGCCTGTTTCAGTTACCTATAATGTGCCCATTAAGAAGAATAAAAAGAATACATTTAAGTGTCTATATGCTATTGCTAGAAGTCTAAAAAGTAAGATGGGAGAATTAGAGTGTATGGTGCTAAATGAAGATCTAGACATTATAGGCATCACAGAGACCTGGTGGGATGAGGATAACCAATGGGACACTGTAATACCAGGGTACAGGATATATCGAAAGGACAGAGGAGATAGTGTTGGTGGTGGGGTGGCTCTGTATGTTAAGGACAGCATTGAGGCAAGCGGAATAAAATTTTTACAGGATGCAAACTATTCCCTCGAATCCCTATGGATTGAAATTCCAGGTATTAAGCAGAAGAGTATAGCAGTGGGGCTATACTATC
>QEPC01002436.1:746667-767998 GCA_003113815.1 Sphenodon punctatus | reverse complement strand
GGAGGTGGTCAAGGCCAGCAGTATAGCTGAGTTTAAAAGAGGTTTGGACAAGTTTCTGGAAGATAGTTCCATTAGCAGCTATTAGCCAGATAGGATTGGGGAACAAAACCCTTTACTGTCGGGAGCCTGGGGATGACCCACAGGGAATGGACAGCATGGTGACCTGTTGGGTGCTTCTCCCAGGCCTCCATGACTGGTCATTGTCGGAGGCAGGATGCTGGACTCAATGGACCATTGGTCTGACCCAGTATGACACTTATGTTCTTATGCTCAGAAGGGGCCATTCGGTCCTTTTGAGCATGCAGAGCTTTTTCTTTTTTTTTAAAAAAAATGTACCTGGTCCAGAGGAAGCCATGCATCACCCAAGCCCTTCTGAAAGGTGAGTACTCTATTCCCCAAGCCCCCACTAGACCCCCTTTCCTGGTTCCTGCTAGCCTATTCTCTCCCCAGCCGGTGGGGGCCAGGGAATGGGGAGCAGGGGCCTAGTGCTGGTCTCTGGCCCCCTTTCCTGCACTCGGCCGAGGATTTTCCGAGTTCTGAAGTTTCGGGGTCATTCCTTTAAACTTTAGAACTTGGAAATTCAAGGCAAGTACCTTGATAATTAGGGTTTCCCAAGGAAAACCAAGGACTGAGTTTCAGCACTAATGAAAACATTAAACAACACCAGTCACAGTACAGATTCCTGGGTCACTCCACTATTTACCACCCCATTGTGAAAACTGATTATTTAGTCCTACTCTTTGAGGGTTAGTGTCTCAGCAGGCCTAGCCTGCAGGTCCTGACAACTGACCAGCTAACGGGGGCCAGCTGAGCCACCCCAGAAGTTAAAACCCCTGAGCTGAGCTCACCAAGGGGACTGAGAAGGTTGGAGAGAGATAGATCCTGGTAGCAGGAGGGATTATGTCCTACTAGGAAGGGCCACACTAAGAGGTACTTGGGAGCTTGAAAGGCGATAGCCTGGCTGCAGGAAGGACTGTTTCTGGGTAGGAAGGTACCTAAAGGTATATGGAATCTGAATATTTGTGGATATGTTGGAGATCTGAGAACATTTTAAAAATAAACAACAAAGCCAAAGAGCCTATGTGGCCTGCGTCCTTGTGGGGGACTGAATCTGAGAAATATGTTCCCTCAGGCCCAACACTGGGTACTTTCAGACATGACGCTAACCACCCTTTAACCACCCTTGGTGGTTATTTATGCATGTTGCAGGGCTGTATTGGTGCCCTATGCAGCCCTGCAACATGCATAAATAACCACCAAGGGTGGTTAGCGTCATGTCTGAAAGTACCCACTGTTACAACAGCATTCTTGGAAGTGCTCCCAGTTCTACGCACAGGACCCCATAGGCAGGTTGAGTTCCAGTCTCAATGCGTGGACAAGACAATGGTGCAGAAAGGAGAGCTTAGGAACTGGGGAACCTTCTGTGGAAGGGGGAGTCTATGCCAACTGGATGGGCTCCCCCTTAACCAAAACAGAACCTGGCTGCTGGCACTAAATATTAAGAGAGCAGTTTTAAAACTAGAATCCAGGGGGAAAGCTGACAGGCGCTGAGGAGTGCGTGGTTTGGGCTGAGGCATCTCTAAAGGAGGTTGTTAATTCAGGGGAATTTGAGTATCCTAATATAGAGGATAGGAAAGAAGCTGAAAGAGCTCAGATGGGAATCAGTGCAGAACAGGTACATTTAAATGCTGGGTTTTACCCATCAAATCATGCTTGTCAATATGCCTAGTAATTCTGTTTATAACCATAGTCTGGTACTGTTTGCCTGGTACTGATGCCAGACTTACTGGTCTGTAGTTTCTCGGGTCGCCTCTGGAGCCCTTCTTAAAAACTGATGTTACATTAGATAAGCTTCAATCGTTTGGCATGGAGGAGGATTTTAGTGATGTTACATATTACTGACAGTAGTTTGGCAATTTCAAATTTGAGTTTTTTCAGCATCTTGGATGAATACCATCTGGCCAGGGTAACTTGCTATTGTAAATTGTCTATATGCAATAAGAGCTCTTCTGGTATGATGCTAATTTCAGATAATTACTGAGATTCATCACCATCAAAAAAGTTCTGTTGTAGATATTTTCCCCAACCTCCTCAGTAATAAAAACAGATGCAAAGAACTGATTGTTTCTCAGCAATGGCCTTGTCAGGACCAACTGTCTCTCTAGCAGGTTTCCTGGCTCTGATGTACTACCAAAAAAATGACTATTGGATTTGATATCGTTAGCAAGTTGTTCCTCAAATTTCCTTGGCCTGTTTTTTATAATAGCTTTACACTTTCTCTGCCAATACTCATGTTCATTCCTATTCACCTCATTTGGAATACTTTTCTTTTTTAAGGAAAATATTTTGGCTCCGATAACTTCCTTAATTTTACCATTCAGCCGTTTGTTTGGTTCTCTTCCTACCTTTTTTGATTTGTGGTATACATTTAAACTAGGTTTAAATGGTCTTTTAATAGTCTTCATGCTGCTTGCAGGCCTTTGACTCTGACTCCCCCTTTTAGCTTCCCCTTAACTAGTGTCATCTTTGCATTAGTTCCCCTTCTTGAAATTAGACACCCTTGTCAGATTAGGTAATCTGTCTCCTATTAGCATGTTGAATCTAATTATATTGTGATCAGTGAGGCCAATCCAATCCCAAACCCCTACACCCACAGGATATGTACATGTGGTGCATGTGACTTGCACATGGGCTAACAGGGCTGTGCACACTTTCCATATTAGTGTTGCACAAGAAATGTGCATGTGTTTGCATGGCCTGTGGAGTTTGGGATCAAGCCCACTATTGGCAAGTGGCTCTGCTGCAGTCACTTCTTCCACGAGACCCTCTGCTCCATTAGGACAAAATCTAAAATAACTTCCCCTCTTGTGGGCTCCAAGACAAGCTGCTCCAGGAAGCAGTCATTTATGGTGTCTAGGAACTTGGTTTCTGCAACACATCCCAAGAAGACATTTCCCCAGTCAACGTGGTGGAAGTTAAATCATCCATTATTGCACTGCCGCCTTTTGTAGCCTCCCTAATCTCCCGTACAATTTTATGATCACTGTTGGCATCTGGAAAGGGAGTCAATTCCATACTAATGCCCACCTAATTTCTCTCAGATTCTTCCCTACCCTCTTTACTGGAATACACTCGTATCACTAATGGGTTACCTCAATGCAAACTGTGTGCTCCACAGCAGCTGTTTACTTTTTAGCCTGTTTTTAGAGGTTGCACCGCACTCACAGATTTAAATCTGCCATTTGAAAAGTTGCACGGGTGGCATTTAGACACGCTGCTGCCATTGAAAACTCTGGCTCGTGCATTCCTTTGAATCGGCATTGAGAGTTTTCAATGGCAGCAGCGTGTCTAAACGCCACCTGCATAACTTTTCTAATGGTGGATTATTTAAATCTACAAGCGCAGTGCAACGTCAGAAAGCACCCTTAGTTTAAAAACTCCTTTACTACCTTTTTTATTTTTAGCGCCAGCAGTCTTGTTCCATTTTGGTTAAAGTGGAGCCCATCCTTTCGGTACAGGCTCCTGGCTTTCTCTTAACGCTTCCCCAGTTCCTAACAAATCTAGTAAATCCAGATTAAACGTATTCCATACGTTTAAAAAAAGGTAGCAAGAGGATGAAACATTTGCCAGCATGGCTAAATGGTAAGGTAAAGGAGGCCATTAGAGCCCAAAAGGTGCCCTTTAAAAAAATGAAAAGCTAAATCTTAATAATGAAAATGTTAAAGTGGTTCAAATGATATCTTTTATTGGACCAACTGTTGTTGGTGGAAATAAGCGAGCTTTTGGGCAGGGCCCTTCCTCAGGCATGTAGCATAACCAGTAGAAATACGTAAGTTGGAGAAATGTAGAGCAAGTATATATGAGGGGGCATGGAGTGGGTGGGATTGGCCAGAATAAGGTGGGACTCCTTGTTTTAACTTCTGGGTTGGCCTCTCTTAGTCAGTTAGTTGCCAGACTCTGAAGGCTAGGCCCACTGAGACACTAACTCTCAAAGAGTAGGACTAAATAAATGGCCAGTTTTCACAATGGGGAAGTAAATAGTGGAGCGCCCCATGGATCTGTACTGGGACTGGCAGTGTTTAATATATTCATTCCTGATCTAGAAAAGGGAGTAAAGAGCGAGATTATCAAATCTGCAGACCACACAATGTAGTCAATGTTCAATGTAGTTAAAACACAAGTGGACTGTGAAGAACTGCAGGAGGATCTTATAAGATTAGGTGACCGAGCAACTAAAAATGGCAGATGAAATTCAATGTTGTCAAGTACAAAGTGATGCACGTGGAAAAATAATCCAAACTATATGTACATAATGCTGGGTTCTAAATTAGAGGTTGTCACTCAGGAAAAAGATCTTGAAGTTTTTGTGGACAATACATTGAAATCCTCAACTCGGTGTGCGCGGCAGCAGTCAAAAAAGCAAACAATGTTAGGAATTATTTGGAAAGGGATGGAGAATAAAACTGAAAAAATTATAATGCCTCTCTAGATCTCTATGGTGCAACCACACCTTATGGTGTGTGCAGTTTCTGGTTGCCCCATCTCAAAAAAGCTGTAGTAGAACTAGAAAAGGTACAGAGAAGGCCAACAAAAATGATCCAGGGTATGGAACAGCTTCTGTACAAGGAGAGGCTTGATAGGTTGGGGCTCTTCAGCTTGCAGAAGAGATGACTGGGAGGGGATATGATTGAGTTTATAAAATCATGAGTGGAGCCGAACAAGTAAATAGGGAAGTTATTTACCGTCTCAAATAATACTAGAAAGAGGGTTCACTCCATGAAACTGTGGCAGCAGATTTAAAACAAATAGAAGTATTTTTTCACTCACACAATTAGCCTGTGGAATTTGTTGCCAGAGGATGTGGGCAAGGCCAGTAGTATAACTGGGTTTAAAAAAAGGATTGGATAAGATCTTGGAGGGTAGGTCCATTAGTGACTATTAGCCAAGTAAGTTTTGGGGATGTAAGCCTCTGACTGTCAGGAGCTGGGAGTGAACAGCAGGGAATAGATCGCTCCATTGTGACCTGCTGGGTACTTCTCCCAAGTGACTGAGACTCTCCTCATTCTGGTCCAATAAAAAATATCATCTGAACCACTTTGTCTCTGTCATTTGGGACCAACATGGCGATCACACTCTTCCCATTATCTGGGGAGAGTTGGATCTGTCTGGGTTTGACAGCCCCTCAAGCTCCATGTAGGTCAATGCTGCCTGGAAGAAAACCCACTCAGGAGCTCCTGTCTATCACAGCCCTTGGCCTCTCCCCACCTTCCCATGGGCGTGGAGTACCAGTTGATGTTCTCTTTCCCCACTAGGTGTCACCACAACTTCAACACTGCCTACTCTGTGTCGGGTGACCCTTAGAATCTAGGATAGACAGATCCCACTGTTCCATAAGCCCTCACGCCCCCAACGTGGTGTGTGCACCCTATATGCTTCTAGGCAGCGCTGCTGAGTAGGGCTATCAAGCATCCATAGACAAAACAGAAAAGGCCACCTACGTGCCTCAGCCTCCCATCTCACAGGGGAAAATGCCTGAGGGATAAACTTGATCAGGACCCAGACAAGGGCAGAGCATCCCTGCTGGTGTTTGACTCTTTTTGCCTCTGGCCTGGGAAGGAAAGGAAGCCCAGAGATGCAGCCCTAGAGGGTGTGAATATGTATGTATCACCATAAGCAGCTGGAGCAGGGAGAGCGGTTGTGCAGTTGTTGGAGAAGCCACCAGGCCACTAACAAGATAAGAATGATCTCGGGGCTCCCCTCGTAGTGTGACATATTGGGTATGAGTGTCACAATGCTGTCGGGGGCCTAGGCTCAGATCCCAATTATGAGACCCACTAAGGGCAAGAAGGCAGAGTCTCTGGAGGGTTAGTACTCAGGCTGTTTGCAAAGCCCCCTGTCCCAGAGTCTGAGGATAGGCTTAATTGAACCCCCTCCTACCATGGTAGCTATGGCACTGGTTTGTGTTGGCTTAAAAACTACCCCAACACAGCAGTGGAGATGGAATGGGCTCATGTGGGGAGTGGGGCTGCTGTTTCAACAGCTGTCAAAAAGACAGGTGACGAACCTTGGTCCTGATATCTGGTCAGGCCAGAGTCCCTGCTGATCTCCCCTGCGGGGTGGGCTGTTCTGCTCTACCAGTCCTGGATTGCCTCTGCCCCGCAGAGGAGACACTAGCTGTGATCCTCTCTGCCCCACACAGGAAGCTTCCGATTGTTGTGGAGGATACTTTGGGCTCAGTGCTGCAGAGGCCACCTGCCCAATGCCCTTTTTACATTGCACTGCTAGGGATGGGCTCAGACAGTAGCACAATGTGAAAAGAGCCCTGGACAGGGGCCAGGCCCAGGGAATCACTGGGCTTTTGATCTAACTCTGTCCTTCTTGTCGGCCTTCTACTCCGGACCGAGGGAAGGGCCTCCCTTTCTGCCCTCTGGAAACTCCCAAGAGGAAGCTGGAAGCTACAGGGTAGTATTAGTGGGTCTTCCTTAGAGACCCCTTCCGGGCTGCAGTTCAGCCATCTTCTGTATTCCTCTTCCAGCATGAGCAGCCAGTATTCAGTGATGTTCTTAGAGGGAGAGCTCAGGAACCAGATCTAGAAAAGAAAGGAAAGTGGAGATCATTTTTCCTCAGATGAAGCAATGGCACCTATGACTTTGTCCCACCTCCTTCCAGTCCCACTTCTAGGAATGGCTGAGAGAAAATAATTCCTGTTTAGCCCGAGACCCCTTTGCTAGGACAGACACAGAACTGGCTACTTGTGCCGGTGGCTTCTGTGACGCAAGGAGTAGTGCTGTGTGGGGTAGTCCTGCCCTGCTCCCTCCAATGCCCTACTTCCCAATACTTTGGGCAGGACAGAAATTGCAGGGGCTAGCAGCCAGGAAGAGCAGCAGCTACAGGTCATTCCCACACCTGTAGTTGAGCGCCCCCCCCCCCCCATACTCTCCAGCAGCAGAGGGCTCCAGAAAGGGACTGCTGCTTCTCTTGTTCGTGCCATGATGATTCTGATTATGCCGATTCTGCTTCAGGTTCCAATAGCAGAGGAGTAATAACTGAGGGGCCTGTTCAGAGAAGCAGCAGCCTGCTTGAGCAGGCAGAAGTTTCAGGGATATACATATCCCTATGTTTTGCCACTGGCGCTATGGCTTCCTATGCTCCTGGAAAGATGGGTGTAGATTTCCCAAGCTTGCCTCAGCTCGGACTGGGGTACTTAACAGCTGGAAATAACTTCTGAGTACTAAACAATCCTTAAATGCAGAGAGGATGGTCAAGTGACTCAGGTACACAGCTGTGACTGAGACATGGTTCAGTTCCCTCCTTCACCCTAGATTCCCTTAAGCGAAGTCCTTTGTCTCTCCGTAGCTTCATTCTCCTCTGGAAAGTGTACCCCCACAGGGGTATTGCAAGGGCAACTAGGATAAAGACTGGAAGCTGCTCGTATACACTGGTGATAGGGCCATGTAATCCTCTGCACCTGCCTTGGAGGTATTTCATCCCCAGACCCCAAAGCTCTTTACAAAAAGAGGTTAGGTTCATGGGCAACATGTCCCCCACAAATCTTAGGCTAAAGTTATGCTGGGATTATCTCCATTAACAGCTGGGGAAACAGACCCAAGGAGAAGTGACCTTGCCAAAGGTCACTCAGCAGGCCAACAGGAGAGCCAGAAATAGACCCCAGATTTCCAAAGGCTCAGTCTACTCCTGTATCCACCAAGCCTCTCTGCTGCTCAGTAGGAAATACCAGTTCCCAGACTTCCTGTTGCCTTCTCTAGGGACTGTTGGGAACTGGTGCCCCCTAGAGGTAAAGCCCCCATAGCACATTCCCTGACCCCTAAATCATCTAATCCCATAAATCAATGGTATTTGGTGATAAAACTTTCATTTAAAAAGCATTCATTTTAAAATATCATTTATAAACTTCAATAACGTAAAATATAATCTCGGATTATGTCAGGGATCTCGGCTAGGTATATATAAATCCCTCTCATCCGAAACTTCTGACTACGCACATACTCAATCTGGATATGATTATCACTCTATTGGGTATGAATAAAACACCGGCCTTAAGTATTTCTTACCTTCTGCTCCCTCTGGTGAATCTCCTCTAACTTTGCCTGTTAAGTAGCTACAACAAACTTCAAACTACCTTACAGGGGGTTGTAAGTAAGGGTGAACTAGAAGTGGTCCTCAAACCTTTCTGAACTGTGCCCCCCCCCCACTTGTTTGTGGTAGTTGAGGCCCCCCCATACTTTGTTCCTTCTCTTTCCCTTTCCCCTTGTTCTTTGACTCCCACCCTCCTTACCACCTAATTATTTTGAAGGTTCCCCCTAGCTCAGAGTGTATGAAGCTAGATATTTGCCAGCTGTGCTTCTATTCACACTTCCTCCCCAAACACCCAGAATACCTTCCATGCCTCCCCCACCCCACCCCCCACATCCCAGTTTGAGAACCATCAAACTAGATAAAGACTGCAAAGCACTTCAAACACTGAAAATAGATTAAAATTATTAAGAACTGGGAAAGAAATTTACAAAGTTAGCACAATTTGCAAACTAAGTAGTCTTGTGTTCAGTTTGACTCATTCTAAAGTTTAACTCAAGCACTTCCACGTAGAGCCTTCCTCCATGTTTAAATAGCCTTTTGATAAGTTATACATAAACCTTTTTCCTAGTCAAGATTCCAATCATTCTGCAAAGAATTGGTGGCCAGAGATTACCAACTCTTGCAAAATTTCATGGCATTCTGAAAGGCCAGCTCTTGAAGCTTTGTGACTTGACCAGAATCTCCGGGTTTCTTTGAAAGGAAGTTTTTTAAAAAAAAACCTCTCATGGTCACAGAGAAGAGCTTAAAATGAAAGCTTAAAATGTTAAATAAAGAGAGACATTTAACCTCATCATTGGGGGGGGGGGGGGGGAGGACTGAATAACATTTTTTAATATAAGGGTTTGGTAATAATGCTGTGTTCCATTTTTTTGGTTATTTTATGTGGGTCTCTGCAATATGGGGGAAAAACCCTTTCTAATTTAATTTCCTTTGAGCCACCTTAATTTCTCCATTAGCAACTTACAGCCCAATCGTCAGAGTGCTCTGCAGGCATAAGGGCTTTCAGTGTTCTCTTAATTCTTTTCTCCCCAAGTTCTGTGGTATCTTTCACTGGCTGCTTTTAAGGTTCTTTTGATGAACTTGCTGATGCACTCTGCCCCCAAAACCAAATTTGGTTTGAGCTATTACATTCATTTGTTCAATAGAAAATGGATTGTCTTGACAGCTGTAATTCATTTCACATGAGAGAGTTCATTTAATCTACAGTATAAACTCCACTTTATCCGAACACCTAAGGGAACATGCAATTTGTCTGGATTAAAGGCGTATAGATATTGAATAATGGGATTCTGCTATAATACAGTATGTTTGAGACTGTGGGGGGCACAAGACATGTCTGGAATAAGGAAGAATCTAGATGAGAGGTATGGATAAGAGGGTTTCTATCATAAGACAAAGATTTTAAAAAGGAACAAGGAAGAGACAGCCTGCCTCCACACAGACACACTAAACTAGACCAGTTTCAATTAAAGTCTGCTACTTCTCAACATGGCCTGCTTTAATGGAAAATGTCTCTGTGGAGACAGAACTTGATTATTCATTTTCTCAGTGTAATTAATTTTCAGATAAGTTCCCTGTATGGAGCAGCCCGGCATTACCCAGAAGCATGGACAAAGAGACTCCAATCTATTACAACTATTCAAATTACCTGCCATCTGAATCACTGTCCAGGGAGCCTTTCAAAGGGAGTCTAGTCTACCAATTCTCTCTGGTCAAGATCGGACATTTTACGAACAGAAAAGTCTGTTCATTTGGGACCTGCAAGGTTCCTATGCACGTTTCTCAACATTCTTTCTGGGCCATAAAGATCCTAAATCGTTGCTTATAATAAAAACCACCTCCTTCTCCAGACCTCTCTGATCCAGATTCTTCCTTACTGAAGATAATGGAGTTATACCACTTTGTGCCAGCTGAAAACAGGGCTTACATGTCCCTGTTGCTCACCCGACTGTCACTAGGAAAAGAATCTTATTCCATGAGATGTCAAGTGCCTTCAGCTTCTACTTGGTGGGAGCAGGCCCTGGGTGTTAAGTCTGTATCTTTATAGTGACTTCAAGCCAAAGAAGTTATCCTACTTTAATGAAATTCCCCCTTTAATTTTGGGAGTACACAAAGCCACTACTGTCTTAATTTTACAGAGGAGCGAAACAGAAGCACAGATACTGAGAGCATATTAGGGGAAGCAATAGTCTACTGTTTGGAGCACAGATCTAGGGTTAGAGAGATGTCCTGCCTATGACCTACTACTTTGGTTTACTTACACTGTTCATCTGAACACTAACAAAGTGGAATAGTTACTTTGATTTTATTAAATCATAGGAGTTACTTGGGTTTACACTCAGAATGTGACCAGCGAGAAATCTTTATATCTGATTCCTCTCCTTTCCTCCAACACAAACACTTGCTGGAAAACCTGTATCCTTTATTCACTTCTAAATCAGGAAAGAATTTTAACCTGTGACCAGTCACAGGCCTACCTGCCTCTGCCTCTCCTAGGAGCCAGTTCCCAGCCTCCCCCCCAGCCCCCCGAGCTTGGTATGGGCAGACTCGGGCACTTTACCATCTAACATGCATTTATTTAAGACAGGCTCTGTTTATACAGTCCACAGTGTTTTAACAGTACGTTTCTACCATGACTGGTGGGCAGTTTAGCTGGCGGGCAGTCACTGCCAGAGGTGTCTTGTGGCATCAAGGCTTCTGAGCAGCATTGCAATAGGTCAGTCACCTGTCAGTGGAGCTGAACTTTGAGCCCAAATATAAAGCAAAGGGAAGCTGGGGAAAGAAAACAAATTACTAGGGCAAGGGTAGTGGTGGCAGGGGAACAAACCCAGTAATGTTGGTTTAAAAACAAGGCTCTTTATGGCCTTGCTCCTCCCTGTCTTTCTGCCCTCATTTCCCATTATGCTCTGACTGGGGAACTTAGCTCCTTTGCCACCACCCTCACCCACCCCAGAGTCTCCTGCTCCCTAATTTGGGTCTTTGCTGCCCCACGATTCTAGGACAGGCAAGGACCACTTTGACACATTGGGAAACTAGGGTTCAAATCCTGTCTCAGCCATGAACTCACTGGTGGCCTGAGGAATGTTGCTGTCTTGCAGCCTTAGTTCCCCATCTGTAAAAGGGGATCAATTAATGACCTACCTTACACCAGGGTGAGCTAAAGCACTTTGGTTCCTACCCCTCTATAATTATTTATCCTGTATATAGCCCTTTCAGTGTTCATTCTGTTAAGGTGAGCTACAATTCCTATTAAAATGAAAATTCTATTCCTTATAAATTTCAGACAAATCAGATAAAAAATAAGAAGCTTAGACATTTGAATTTGAGAGGTGGAAGTGATTTTACTTCTGATTTGCAAGCATTTTCTTTGGCCTCTTGAAAGTTTATTTTAACAAAACTATGTTGAGGTGTAGTGGTGTTAGGAAATTCAGGTGTGTGACCCTGTGTCCATACATCCATTTTCTTTTTAATAATCTGTGGTGTTATTTTAACGTTATGAGGTTTTGATGTTGCCATGTTAGCGAATAGAGACAGATTTCTAAGTTACATCTGAGCCATATGGCTGGGAACTTCTGTATGGCTGCACATTCTACTCATTTCCTATACATCATATTTATCATGTATATTTCCTATACAGGTGAAACTTGGTTAAGAGGCTTGCTTTGGTGAAGGGTAGAAGTTCATGTTTTAGAGAAATTGGTTGTGAACTGCCAGAACTTAAGGACTTTATGGCTGTCATAAATTGAATGGTGTTCCTCAGAAGAGGAAAATCCACCTTTTAATGAGGGGCTAGGGGTCTTGGGGTGGAGCTGTGACAGGAGTCGGTAGCATGGCAACATCAAAACATCACAATTGAAAACATGATGTGTTTTTAAAAAGAAACTGGATGCACAGACAGGGAAACAAGAAGGGAAGGTCAGGAGCCACCCAGGACAGGACAGCTTGGCCAAGGACAGGGATGCAAGCAGGTATACTGGCCACTGCCCTTCACCACCCATCAACTCGGCTCATGGCAGCAGGCAGGTTAGAAGTTAGCCAGCCCCAAAATACTCTGCCATCTCGCAGCGAGCAGTCATGGTCAATCCCCAGTTAGGGACAGGACTGGGGGAAAGACAGGACAGATTCCACCAGTTTGGGGTCACTGACAGCATGGGGTTGTCACTGACACTGGCAGCAGAGAGCACGGCTGCTGTCATAGCAAGAAGGGCAAGAGCCAGGCTAGCAGGACTGCAGCAGCAGTTATCTGGGCTGGGGCAAATGTCGGAGAATAGTAGCAGCAGAGAGGGGACAATATTACTGTGGTTCTTGTCTCCATGCATCTGGGATGACCCTACCACCTCCTCCCTCCACCAAACATTTCCAGGCATAGAAGGGACAGGAGCAAGGCTGCTAGAGGAAAAAGTAAGCAACTCCCCCTGACTCCCCAGCTTCCCCACCTCTGTGAAACAGAATTTAGTTAAATTTATGACCACCATATAAAGTTCTTAAGGTCTGGCAATTCACAACCAGTTCCTCTAAAACATGGATAACTTCTATCCCCTCACCAAAGCAATCTTCCATACCAAGTTGTCTCTTTTAAAAAAAAATAATCTCCCCCCTCCCCCCAATGTCTCTCATTAGGTTACAATAGGAATTGGGAATGGGTAACTGAAGTTCAAGTCAATGAAAGATTAATCAATATAATTCATTAGACTGATTTTCCAATGTGTTCACATAGAAGGGAAATCTTTTGGGAGTCTTGTAATTAGGCTTAGGTTACTATTGGTATTGCAGCAGGAGATTAGAACATTGCCCTTTCAAAAAACAGGAAAATTCAATCATAAAAAACCTTTAGTTTGAGAGAAGCAAATTCAAACATGCTCCAAAACGCATGGAAAGCTTAAGTTAAGGCTCACGCCTTGCCTTCCGTACCATGTAAGCAGTAAAGATGTTGTACGGTCTCAAATATTGTGTTTGATTCCAGCTTGGGCTCCATGCACCCACACTTTGCCTTGGTCTTTCAGCCCTTGTCTTCTTCCTCTGAAGGTTGGTGGCAACACTGAAGCTGGGGACAGGACCCACTCCTTTCCCTATATACTTTCATTTAGATTGGAAAAATTAAAGGATATAGGGTGAAAACAAACAAGACAGTAGCCTTCCGTAGCCCAGGAACTCACCTGCTTGTCAGTTAGATCCCCACCAGATGTTTGCAGGCTACAGTCTTGGGGCACATAGTCGGCTGCTATGGGATGCATCATCAGGAGGTCAGCGACACAGCCTGGGTTAAGGCTCTCCCAGCCCGGCTAGTCTAGGCTAATGTACATTCTCCCATTTGTTTGGCCCTACCCAACCCTGCCGCAAGGCAAGGTACCAGGATCGGGCCTGGACGAGTGTGCTCACCTGGCCTGCTGAACAGCTGATGGGGGGCCCTGGAGGAGCATGCTCACCTGCTCCCCCCCAATCAGCTTTCGGCAGGCCGGGTGAGCACACACTTTCTCTAGTCTCCCCCCATCCCCTCCATCAGCTGTTCAGCAGGCTGGGCGAGCATGCTTCTCCTCTAGGTCTCTCAATAAGCTGTTCAGTGGGCTAGGTGAGTGCACTCCTGCAGGTTTCCCTGATCAGCTGTTTGGCAGGCTGGGCCAGCATGCTCCTCCAGGTCCCCTTGATCAGCTGTTTTGCAGCAGCTCTTCCTGGGGGGTCCAATCCTGCTGAGCAGCAGGGGTCTGGGAGTCCTGTCCCATGTGGACAGCTCCTCGGGCTGACCTGTAGCACGGAGGGACCTGTGACAGCAGCCCCTACACCCAGGTTATAGTTGGGGGGGGGGGGGTAGAAGGGCTGCTCATGTAAACAGCCCTCCCTGCCAACCAGGGTTGTGATGGCTGCAGTGGCCCTCTGCGGGGTAGGAAGCTGCCATCTCATTTGTTTTTATCCATAGTGTATGTATTCTAATGGGCAGACAGGTGTTGGAAGAGACATATATTTGTTTGGAAGCCTGAGAGACAGGTGATGTGTTTTCAGATATAAGATTTGGGGGTCAGCCATGGGTGATTAGAACTGTTTGTATGACAGAGGGTATTCAGTTGCTGGGGGATGTATATAGGAGAGACGTTTGAGAGATGAGTGACGTGTATTCAGTGAGAAGGTTTCAGAGACAGTGAGAGTTGGGGGCAAAGTTTTTATATATTTCTTGCATATGCTTTAAGTTGGGTTGGAGAGAACGGGCCATCCAAGTAGTGGGGGGGTTGTATATAGGGAAAACAAGGTTCATGTGTGCGGGATGTGTACTGGAAGACAAGACTGGAGGCAGATAGAATTGGGGAGCAGTGTATGAATGGGCAACAGGCAGCCAAAAGCAGAGAGGGTATACGTGGGGGAGGGGGTGGGGGGAGGGAAAGAGGCTCAGCCAGCCTGGGGTGAGTTGCAGTATTTTTATGAAAAGGATGGATGTGCTCGGAGGATATACATGGTGTGAGAATACAGATGACCGATGTGTACTCGGGGACAAACTCTGGGGCGCAGGCAGGAGTGGGCGCAAACTGTACTTATGTTTTTCATACGTGCTTTCAGTTGGGTTAGCGCAATGGGATATTCACATAGTGAGGGAGTGTATATGGTGGAATAAAGGTGATAGGTATGTGATGCTTACTACCAGGCAAGACTGGGGGAGGCAGGAGTGGGGAGCAATCTGTGTATAGGTACTGAGCAGCCAGATGCTGGGAGGGTGTATGGGGGAGGAGAAGGCACAGAGTCAGCTAGGAGTGAGGAGTAGTCGGTTTATGGGGAGGGGACATCAGTGCTGGGAGGAGATATATGGGGGCGTGGGGGGAAGCTTAGAGATGGGTGATGTGTATTCAGTGACAAAATTTAAAGGACAGCTGCTGCGTGGGAGAGGAACTATAAATAAAGAAGAAGTTACGGCTATAGTGGAGAAAGTGATTAAGTCCATAATATTGGGGCAGGAAAGATCCTACTGTCCCCAACTTCAGTGTTGCCCCCAGCCTGCAGAGGAAGAGGATTGGGGCCAAAAGACCAAGGCAAAGTGAGATGCAGGGAGTCTAAGTTGGAAGCAAGAACAATATGCGAGACTGTACAATGTCTTTACTGATTACATGTCATGCAAGTTAAGACATGAGCCTTAACTTACCATTTCCATGGTTTTTGGAGCATGTTTGAATTTGTAAGTCCCTTAACTCCTCTCTTAAACCAAAGGTTTTTTTAATTATTTCCATTTCTTAGAAAAACAATTGAACTGTCTGATCTGACACTGCATAGCGACAGAATGCAACATTGGGATTGCAGTTTGCTTGTCATTATTTCAGAGGGGTTCACCATTTGTCCATTCTCTTAGATTACTCTGAGTCACCACATCAAGCCCTTAGTAAAATCAGTTAGAGAAAAACCAGATCACAAGGTATTGGATTAAAAATAATAACTGAGAAGTTAAAATACATTATAATGCTAGGTGTTTTTTTTTTGGGTGGGGGGGAGGAGAGATGGGGTGGGTTCTATTACAGATCTTTTGTATTTTTATATTCAAAATTTTAGATTTTTCAAGTTGTTTTTGTCTGTATTTATATTATTTTTTATTGTAAGCTGCACTGGGATGCCAGAGGCATGAGGGGCAGGGTTAGATATGTAATACATGATGATGAATAAATGATTATGAATTAATCGCTAATATGCAGTTATTGGATAATGTTGCTCGAGGGTAGAGTTAAGGCGGTTTGGATTATTGGTATCAATTATATAGCAATAAGTGCTTTGAACAAGTCTCTAGCTTGCCATCACAACAAACCTATTAGGTAGCGTTATTCCTTACTATATCCAACTTTGCCCTTGCAAATCAAACAAAAATGAAGATCTGATCTGTGTGTGTTATTTTCCTGCCACTTTTACAGAAATTTAAGTGCTAAATAGATACTACCTTTGATAAAGGCCTTCTGCCTCGGTCTCGTCACCGCAGGACCCCTTGGTTTACTGAGGGGCTGCGGTGTATGAAGCGTGTGGGCAGGAGGCTAGAGCGACGCTGGCGTCGGACTCGGTCTGTCTCCGATCGTCTTCTCCATAGGGCCCATTTGCGGTCCTATGTGGAGGCTGTGAGGACGGCGAGGAAGGAATTCCTCGCCGTCCTCATAGCGTCTGCGAAGTCGCGTCCAGCGGAGCTGTTTCGGGTGGTGCGGGGGCTGGTTAGTCCGGCCTCCCTCCGCCTGGATGGGGACTTGTCCCGGGCCCGCTGTGAGGAGTTTGTCATCTACTTCGCAGACAAGATCGCTCGGATTCAGGCCGATTTCGACGCTGGGTTGATAGCAGTAGGGGAAGAGCGCGGGGGGGCGGAGGGTCCGTCTGGTCCATCTTTATGGGGTGAGTTTCAGGAAGTGACGCCGGCCGATGTGGTGGATGTCCTGGGGTCTGTGAGGGCCACGTGTTGTCAACTAGATCCGTGCCCGTCCTGGTTAATAAAAGCTTCCGGGGAGACGTTGGGGACGGTGCTGGCGAGGGTGGTGAATGCGTCCCTTCGGCAGGGGAGGTTGTCGCCTTGCTTAAAAGAGGCTGTGGTGCGCCCCCTGCTGAAAAAACCATCGTTGGACGTAGACGCGCTCGCCAGCTACCGACCTGTCTCTAACCTTCCCTTTTTAGGGAAGGTTATTGAGCGGGCAGTGGCGCTCCAGCTCCAGGGTCATCTAGATAATATCGGGCTCCTTGACCCGTTTCAATCTGGGTTCCGCCCCGGCTATGGCACCGAGACGGCGTTGGTGGCCTTGGTGGACGACCTCCGCCGGGAGATGGATGCGGGATGTTCGACATTTCTCATCCTGCTCGATCTCTCGGCCGCTTTTGACACCGTGGACCATGGGCTGCTGTTGAGACGACTGCGTGACCGGGGGGGTCTGGACGGGACTGTTCTTGAATGGTTCCGTTCATTCCTCTCGGGGAGGAGCCAACGGGTGGTGTTGGGGGAAGAAACATCGAGCCCCCGCGCCTTACCGTGTGGCGTTCCGCAGGGATCGATCTTGTCTCCATTATTATTTAACATCTATATGCAGCCCTTGGGGGAGGTCGTGAGAGGGTTCGGGGTGCGATGTCACCAGTATGCTGATGATACTCAGCTGTACCTCTCGTTTTCTACCGACCCAGACCCTGCTGTCTCGGTGCTATCCCAATGTTTGGAGGCCGTGGCGGATTGGATGCGACAGAGCAGACTGAAACTCAACCCAGATAAGACGGAGGTAATGGTGGTGGGGAGGGCGAAGGGGGTGGTGGCCCCCCTGATTGGGGGGGTTTGCCCCCCTGTAGCTCAGCAGGTCCGGAGTCTGGGGGTCATATTGGACGCAGGCCTGCGGCTGGAGCAGCAGGTGGAGGCAGTCGCGAAGGCTGCCTTCCGCCAGCTTTATCTGGTACGTAGGCTGCGTCCGTATGTCTCTGGCCCGGACCTGGCCTCCCTCATCCATGCCTTCGTCACCTCGCGACTCGACTACTGTAACGCGCTCTACGTGGGGCTTCCCTTGTTCCTGGCCCGGAGGCTGCAGCTGGTGCAGAATGCGGCGGCCCGTCTTCTTACGGGGACGGGTCGCCGGGAGCACATTACACCGGTGCTCCGAGCGCTGCACTGGCTGCCGATAGTGTGCCGGGCCAGGTTCAAGGTCCTAGTAATGATCTATAAAGCCCTATACGGCCTTGGCCCCTCTTACCTTAGGGACCGCCTCGCCCTTCGCGCCCCGGAACGACTCCTGCGGTCTGCCGGGGGTGCCCTCCTGGAGGTCCCCCGTGTTAAGCGGGGGGCCACGATGGAGCGGGCATTCTCGGTGGTAGGGCCGCGGCTGTGGAACTCCCTTCCGGAGGAAGCTCGCCTGGCCCCAAGCCTTTTGATATTTCGGCGGAACTGTAAGACCTGGCTTTTTGCCCAGGCCTTTGGGAGGGAGGGGTGTGTGTGATTTTTAATCCCCCACTTATATATTTATTTATGATTGCACACTGCCCTGTTTTATTGACATATTTTATACTTGTATTTTAAATGTTTTAAAACTGTTTTTATTGTTGTTAACCGCCCCGAGCTGCACTGCAGGATGGGGCGGTATAAAAATCTACAAAATAAATAAATATAAAATAAATAAAGAATTCTCTTCCCATTGTTCGAGATTGTTGGCTTCAGATACTTTAAATATATTAAATCTGTTGCTACTTACGCTTTGTTAGTCTCACATCACAGAGCAACTCTAACTGTTGATGTATATATCTATCTTTTTGTTATTGATCTTATTTGTTTTAAAATTATGAATCTGTGAACAGCTAAGTGCTCAAGAAACAATACGGACTACTCACACTGTACAGATGGGGAACGGAGGCTAAGAGACAGTTGGTAAAAACAGACATGATGTTGGCCCGGGATTGCTACGGAAAGCGTTGGTGACTAGCCTGGGCTGTGACCTCAGCAAATCTTTGAGGCCACAGCCTGGGCTAAGGGCCCCCCATGCGAGCCAAGGAGGGCCAGCACGTCTGCTGCAGAGCACCATACCCGCTGGGGGCCACCATGGCTGGCTGCCATAGCTGTGCCTCATTGGCTGCCATGGCGGGTGGAAAGGCATGAGCGGGACTGCCTGCCTGTAGGTTTCTTGGTGCGTCTGGCTCTACTTGGCCCGTGCAGGCAGCAGGATGGCTCCCCAACCACCGGCAGGTCAGTTCAGTGCCCTGACCTTGTGTCGACTACGATTTTCTACCCCGGGGTACCTGGGGGAGTAGTCCCGTCAGTCGCACATCTGTTTTTACCCAATGATTTACCCAAAGCTACCTTATGAATTCATGGCTAAAATGTAATTTGAAGCCTAGACTCCTAGGTCCGTGTCCAGCACCTTATTCACTAGGGTACACCGGCACTTGCCTTAACTGTTCCTTTCCAGGTCCTAACCATTTGGATTTCTTTTAATTTAACCTTTACTCTGAATTTTCTGGGCTCATCAGGTTTTGTTTTTGGATAATTACAAGAACCCTGTAATTTTTTTTTACCTTCACTGACCTGTACTTTCAACTTTAACTCTATTTTGAGAGGATTATTTTTTGGTCTGGGAATTATTGCTAGGCATTCTAGTTCACAGAAATATCAGTTTTTCAAAAGAACAAGCAAAGGATCAAATGGACTTGTGCTTTGGGTTTTGTCTTTTTTTCCTGTTCTACAATGAAGACAGGATTTTAAATATATCTTGGCTATTTTGAAAACAAGACAAAAAAGCCCTTGGAGATATTCCCCAGAATACCAAATTCCTCCCATGGCAGAAATACAGCTCAGGAGTAGGAGCTCTCCCTCAAACCTTTATTGAATAGGTAGAATCTTATACAAAGAAAACTTTACTCCAAAGCGTTTTAGACACTGGCATATGGCAAACAAAGAGTGTTACAGAAGCTTCAATAAAAATGGCTTTCCCTTCCAGTAAATCAGGTTTTACTTCTCTGGTATTTGTAGGGCTGCCAGCTCTAGCAATTTTGTCACAAATCTTAGGAGTTCCTTAAAGCCTAAACTGAGACATGAGGAGTTTATGGTAAAATCCCGACTTCCAAAAATACCAGTTTCCAGTTAGATCTCATGGTTTTTGAACATTTGGTTTGGCAATCCTGCGATTGAAATGTTATAAACCCATTGATTCTAGCCAATCGGAGTCTTTAGAGGGTGTTCAAGACCTGAACAGGTAAATTAATTTTTTTTAACAAAATCAAACCTTAAGATGCTAAACAAAGCTTCCTGACTCTTTATACATTCCTAGGAGTCTCAAATGGACACAATTTCTAGCAGTTCAACCTTTTAAATCGGAACTTATTAATGTTCAGACTCTTACTACTTTTGGCATGAAGGCCCTGGTCTAACAGCACCTTTTAAGTTAACTGATCGGTTTGTCCAATGGTAATTCCATCATAATAATGCTGTTTGACTGGAAATAAAACCACAAATAATAAGAGGCTATTTCTCCCATCATGCTATTGTTAAGGATTAATTTCATAGATATGTAAAATTTCTGGAAACTCTGAAAGAACAGAAAGATACTGGAAATCTTGGGAAAAACTGGATTTGCAGTATTTACTTGACTATCAAACAAAGTTGGTCATGGCCTTTGGGCTCAGAACCACAGTAATAAACTAGTTATAATATTATTTGTATTGGTTCATAGCATGCGTGAAGCAGTTCCTTTTCAATTTCCCCCCTAACTTCCAAACTTTCTGTACCAGCTTTGGGGGGAAATGGGGGGGGGGAACCCCACACCCTAGTTTTTCCCAGACCCTCCCCATCTCTATTCACCAGAGAAGTTTTTTTTAGAAGAGAATGAAGAAAAGTTGTCTCACACTCTCGGAGGTACCAACATCTAAATCAGAAGTAGGGAATAAACCCACAGGCCAAATACAGCCAAATATTAGGTCCCTTTCCATTCCTGGATTTGTTCACAGATCCAACCTCCACATTGTACATATAGATAGTACAGGGTTCAAAGTCCAGCCCTGTATTACATTATTGAATTTAACAGGAAAATGAAAAGATAATGCTAAAACCCCCATGCACATGACCATGCTAATGTGAGTTAAACTCTCAGCAGTCCCTGCCCCTTCCTGAACATCGGCAAGCAGCCATAGTTTGGGGTTTATAAAATGAGACTAACAATTCATCCTCTTTCACTCCTGACCTATTTATATTGAAGTCTCTCTGGGGCAGAAACTACCTCTCTAAGAATCCAAAGTAACTTTACAGGCAGGATGAGCTAGAGAAGTGTTGCTAAAGTATAAGGAAAGGACAGGCCCCTTGTGCACCTGTCAGGAACAGAAGCAGACCACCCTCGAGTGTGACGTGTGTGCACCACATGCAGTAACTCAGGCTTGGGGGGGGGGGCCAATCATGACCTGCAGCTAGTTTTTATATGGCCCCTTTCCAATTCCTGGCTCTATCCTCTGGATCCAGTTCCTGCCCCAAGGTACTGAAAGACTGAGCTCAGGAGACAGAAGCAGAGATGAGAGCATGCACACAATGGTAGGGGATGGCACAGACCCATGGTCTACACTCTCCCATTCCTACCCCACCCTGAGCACACCTCTTAAGCACCCTACCCCCAACCTTGATGAGGTCCTCAGTGCTTGTATTAATTTTCAGAGTGGCCCTTGGGAGGAAAAAGTTTCCTATCTTCTGACATAGCACAATGGGGTCTGGACCTTGAATAATGACCATAGGTCTTCCTGGCTCAGGGAGCTTTTAACCACTGCTGGAGCAGAAGGGCCCTCCTCC
>QEPC01002436.1:714683-733977 GCA_003113815.1 Sphenodon punctatus | reverse complement strand
CCAGCCAGGACGGGCAAGGGTCTAATTCGCAAGAAGTGGCCCTGACCGCCCCAAGAACATCCACTGCATCAGCAGGCATCACTGACTGAAACTGATCCCAGAAAACCGGACATGATGGGGCTTCCATAACCCCTGGTCCCCCTAGTGTAATAAATGCTGCGTCAAAATCGTGGTGAATACGAGCGATTTTGTCCACAAAATAATCCACAAACATGTCACAGCAGGCAGTAGATGACTCCACTCCAAGGTTGAGGGAAGCTGGACTGACCAGCCCCCGCACTACCCGGAACAGCTCTGTTGGACGGAATTTTGCAGATGCTATGAGGGCAGCAAAGAACTCCCTCTTTGCTGCCCGTATAGCCATGGCATAGGCGCATAAACTGGCTCCATGCCGCAATCTATTGGCTTCAGCACATGAATGACGCCACCATCTCGCCAACTGCTGCCCATCTCGCTTCAGCAACCGCAGCTCCTCGGAAAACCAAGGAGGTCTGCGGAGCTGCTGCCTGGGCAGTGGATGCCTAGGAGCCGTCTGATCAATGGCCTCCGTCAGCAAGGTGTTCCACAGCACAACGAGGTCATCGATGAGACAGTCATCAAGGTCAGAGGGTATTTCCCCCAGAGCATTCCAGAACCGTTCAGGTTCCATCATCCTCTGGGGGTGAACCGTCCGAATCGGCTCCACACCCTTCCGGGGGCAGACGTGCACTAGGAGCGAGGTTTGCAGGAGGTAACGGTCTGTCCATGACAAGGGCACAGCTGAGATCTCCCCCACTAACGGAACACCTGCCTCAAGGCTGGTGCAAAACACAAGGTTTAAGGTGTGTCCTCCCTGATGTGTTAGGCTGATAACCATCTGGGACAGGCCCATGGTTGCCATGGCAGCCATGAACTCATGCTCCGCTCCCCCAAGGGTGGCGTCAGCATGAATGTTGAGGTCCCCCAAGACTATTGTCTTTGGGGACTGCAACACCACCCCTAACACCACCTCTGCCAGAGCATGCAGGGAGGCCACTGCACAGGTAGGTGCACGGTATACCAGCAGCACTCCCAAACTGTCCCCTGCCAAGTCAAACACAAAATGGAGACCTTTGATACCCAATATGGATTGCACCGGCTACCTCCTCACAGACCATCCCTCCTTAAAAATCATA
Source organism: Sphenodon punctatus (assembly GCA_003113815.1). Lineage (NCBI taxonomy): Eukaryota > Metazoa > Chordata > Lepidosauria > Sphenodontia > Sphenodontidae > Sphenodon > Sphenodon punctatus. The sequence continues at coordinate 732,823 of QEPC01002436.1, read as the reverse complement.
GCTACACTGCCCCCATCCCCCAGACTGTGGCTGGTGCTGCACAGAATACCCAGCCGGAACAAGACCAGCCACAATAGGCCCCGATTCATTGTCCAGCCAGGTTTCCGTGATACATACGAGATCGGCGGCATGATCGAGGATGGTTTCCTGGACTGTTGTCACTTTATTAGCCACTGATCTCACATTTAACAGCACCATCACTGGGTCGGGGGCCCTCTGACAAAGAACCACCTGCTCCACTGCTTTGGGGTTAGTGAGTGGGACATGCAACAAGCATCTATCCCGCCTCAACGATCTCACCTCCCCCCTCTTTGGACCATATCTCCCCCGTCCCATCATGACCCCAATAGCCACGCCCTGGTTGTCCCGCACTGGCAGCGGGGGAGATCCTCCCCCTAAAATCTTCACCCCCCTGGTCCCCCCCCTCTCAGAGGGAGACCAGAACCCCCACCCTTACTGGGTCAAACCCCCCTCTCTCACCGGGGGAACGTACCCAACCTTTCCCAACCCAGTCCCCCCTCGTCCCCCACATATGCAGGGGAGGAGTCATATTCCCCTCAATCCTCTCCCAACCCCATCAAGACAAACCCTAACCACCCACCCTATCCATAACCAGCCTCCCCCAACCCTCACCCAAGAGCCACACCCAATGACCCTATGGCGCGCAGCCCTGCGGTTCCTCCTGTGATAAAAGGGTAGATGTGTAATCCGTGTTCACTTTGCACCATCTGGCAGGAATCAAGTCCTGGGGGAGGAGTCCTCAATACAGGTAGCAGCCCTGGCTTCAATCTAGCCCGCCCAGCAGCTCTCTCCCATGGACACTCCCCAACTGGTGTCTCCTGGAGGGCCTCCACAGCCCGCAAACGGCCCTGATAAACGGTCGACACCCTTAGGTGTCGCCCTTCGGCTGGTGCCCAAGGGCCCCAGCCCTAAAAGAAATACCTGCAGAGGGAGGAGGGGACAGGCTTGATGGACAGGCCACTCCTCCTCCAGTTACACCCCTCCAGGCTTCCCCCCAGCTGGCACAGTTTAACTGGTATATTGTTCTCTCTCTGTCTCTCTCTGTCTTTTTGTCAGACCAAGTTTAAGAATATATCAAATACGTGAAAAGTGTTTAATGTTTTCATTGAGAAATGTAGCAAGGAAATGTACAGGAAAGTCAACTTGAACGCTTAGTCCAGAATTGTCAACAGCTTGGTAAAAACATTTCAGCCAAAAATTTCAGCCAAAATGGAAACCTTGAGCCAAAGTGTAAGAGAAGAGAAATACTTGCTACTAGAATATCTCCAAAGGGAAGAAGTAGGTTTCCTCAAATTATTAGGGATAATAAAGGCTGTTTTATTTTTAAAAATGATGAAGAAAAATGTTGCCTGAACTTGAGAGCAAGGAGAGGCAGAGCTGGCAGCATTATTCTATAAAGGAACTTGCTACTGGATCAGGATTGAGCAGGAAGGACACAGTCCTCAAACAGGAGGTGTAATCCTGTCCCAGAGGGGCAGAGGTGGTCATATCTGCTCCTGAGGGGAGCCCGAGGGGTTTATCCTTTCCTCATATTTGCCCTTCTCCCTTCTGTCAGTGACATCAGAGAACAACTGTTCTCCATGTTCTGTGTGGCAGCCTTTCAAATATTTGAAAACTGTTATCATGTCCTCCCTTAGTCTTGCCTTTAGCTTCAGCCCATTCAGACTTTCCTCATATGGCTTGTATCCCTGCTCTTCTTTGAATCATCTCCAGTTTGTCTGTTATAATTATTTATTATTAACAAAGAACCAGCAATTGGCCTGACACTGAACAATCGTGATAAGAAACAGATTCTTGGTCCAATGAGCTTACAATCTAGAATGGATATGAAAAGGGGTGACACATAGGGAAGGACAGGTATACATTAATGCAGTTGAGAAGTTGAAGGTGCATGTGCTAGCGATGGGAAATTGTACTGAAGTTCAGGATCAGTTCAGAATCGGACTGACCCAACTTTAATTCGGATTCTAGTTTGTATTGTTCAGAACTGGATCTGATTCCAAGCAATACGAGGCTATATCCAATGTCTGCCCTCAGTTCTGCCTCCCCTGGACCCTGCCCGGCCCAGGTGCTGGGCAGGGGTCCAGGAGAGGCAGAGTTGGGCCGCGCAGGTGTAGGGAGGGGGTAGTTGCTTACGTACTTTTTTCCCTAGGTTTTGTCCAAACCAGCACTCGGCTGCAGCGCCTGACACGACCTTCTCAGGGAAATTGAAAAAAAATCACTTAGCATGCACAAAATGGCCACCATGGATGTTCTGCGCGTGTGCTGCCATTTTTCAAAATGGTGCTGGCAGTGTTGGTGCCATTTTGGAAAATAGCAGTCAGTCTGCACATGCCCAGCAGATGCGGAACATCCCAGTGCACTGCGAGTGGAGCGGGCTGCCCAAACCTGGAGCACCAGCTGGGGGCAGAACAGTGGTCTGTCTAAAGCAAAGATGGGGAACCTCAGGCCTGGGGGCCAAATGCGGCCCTCAGCAAGTTTTTATGTGGCCCCTTTCCAGTGCCTGGATCTGGCCCCATGATCTCTACTTCAAGCACTGAAAAACTGAGCTAATGATAATGGAACAGGGAGGAGGGCATGCACACAAGGGTAGAGGACAGATCCATGGCACAGATCCATGATCTGGACCCTCCTTTTCTTGAATAAACCCATTAAGCACCCCTGCCCCCAACCTCTCTGTGGCCCTCGGAGCTTGTACTCAGAGTCATTTTCACTGTGGCCCCCAGGAAATAAAAGGTTCTCTACCCCTGGTCTAAAGGATGGATGGCCCCTGTAGCTCTGCTCCCAGCTACAGGTTGCCCTGGCAACTACCATAGAGTTGCAAGCAGCAGTCTAGAGTGGCTGCTGATCCGCCTTCACTTCTATGGTGCAGGGGAAGGGGCACAGGTGGACTGTGGTCTGCAGCGGCAGCATTCATTTAAGCCTGCTGCCACCAGAGCAGACCCAGTGGTGGTCAACCCTGGGTCCATCTAAAAATGCCCTACGTCCTCCTTGATCCAATTGGAACACTATACTCTAACCTAGACCTAAGCTGCAGTACAATCACATCTCATGTCTTAAAAATGAAGTTCCTACCAATGCAGCTCAAAGTAGCATTTGCCTTCTTTGCAGCTGATTCCTGGTCCAATGCCTATGGTTCAGCTGTGTGTTAAAAGGAAATTCCACTGATGAAGGAGAAGCGCCCAGTTGGCAAGAAGTCGGCATAACTCACTCTACAATATCTGTTCCTTCAACTGCAATTCATGGAGATCCGAGTATGGATGTGGAGGGGGCCCGTTGATCAATTTCCTAGTGCAGGCAGAGCTTATGAAATATATATTATTATAACAGTCACTTAATAACCTACTGTAGTTGAGTGGTCATACAGCTATAGTTAAAGCCACATCCAAATTTTCCTTTCAGGTGGAAAAAAAATGCTATCTTTTTTTTGGAAACCACAGTAGATAGAGACAAAATGAAAAATGTCTTTAAAAGTTTACAGCCTGAATTGTAAAGAAAGCTTGAATTTTCTATGTATGTTCCTAAGGGTTAGCCAGAGCCAGTTTTTCATGCTTTGACTTTTTTTTAAAACTGTCCAGCAGAATTTTTTCTCAGGAAGTGTCTGACGTTTTTGTTTCCCTTTCACACAAATGAACAAATGTATTTAACGTGTAAACCATTGATCATCACACAAAAATAATAAAACCCAACAAATACTTAATCTTAAGCAGCTGAAACAATACAAATAGATTAAATAATTACAATCATAATAAAATTAAAATTAAATAAAAGTAGAATCCAAGAATATTTATCTTATTTATTTACATTTATATCCTGCCCTTCCCATAAGGCTCTGGGAAGGTAATAAAATAAATAATAATACTATACATAAAAAAATATTAGCTCCCTGTAATGAATAGCAGCCCAACCCAACTGCAAGTCCAATCAGGATCGGGGTCACTCACATTTTTAACGGCCCCCTGGGCGCTTTTCACACAGACACTCTAACACTGATATAATGGGGGTTACATTTTGCAGGGCTGCAGGTGTGCTCTATGGGTGCCCTGCAACATTTATAATAAAATATAACACCTGTTTTATCAGTGTTAGAGTGTCTGTGTGAAAAGGGCCATCAACACTTTCCCAGCTTATCCTTTCTGTTCACTCAGGCTGTTTTTAGAAGAGACAAACTTGCGCATGATTGGTGAAAAATGCGCACGTTTTAATGCTCGTTTAAACACCGAAACTGTTTTAAATGCGCATTTGTCATGATCGTGTAAAAGCCAAAACCGTTTTGAATGTGTTTTTTAAATAATGTGCATGTTTTAAAACTGGTTTTGGCATCCCCTGATTATCAAAGGGGCTCAAAACCGGTTTTAAAAAATGTGCATTATTTAAAAACGACATTCAAAACGGTTTTGACTTTTACACGATCATGGGAAATGCGCATTTAAAACGGTTTAGGTGTTTAAACGAGCATTAAAACACGCACATTTTTCACCAATCATGCGCAAATTTGTCTCGTCTAAAAGAGGCCTCAGTGTCCGAAGGAGATTTTCTTCTCCACACTCGCACAGTCCTGATGTGATCTCAGGGATTTGGCTCTCTGCAAGCATAGTCCAGTCCATGGTGCTCTGGCCTCTGTCTGAGGTAGGTCTTAATGTGCATAGTCCATCCCCCCTCTAGAGGATTGGATTCGTACTAGTTTTCCATTCTTCTGGAGCTTGGGTGTCTGCCATACCCAGCCTGCTTCACCCTCGGGTGGTCTGTCCATCTAAAGGCTTCCCCGCCAGATGTGCAGGAGGAGCAGGCATTCCAGGCCAGTCCCACTGTCGGTGCTCCGGAACATCTTGGAGCACCACCGGCTGAGTGGGCTGACAAAACCCAGGGTACCGGCCCAAAGTGAAGCAAGCATCTGTCTAATGTGCGGGCCCACGCTGCTGCTCTGCCTTCAGCTGGCCGTTGCCCTGGGCAACACTATAGTGTTACGGGCGCTCTAGCCTGCAACTCTATTGTGTGTGTGTGTGGGGGGGGGGGCATCGCATGGGTCAGCCATGGGCTGGGAAACCCGCTGGGTCCATCTGATCTGGACACTGGTGGGGCTGGGAGCAGGTGGGCATGGGGGTGCACTGCTGGAGAAGCTCCAGGGGTGGGCAGCCCCGCAGTAGAAAGCTGCAAGGAGTACTCAGGGTTAATGTCCCTCCCTCCAATGTTAACTCTGTGACTTACACTTGCTGGACTGCTGGTTTAGGCCCTGCTTCAGGGGAGATGGAGAGCCTCTAACTGGGGGTCCCATCCACTGCCTGTCCCCATGGTTGGGGCTATGGTCAAATGGGGAGAGAGGGGGTTTATTTGTGGGTCTCACTAAGTTTGGGATTGATTGACACTGTGTTGTGTTCGTTGTGTTGGCATTGGAACTGTTGGCATTGGCAATATGTGGTTGTGGGTGATTTGAGGGGATCCTGGGACACCAAAATAGTGAAAACAAAAAAGAGTTAGTTTTTTGGCATTATTTCCTATAGGGGATTGTTTTAGGGGTAGTAATGGATTTTATGATTAAATATTTATTTAAACAGTCACTGTTGGTAAGGTATGGTTGTAAGTGTTGGCATTGGAAATATGGGGATCCCAGGGAGTGGGACACAATAGGTTTTGAATCTAGTTGGGAGTTGCACAGGATTTTGTCATCGAGTCACCTTGCAAACTAAACTGCGTGCTTAACTGACGTCACGTGCCACTGTGCGAGTGTCCTCCACTGACAGTTGCTGTGATCTGATTTCTGATTGATTTGATGATGACTTGAGTGCTATGGAAAAAAATCCTATTTTTAAAGAAAAAAAAGTAGTAGTGGGGGCTACTGGGGGCTTCTGGGGAGAAGTGTAGTCTGGTGGTTAGCAGTTAAGGAAACAAGTGAATCTGTCATTGAATTTTTACAAGAGACATGTCTTTATTACAGGTAATTTAATTTTTTTCTCCCATTGATTTCAATGGGAAAACTTCCCCATTGATTTCAATGGGAAAAAATCCGGTACTGGTAATACCGGTTTTAATCTGATAATCCAAGATCCGATATCCGGTAAAACTGGTATCAGATATTTTCCACCAAGTCCCACCCCTACTTTCCAGGCATAATTAAAGGGACTGGTTTTGACTTTTAAAGACCTAAATGGCCTGGGCCCCATGTATCTGAACTGCCTGTCCTACCATGCTCTATTGTGGCCCCTGAATTTGCCTGGCGATGCTCTTCTGTGGGTTCCACCTGTGACTATAGTTTTTACAATGGGGGCCTGCAGGAGGGCATTCTTGGCTGCTGCCCCAATATTGTAGCCAAGAACGCTCCCTCCCCATGGAGGTCCATTTGAGTCTGAGCCTGGGTGTTTTTTGGGAGGTGGTGCAAAACATTTCTTTTTAGTAAAGAATTTGGTGGGCAGGGATAGGGCTTAGGTGGGAGGTGTTGGTGGGTTGGGGTTGGAGCAGGTGTTTTGTTTTGTTTTCCCCAATTGTATTTCAATGTTTTCATTGCATTTTATATCTTTGTAAGCCACCCTGAACCTTTTGTGAAAGGGTGGGGTAAAAATGCTAATAAATAAATAAAATATAGTGCTACTAGACATACACAGTGCTTTTACAGCCACTTAGAGACAGGTCCCTGCTGAGTGGGCTTACAATCTAAGATGGGCAAGATGAATGCAGGGAAAGATAGACACACACACTCCCATTTTACAGATGGGTAACTGAGGCTGAGAGGTTGTGACTTGCCCAAGACCACCCAGTGAATTCATGGTTAGAATGAGATTTGAACTTTGGTTTTTCAGGTCTAAGTCCCGCACCTTATCCACTACACTACACTGTTGAGATTTAGTTGCACTGAAGTAAAATTCAGGACCAATAAGTCAAAGAAGGGCCTAGAATTGGCTCCCTGTGACTCCCCCGTGTGTGTATCTGTCTGTCAGTGTATGTGTGTGTGAGAGAGTGTCTGTGTTTATGTCTGCTTGTGTGTGTGTGTGTGTGTGTGTGTGTGTGTGAGAGATGTGTGCGTGAGAGTATCTGGCCTGTGTGTGTGTGTGTGTGTGTGTGTGTGTGTGAGAGAGAGAGAGCGTGTGTGTGGTGTGTGTGTATGTGAGAGGGTGTGTGTGTGTGTGTGTGCCTGCCTCTGTGTGAGAGAGATGTGGATGTGTGTGTGTGAGAGAGAGGTGTGTGTGTGTGTCTGCTTCTGTGAGAGAATATCTGTGTGTCTGTGTGAGTGAGGTGTGTGTGTGTGTGTAATGGGGTTGCTCTCTCTTCCTCCCTCCCATGTGGCTGTCTCCCTCGCCCCCTGTGCCCCCTCATTTGCATAGCCACACCCCACCTGACTGGGATGTAGCTATGCAAATTAGGGGAAGGTCGACATCATGTTTTGGTAGATCTCCAGCCAGGAAGTGTGGGCACCGCTGCCCTAGCTGGTCAACAACTGGTTCTGTTAGAATGGGAGGCGGGGTGTCATCTGAAAGTCACAGTCCCCCCTGCTCCGATAGAATCGGGTGGGGGTGGAACTCTGGGAACATAGGAGGGGAAGAACCTGGAGTGGGGAGGAATGTGTCCACCACACCTGGGCGCAATATCGCCCCTGGCCTGGGACCCCCACATTACTTCGGCTGCTGGGCCACACTGCCTGCTCAACCTTGCAGCAGCTCCAGCTCCTGACAGCAGCAACAGTGGGTGTCTTTAGATACAACGTCTCTAGGGTGGTAAAGATGTTTACACGGGACTGTGCATTGAGTCTAAGCATTGCAATATCTTTTGGTTCCTTGTTTGCCCTGTGTTAACTCCACATTGATTGCATGGAAATATCGGGGTGCAGCAATAATGTGTTTATCATGTCCCCGTGGCTATCATTGCATGTAAGGATATCAGGTAGTGCATTTACTGTCTGTCCCTGTTCCTGTTCCAGTTTCCGGTCATGGTGTGATAGAGTGGTGTGTCTCTCCATTTCTGGTCCTAATCTCTGGTTCTCCCGAGATGCCTAGTGCACTCATATTACAGCCTGCCAAATTCAAATTTTGAATTCAAACTTCTCAGTTATTTCCTTAGCACCATGGAGAGTGGATCTCTGAATCCATGCTCCTGCCTTCCTCTATTCCTTTTGTTTGGTTAAGCCATGGCAACCCTGTGTGATTTCAGAAGTGATGCATTCCAATTCACCACAGTGAATCCTACCCTGGTGTGAACGGATTCACCGCGGGCTGTGGTGACATGTGCGGCCCCAACAGAAGTGACAGGATTGTGACCACCACCCGGGGGCAATCAGAGAGAACATGGGCCGGGGGAACACAACAGACATGCAGTGGAGACGTGGACCTCGGTTCGAGCCCCAGAATGCACCGCGGCTGGGGTCAATTCCTTCCACCGCAGCTGCGGGTTTCCGTTCAGAAGTTACTTTTCATTCAACCCTGCCGTGGTGACCATTCACCACACTTCTGGACCTCTTCCCGCCCCGACCTCACGAAGTGTGGTTAGCTTCACCCTGGGTCGCGTTTGACTGTGGTGAACATCTGGATGCGACCAAACAGACATGCACAGTGCTTTCACCCCCCCCCTCCCCCCCCGTGTTTGACTGAGGTTGACTGTGGTGGACATTCACCACGTCACTTCTGAAATCACCCATAGTCAGAGATCCAGATACAAATGGCAAATGAGTGCCCAGCACCTGCTCTGTCTCCTTTGGGATCGCAACTGGCCACAAATTCTGGAAGACTGCAAGCCAAGGCCTGGGGGAATGTGGAGACACGTGCCTTCATTCGGCTGTGGCCTGCCATACAGGAAGCCCTGAAGAGCTCTTATCATAATGAGGTGGTTTACAAGCAAACTGCAAAAAAACTGAGAAAGCAGAGCTATGAAAGGGACATGCAGGCGTGCTGGTAGCAGGCTAAAGATCTCTGCAGATGTGGAAGAGGACACTCAAGGCAACTTCTTCCATCCTGATCACCTAGCTGGGGAGGATGACATAATATTTCCTGAGACAAGTAAGTAAATATCTATACCAGCATGGAGTAATTGTGATCTCCGGGGAGGGAGGCAGGTTTCCCATTTAGCAATTATTTGGGGTGGGGAAAATCTAATAACTCTGTTTCTTTCTTTGCTAAAGAACCCTGTGATTTGCCACCGGAGGGGAAATGTGAGCAACCACTTGCTCGGGGGCAGCAGTGGCCCTTGACAACAGCCGAATGGTCCCATTGTTTTCATGCCTGAAGATGAACCCAGCAAGGGGACATTGCAGAGCATTTGTTTTCAGAGGTGGGACAATGTGCAGACAAACTGCACCAGACTATAGACAATTTAATGGAGAAAAAGGTGTCCATACTTGCTGCTGATTATAGTAGACTGAAATTGCATCAGGAGGAGCAGGAATTATTTAATAATCTGCTGAGGGCAAATGAGCTGCACTTGGTGGAAGTGAACCATAAGATTAAATGGGGCCAACAAAGAATGCTTCACTTCCAGACTGCGCATGCGCGGGTAAATGCTAGACGCACGCTGCAGAGTTCCGTCCCGACCCTCGCAAACTTCAAAAGGCACGCCGCAGGGGAAAACACTGAAACCAAAGCAAAAAGTAAAAATGAGCTGCAGGGTGAAAAGTAGTAAGCAACCGCAGCCGAGAAGCTCACTAGAGCAATTTGTAAGGCCTGCTGGAGCGGAGAGGGCAGAAGAGTCCACGGCGAAAATGGCGGACAAGATGGTGGCCCTCAGCATGAGGGAGCAGACGGCAGAAGGATGCAAGGAAGAACCTATGCAGCAAATGATCTCTCTGCTGGCAGAATTCAAAGAAGATGTGAAAAAAGAACTGGGCACAGCACAAAAGGTATGAGACAGGCTGGTGAGTCAAATAAATAAGTTGCAAAGCTCAGTAGATAAAGGAAATAATAGAATAGAAGAGCTGGCAGGGAGAATAACAGCAGCAGAGGACAGAATTGCAGGGGTGGAAGAGCAGCTGATAGGGTCAGAAGAACAAAGAAAAACCTACAAAGAATCCTCTCTGCGTTACATGAATAAAATAGAGGACTTAGAAAATCGATCAAGAAGAAACAACTTGAGGATTTTTGGAGTGGCTGAAGGGGCAGGCCAAGGCTCAATCAGAGACTTGGTAATACAAATAGTAAAGGAAGTCCTTCCTGAAGCCCCCCACTTGCATGAACTAGAGATAGAAAGAGCACACAGAGCGTTAAGGGCAAAGCCCAAAGAAGGAGAACCACCAAGGCCCATTATAATAAACCTTTTGAGATTCACGCAAATAGAGGAGCTGCTGATGCACGTGAGGAAAGTTCCACAATTGCAATACGAAGGGAAAAACATCAGGCTCACACCGGACTATGCCCCGGAGATAATGGAAAAAAGAAGATGTTGGGGCAAGTATTTTGGGACATTGTGAGAAATGAAAGCAGAACCCCACCTTCTCTTCCCTGCAAAAATGGCCATCATGTGGAATGGGCGTAGAAAAATATTCATGGACAAGGAAGAGCTGGAATGTTTTATCTTGAAACATAAAGCGGAGTCCGGTTGAGAAAAAGCAAGGATGAACACCCAAGCTTCTGGGCAACAAGGCGCAAGGGTGTCGAGTCATAAACCAACGTGCCTTAAGTTGTTTTTTTTAAAAATAGTTTGTGCACTGAGTGTGCACACACTAAAAGAAGAAGAGTAAATATAGATAGGTTTGCGGGGCGGGTGGAGCAGGCGTGATTGGATTGTTCTCATTGAAAGATGAAGTGGGAAACATTGTCTGCAACTGGGTCCTTTAGGGTTAGAAGGGGAGAGGAAAGGAGTGAGAATATGGGAAAGTTGGGGCCACCAAAGTTGGGGATGAGGGTGGCATGGGGGGAAGGAAGGACGGGGTGGGGGGAAGAAAAGGGAGGGAGGTATTGCATACTGAAAAGGAATACTTATGCACTGAGGGTAGAAAAGGAAAACAGAAATGAGACCAGATTAAATCAATGGGGGGAGTAAGGTGCCTAACGTTAAATGTGCAATGCTTAAATACGCTGGTAAAGAGGAAGAGGGTTGAAAATTTTTTATTTGCACAAAAGATTGACCTATTCAGGCTGCAAGAAACGCATTTGCTGCCCATAGATGTAAACAGGTTTAAATGCAAAAACTATCCATATGTATACTCCTCGTGTGCAAAGACAAAAAAGAGAGGGGTTATGATCGGCTTTACAGAAGCTTGTGGGCTGGTGGTGTCATCCACTCACAAGGATGAAGAGGGCAGATTTTTGATGCTTAATGGGGAACTACAGGGGAAACCAGTATCAGTGATTTCCATATATGCACCAAACATGCAAACAAAAAGGTTCATAAAACAATATTTGAGCTTGATACAGGAAAAGGCGACAGGAATGATAATTGTACTAGAGGACCTGAACACAAACTTGGGAGAAATAGATCACTCAGGGAACAAAGGTATGGAATCATGGCAGCGCCAGATTCAGCAAGAATGTAAACATCAACATTTACATGATATGTGGAGGATGCTGAACCCGCGGAGCAGAGAGTATACGTACTACTCTGCAAGGCACAATATCCACACCAGGATTGACTATATATTAGGAGATAGCGAAGCATTACAAAAGGTTACGAGATGCCAGATTCAACCAGTGGTTATGTCATGATAGCCTCATTCCAGATAACAGGGCAGCAGTCAGAACGAAAATAGGGTAGATGGATATTTGATAAGGCTATACTTAAACTCCAGGATGACAAAAAGGACATGTCAGAGCAAATTGAATGCTACTTGCAGGAAAATATAAACTCAGTGGGCTCAGTGGGAACAGTATGGGAAGCAGGAAAAGCGGTTTGGAGAGGTAAACTGATCGCCCTAAAGGCAAGCAAAATAAAAAGGGAAAAAGAGGTACTGGGGAAACTCTATGGGAAACTACAAGGGTTGGAAGCGCAAAATAGGATAAATCGACATGAAAAGTATAGTAGGGAATTATTAAAACTGAAGAGGGAGATTGACGTAATCGAAACAGAAAAAACAGTACAGCAATTGAAGAAAATTAAATGCTTTTATTTCGACAACAACAATAGGGCGGAAAAAACGTTAGCAAAGATGGCAAAAAAACCAAGGAAGCGGACAGTCATAAGCTCAGTTCAAAAACAAGATGGCGGGGTAACAATGGTAGAAAGGGAAATTAGAGAGACGTTTGTGCAGTTCTATCAACAGCTATACTCAGCATAGGAACAGGACCCTGAAAAAAGAGAGAAAGTCATAAATTCTGTGAAACTGCCATCATTAAACATAGATCAAACTAAGTTGTTGAATAGGTCAATAACAAATGAGGAAATAGAAGCTGTTATAAAATTCCTTCCCAACAATAAGGCGGCTGGCCCAGATGGTTACCCGGCCGAATTCTATAAAATATTTGAGCCAACTAGTTCCAATTTTGGGGCAGGTATACAATACTATCCTGCAAACAGGGAACACACCCAGAGATTTTGGTCAGGCACACATATCATTAATCCTCAAACCAGGTAGAAGTTCAGAACAGCCGGCTAGCTACAGGCCAATCTCATTATTAAATGTTGATTACAAGATATTTACTGGGATCCTGGCCAAACGGTTTAAAGATGTTATTCAGAACCTAATCCATGAAGATCAGGTGGGATTTATCCCAAAGAGGCCAGGGGCAGATAACATCAGAAGGGCAGTGAACCTGATACAACGAATAATAGACCGCAACACAGAAGCACTGATACTCTCAGCCGACGCGGAGAAGGTTTTTGATAGAGTACCGGTACCATTTATGCTACAGACTCTAGAAAGAATGGGAGTGACAGGAGATGCCCTAAGGGGTATTCAGGCTTTATACACATCACCAGAGTCACAACTGGTAATAAATGGAGAGCTTTCAGAGCCATATAAAATCGGCAGGGGAACTAGACAGGGTTGCCCTCTGTCACCCCTATTATTTAATATCATGCTAGAGGTGCTTGCTTGTGCCCTTAGACAAGATCCGAAGATAGCGGGCATAAAAATTAAGGGGGCAGAGCATAAGATTGCACTTTATGCAGATGATGCTTTCCTATTTGTGGCGGAGCTGGAGCTGTCACTGCCACCCCTGTTGCAGCTAGTGGAGGATTTTGGCTCGGTGTCGGGGTACAAGATTAACCTAGAAAAGTAAGTGGCAATGATCTATGCAGCAAACCAGCAAAGGCAAGTAGCCCTGGAGGGAATGGTTCCATTCCTGACTATGCAGAAGGGCTTCAAATGTTTGGGTATAAATCTAACAAGGCACCCATGCAATCTATATAGGGAAAACTTTCCGGAAGTGTTAGTACAGATACAACAAGCGGCACAGGCCTGGAAAGGTCTGGCCTGTTCATGGATGGGTAGAAGTAATCTGTTCAAAATGATATCCGTGCCAAAAATATTATATAAAATAGCATCGCTACCAATAGCTCTTCCCGAGAGTTTCTTCGTACAAGTGGAAAGAATATTCCCAAAATTAATTTGGAAGGATCAAAGAGCAAGAATTGCTAAAGATACGCTACACTGCCTGAGAAAAAAGGAGGGACTAGGTGTGCCCAGCATCAGACTTTACCATAAGGCGGCGCAGCTCACCTCTATAAATAAATGGTACTTTAATCCAAAACAGGCAAACTGGGTGGAGATAGAAAAAGAAAACCTGGGGATCAGCTCATTTGTTGATTACCTAATGGACGTGGGTAAAATTGACAAGAAAAAATGGAGTAAACATCCATTCGCATGGGAGGCCTTGCGAGCCTGGAAACAAACACAAAAAAAGATGAAAATTAAGTCAATAGCCTCGCCTTACTCAACTATCGATAGAGTTGAATTGAGGGGAAAAAAGGTGGCAGTGACACTGAGGAAACAGCTACAGGTACATGGGATCACCCGGGCAGAGCAATTATTCACCCCAGTGGGTTTTGAAACATAGAATATTTAGAAACTCTCATGAAAAGAAAGCTAGATTTCCTACAACATGCACAGCTGAAAAGCTATTTCACACAGAGGAACATTATATTAGAATTCCAGATAAAACCGACCAGATTGGAAAGGATACTTTTTGATCATGAGATTAACAAGGGGAGTCTTAGTAAGGTGTATGGGGTGCTACAGGAAGTGGAAGATAAAGAACCAATGCAAGTCTGGAGTAAGTGGGAAAGGGACCTACAAATTAAAATAGACAAACCGGCCAAAGCGCAGGCCACACAATAAATTTTTGACATTTAAATCATTAGACCTGCAGGACACTATCCTAAAGATCTTTTATAGGTACTATATTACCCCGGACAGAGAAAAACACTGGAAAAAGAGAGTAGGGGGGAGTGTTGGAGGGGGTGTGGAAACCAGAGAAACCTGCTCCATCACTGCTGGAGTTGCCCAAAGATCCTTGATTTCTGGAGATGGGTATGGAAGTATATGCAAACAGCAACAGAGGTAATCATACCCTTTACTCCAGAGGTGGCTATCTTGGGGCAAACGCTTGATAACTTTACAGAGGAAAGTCGATGGGTATTGGCGAGAGAATGTATAGTGGCAGGATTCTATGCGATTGCAAAAAACTGGAAGGGAGAAACTAAGACTTTAAAGCAGGATTGGGAGTAAAGAATGTGGAAGAATATAACTATGGAAAAGATTTTGGCAGAGGTGAATGGTAATGAGGAAGAATTTATTGGCAAACGCTTTACGAGACTTTAAATGAAGAGTGAGATACACGAAGGGGAGTGCAGCAGTTGGAACTTTGAGGAAGGAACCAACACCCATTAAAATCACCAAAGTCTGTGAGACGAGGCAGAGCCCTAAACATACAGAAGAAGTAATCTACCTGGTCATGTAATGCAATACGGGAGTGGGTGGGTAAGAAGGGTGGGGAGGTATAGGAAAAATAATACAAAATGTAAGAATGGACCTTTCTTGGTTGTATGTTATGGAAGAACTTAATAAAATGGTTTTTGTTTTTTTAAAAAAAAGAATGCTTCACTTCCAACGGAGGTAGGAGGAACTGATTAGGGAATGCCAAGATGAGTTAAAGAGCTCCTTTGAAGCAATGCGCGGGGTGCTTGCCTGACGCATAATGCAAAACCTGGCCTTAATGTTGCTAACTTCTCTGGCTTTCCAGAAAACACAGTGATACTGTTTCAGCTTCCCCCACCCCCACATGCAAAATTCCCCCCAAAGTGATCTGGCTGTTGGAGTACAAAGGAATAGATCACCTCAGTGTGTTCCCACAGGATGTTCATTCAACTCTCCAGAGAAATTTATGGAAAAAGGCAAAAAGTTAGAGGTTTGAGAGGAGGAAACAGTGAGCATGGGGCAGCGAGAATGCAGAGTGGAAGCAACCTGAGGAATGTGTTGGGAGTGGGTGAGGGGCTCTGCATTTGGAGAGGTGCTACAGACCTCCTGTGGAGGGGCAAGGGCACTATGCCTGTTTTTACACAGCCCTGCATAATGGGGGGTTCGTGGTCGCACTGGTGCGTGCGCAGTGAGTGGGTGGGGCGTGCATACGGGTGCATGTGCAACCCCCCCACTCATCAACACGCACAGAGCAACCTCCGAGGGGAAGCAACCTAAAGGCATGTGCTGTGGGGGAAGGGGAAGTGCTCTGCATTTGGAAGGGTGCCACAGACCTTTAATTTTGGGGAGGGGACTGTTGGTGGGACAGGTAGCTGCAAAACTGCATAAAAATGAAAGTATTCCAATAAAATGTGGTGGTCTGACTCATAGCTATATATATTGTGATAAGGGAAAGTCAGCTATGCAATTACATTTAATTGCAGGAAAACAGGGAGTTTGCTTTTTTAAATCAGAGAATGTATGGATTTTTTATCAGAGAATTTCCGATTTTTTGTCACAGAAAACTAGGAACCCTGCTCATTAGAAACTGCTCTCGTTGCCTCTATTTCTATTCACAGACTGCTCCACACATGCAGGCAGCTCAGGAGAATGATGAGAACAAGTTGAGCTCAGCTCTCCACCCCACGGGGAAAATGCAAGCAACCTCCTTGCCTTCAAAGCCCCATAGAAAAATAGAAGACCAAAGTCAAAGAAAAAAAAATACTTGTTTATTCCTTTAAAAAAAATTATATTGTCAAAGGAAAAATAAGTACTAACCACTACATGCAATAGAAAATGTAAGTGCAGTCAATAACTGTGCAAAGAAAATTATTTAAAATGCTGGTAAACGTAGAAAAGAAAAAATTGTTAACAGAGCTAAATGCATGTCCATGAATCAGCTGTACTCTCCCTGCTGATTAATGGCATGGTGCCCATGATGGGAGTTCGATTCCTGCCTTTGCTCCATTGCCCTCATTTTCCTGTTCAGCCTGGTAACTAAACTTTGTAATTCCTGGATTTGTTCCCAGTGCCTTTCATTTACAATCCTTTACCTTTGTTCTAGTTGAAGAAATAATTAGGAGAAATAATTAATGTTTGATGTCTGTTTACATGCATATGCAAACTTCGCTTTAAATTATGATATTTACCACGCATAATGAGTCTGTTATTAATCATAGTCATTTGCCTTTGCAGTAATGCCACCCTCCTCACTAGGGACTGCAGAGCACTCATATAACCCACAGCAATCCTACATAGGGCTTTTAAAACACACACACACACACACACACACAGAAGGTAAGAGGTAGCACATAGACAAGTCTTGGAAAATTTAAAGTAGGTAGCAAAGACAGAGAGCATTGAATTTCCTCTAATACCTCTGAGGGCAAAAGACATCAGTACTGCTGTTATTTTCAGTAGCAGAATACCGGATGATTTCTTGTGGAGAATCTGGAAAAACGAAAAGTTTTCTGCTGCTTTCACTCCCAGAATATATGCTTTGTGTCCGTGTTACCTATATGTTTTGCTACATTTTACCGGTTATTCCTAGCTGTTAACTTCTCAGGGTTAAATTTTCATTTTACAAAAAGGAAAACTCTGTGCTGCAGACTTTCTGTCTCTGACTGGGGAACCTAGATGGCAACATTGTAATTATTCACACCTGCACATAAAATGTTTTGCTGTTAATTTTTGCACATTTGCACTCCTTTGCAATATGTGACTTCCCTTTTCTTAACAAAAGAAATAATAAATTAAAATTAATTTTGAGGTTTTTTTCCTTTTCTAAAAACATGTATATATTCCTTTTTTTGCTGGTCTGCAGCTCCTAGTTATCAACACCATGACTATCCCCTCCTTTAACATGACATAGAGTAGTGATATGTGTTGTTGACAATAGTGGGCGGAATGTATTCTACCCATTTGCAATGGCTCTGATGGATACTAAAAATGCCAGTTACGGATTGTGCATTTAAACTTGCTTTTATTTGGGATGGGGTGGCATTAATAGCTACATTTAAAAAAAAAATAATGGAGATGGGCTGCTTTGGAGAACACAATACGGCCTGTTTGTGTGTGGGTGGGTTACTCATAGTTGCATGCTGTGTTTGAGATCATTGGGAGGTCTCTCTCACAGCCCGTAATGTGCTCCGTTCGAGGGCAAGTGACTGGGAGCACGGACATAGAACAGCACTGTGGTGTGTGTACGCAGTGGGATATGCAAATCACCCTTCCAGTGCCCAAGCGTTGCCTCCTGGGAGCCACATTATTTTCAGTTCCCTATGGCGACATATGTCACCGCTCTGATGTGGCTGCAATTGGAGGACAACGTCACACGGACACATTGTGGGCAACCAATTCCTGAGACATGATCTGTCAGCGCAAACACAAGCTCTGTAAGTGCAAATGAGATTGCAGCAACTGGGCATGCCCGTTGCCACTGTGCATTGGCACAATGGACTACCTCACCCCCTGATTGACCTGATACATTTATTATTTGTTGTTGTTATTATTATTATTTTATTATTTTATTCCATTTATATGCCGCCCCCTATGCCTACGGCATCTCGGGGTGGCTTCCAACATAAAAACAAACAATATAAAAATCCACACATATTTAAAACAATTTTAAAATACCCCCATACAAAAATTTAGTCCACCCTCCCCTCCCCACCTCCGAAGGCCTGAGAGAACAGCCATGTCTTGCAGGCCTGATAGAAGGCCAGCAGACTCAGGGCCAGTCATGCTTCCCCTGGGAGGGAGTTCCACAGCCGGGACCCAGCCACCGAGAACGCCCTCTCCATTGTAGCCCCCC
>QEPC01002436.1:685306-699545 GCA_003113815.1 Sphenodon punctatus | reverse complement strand
CCCCCAGCTCTACCTCCTCATCAGAATCCGTGGTCTTCTCCCTTGGTGGTTCACAATCGCCTGCGGGCTAAAATAGAAACAACTCACTTACCCTGTGTGTTCATTTAAAATGGATATATATCACAAGCATCCTCTTACTCACCTTATTCCGCGTTTGTACCTTCTCATCCTCCAAATCTTCCATGATCAGCGTATCCCTCTGTTCCACAATGGGCCCATCTATTTCCAAATAATCTTCATCATCCTCTTCATCAGGCTTATTCTTTACAGCGCCATCCATCTCCACATAGATATCATCATTTGCAGCAGGCATCGGCATGTACAGAGGTGCCTGTTAGTACAAAACAATGTCACATACCCCGTGAAACCACCAACACCCCCATACAATATATATAGGGTATTTTCAGACGTTACAAGATCACAGTGAACCACAGTGAACCACACTTAATCCCACGGTGGGGCCAAAGCACCCTGAACGTCTGTTACGCGGGCAACAGATGTTCACCACAGGCAATACCCACATGGGGGCAATATTAACCACGCTTCCGGACCTCCGGGACAGACCATCACAGAAAGCATGGTCAAAGAGATTCCCAATGGGAAACAAAAAAAAGTAACGTCTGAACAGCAGCCACCAGCTGGAATAAAACAATATGATTCCCAGCCGGGGACAAAGCACGCAACATCGCTGCCAGGCAACCAGCTACAACACAGACCGTGGAGGGAGATTTAAAGGGCACACAGCGGCACGGAAATGTGGTGGGATGGAGTGAGGCAGAAGGGAGAGGAGAGCGGTGGGTGACAGAGCAAGGCGGGAGGAGGAGGCTCAAGCAGAGGAGGTGGTGGTCGTGCTGCTCATGGAGGAGGTGGAGGGACTGCAGCAGCAGCAGCAGCAGCAGCAGCATCCGGGACAGGCCACCCCAGGGACAGTGACTGAGCCGGGGGAGGAGGCACCCTGGAAACGGGTAAGGGGACCGAAGGGGAGCGGACCTGGCACCACAGGGGCACCTGGGGGTGGCCGGCAGCAGGAGGGGTGGAAAGGGAGCAGGTTGCAGGACAGGGGCAGAACAGCAACCAACCAACACCCCCACCCCAACCCCCACCCCTATCCTGCAGACACGGAAACAGACCCGGGAGCCTGAGCCCCTGGAGGAGACGGGCGCACAGCAGGCGGAGGAGGGGGAGCAGGAGGAGGAGGAAGAGGAACAAGAGGGTCCACAGGGGAGAAGGCCCTACCGCAGAGGGGGACAATGGGAGCACAGGGAGACCCAGGACTTCATCTGCATCTGGAGGACCCTGGAGCATCAACTAGAGCTAGTGCTCAATCAGCACAATGAATATGCGTTCTGGGAGATCAAGCAGGACATGGAGGCAGCGGGGCATCACAGGACCGTGGCACAGTGCCGCTCGAAGGCCAAGGAGCTAAAGAGGGGGTACAAGGCCATACGGGACAACAACAGGTGGTCCGGCCATGGAGCCTGGACTGCCACCTACTATGATGCCCTGGACCGCATACTCCACATGAAGGGCTCCATTGTTGCCCCACGCCTCGTGGGGAGCGCTGTGGTCCAGGCAGGGAACGGGTTGAGGTACCCCCTCCCCTTGCCACCTCACAAGAAGGCACTGGCTCCAGGGCCCCAGACCCCCAGGAGGAATGCCCTGGGACATTGGGGACTGTCAGCCCCCCCCCCAACAGCAGCCCGGAGAGCCCCCACCCCCTGGCCGGACAGGCAGACTCCGAGGCCGGCACACTGGTCACCCTCAGCCAGTGGTCACAGGGGGACCCCAGCAACATGGAGGGGCCAGCCTTGGAGAGATCAGAGACAGACATCAAGGGTAAGCAGGCAGATGGGAGAGGGGAGGGAGCAAGGGTGAAGGGGGGGTCCCAGGCAGGGAACAGGCCCCCCCAGGCCCCGACACCCCAGACCTTGGAACGGGGGCCAGGGGGACCGGGCAGTCAAACTAATGGCCCTCCACCAACCAACCCCCCCATACCCCCACAGGGCACAGCACTTCCCAGCAGAGACAGGCAGGCGAGGAGGCCGGCAGAGAACAACCCCAGCAGCCACCGGAGGGCCCAGGTGAGGCACACCAGTGAGGAGGGGGGCCCAGTGCACCCGGGGGGGCAGCCGGCAACCTGGGGGGGAAATTGAACTCCCAGGTGTGCCCCCGGCTAGGGAGTGGCTGGGATGGGCTCTTAACCCCAAACCTTCCTGTACCCTACAGGGCAGCCAGAGGGGCAGATGCAACCCATGCCCATACCCCCAGCACAACGGATGAGGGAGCACCAGGCATGGGTACGGTGCTGGAGGGAGGACCAGGTGGAGGACATAGGCTGGACCACCACTGAACAGGGAGAGCAGATGATAGTGGCCATGGACCGCATGGAGGCGGCCATAGAGAGCTCCCTGCAACAGGCAGAGGCAAGGGACTGGAGGCTCCAGGTGGAGGCGTGCCTGGAACGGAGGTGGGAGTGCTGGGACCACAGCAGGCAGGTAGAGGTGATGGGGCGGCTGAAACAAGCCATCAAGGGGATGGTGCGGGAGCATTCTGCAAAGATGGACAGGTCCCACGACATCGGGAACTCCCTGCTCTTGCATGCGGGCACTATGAGTGCATATGTGATGGCAGCTGCCCCGCCGGGCACCCTGCCTGCCCAGGCCCCTATTCTGGGCCCCTTGGCACCCCCACTCCCTCCCCAGACACCCCAGCTGGGGCCGCGCATCCACCTCCCGGTCTCAGTAGGCCTCCGGAGGGAGCAGCCACCAGGGGGGCTCCTCTGGTTCCCATTCCACCCTCCATCCCACCACCGCTGGCCCCTCAAAACACCAAGGCTTCCCAGGACACCGTTGGGGACACGGACAGCGGCCGGAGGGGAGCTCCCAGAGCTCTGCAGCACCCTCAGGCCACCCGAGGGGGCAGCCTCGGAGATGCGGGTGATGGGGGTGATGGGGGGAACAGGGGAGGGTGGTCTGAGGGGGGGGGAACACACCAGCGTGGTGGTTGGTGGTGGTGGTGGTCGTGGTGGCCACATGTATTTGGGTGCAACAATAAATGGGTGGACACCACTCCCGCCTCCTGTGGTCTGTTCACGGCCCCAGGGGTGGGGGTTGGATGTTGGCAGTGGAGGGAATCGCCCAGGGAGCTGTCAGGGACTCCAGGGTGGTGGGGGTGGGGTTGAGCACCCTCACGCCTCAGCTGATATGCCTGGCCAGGGCGGCAGAGATGCGCTTAGTGTAATGGTACTCCCATGGGTTGTCCGCATTCATGTACAGAGACACTGGTCCGGGAGGGCGATGGGGCATGGGGTATTAGAGGGCTGCCCCACCAGTCTTGCACATGTTGTGCAGAACACAGAAGGCACCTATCACCAGGGCCGAGGTCTCCACCGTGAAGTCCAGCCACCCAGCGAGACTCCTCCAGCGCTGCTTGAGGGCACCGAAGGCCCGCTCGACCACGGTCCTGCTTGCACACAGGCGGGTATTGTACAGCACCTGCACCAGGGTCCTGGTGACCGGGAACACCTTCGGCCACCGGGTGAGCGGATAGGCTGGGTCCCCCAGAATACAGGGGGGCATGAGCACCCCCTCTATCTGGGTCATCCCCATGTCTGCGAAGTCCCCACGGTACATCTGGGCATAAAAGGGGGAGATGGTCATGATCCGGGCATTGTGGCTGCGCCCGGAGTTGCCCGTGAAAATGTCAAGGAACCACCCCCGGTGGTCCATGACAGCCTGCAGCTGCAGGGAGTGGTACCTGTGCCTGTTGACATACTCCATGGCCTCCCCAGCCGAGGGGCGGAGGAACTCTATGTGACTGCCATCCATGGCGCCCATGCAGTTGGGGAACTCTCCAGCTGTGAAGCCGGCCATCACGGCTGCCTGGTCCACCAGCTGGATCACTCGGTCCATGAGAACGCCCTCCACAGCCTTACACACATCCCAGAGGATACAGGCCATGGTGCTCACCTCGACATCAAAGTGCTGTGAGATGGACCGACAGGAGTTGGGTGTTGCAAGGGCCCAGACCCTGATGGCCACCCGCTGACCATGGGGATGGGAGTCCTCATGGGGGTGTGCTGCTGCTCCAGCCAGGGTGTGAGCAGCTCCGTAAGGCACAGTAGGGTGAACTTGTCCATCCAAAAGTGTGCCCTCTAGGCTGCCTCATCCCACTGAGCCAGTGCCTGGGACCACCACCCCTGTGCCCGCTCCGTGACCCATACCTGCCAGGAAATGGGCATAGCAAGCAGGGTGCCATGCCGCATGCTCTCCCTCCACCATTGGAGGTGCCCGGCCACCTTGCGGAGCACAGCGGCCCTGTTCTGGCCGTGGATCAGGGCCTGCCAGTCTGCCTCGGTTACCTGCTGCGACCTGAGCCAGGCCAGGGAGTGCCTGCGGCAGTGATGGACTCTCTCCGGGCCCGTGCAGTGCACCAGGCCATGCACACTCACAGACGGGCGCCCAGGTGCATCGCTGCGGTCTGGATGCACAGCTGATCAGTGTGTGACCGGTACCACTCGTCACAGAGCGCTAGGTGCATCCCGCAGGCACCCAACCTTTCCCGCCCCGTGTTGCCGCCTGTCCTGGTTGGGGTGCAGCTGGCCACGTAATAGGCCAGGGCACGCGGTGCCCCGCCTCTGGGTCATGACACGGCAACCAAGCGGGGCCACATGTGTCGGTCCGGGGCATGCAGGGTAGGTGGGCCAGGGCAGAGGAGGAAGCCCCTTGAGCACACCTGTTGTCCCTGGCTGGGGCCTTGCACACGGCCCAGCGTTCGCCCGGGCGTGCTGCCTGCAGCTGCATTTCTGCTGTCATCAACCTCCCTCCTCTCTGTGTTGGCAACATTGTGTCCTTGCTGGCCTGATTAGTGTGTCAGCTGTCCTGTTGTGTGCTCGGTTCCTGCAGCTGTGTTGGGTCCACACCCCACGCCTGCTATGTTGCCATGCCTTGTTGCGGCCAGTGGCCTTATCGCTTGGTCTTGGGGCGCCCCCGGTTCCCCTCCCGCCCCTCCGGGCTTCCCCATGGGGCCCCCCATACATGGATTTTCCATGAGACCATGGCCCTGTGCAACCTGTGGCATACTCTGGCCATGTAATTGCTCCTGATATGCCCGGATAGCCTGTCAGGTGCCTATGCGAGTCTGAGCTCTGGCCTTTGTTACTTTGGCTATGAGGCGAGCGCCCGGGATTGCCGGCTGCATGCTGAGATGCTGGGGCTGCTTTCCTTTCCTGATGGGCGCATTCCGGAGATGAGGTGCTTGCATGTGGCTTGGTCTGTGGCAGAGACCGTGTCTGCTCTGTCTGTGTGCAGCCTGGCTGCCTACATGGTCTGTCTTGCAGAGGGGGGGGGGCCTGCTCTGGCCATGTCCTACTTTGGCTGTGTGCATGGGGCCCGTGGGTACCAGTACTCTCGTGGAGCAGTGTATCACCGGCTGTTGGAGATGGATCACCTTCCGTGGCCCCCTGCTGCTGAGTCCTGCTTGTCTGAGCCCTCTGTGGCAGAGCTGTCAGTGCTGTTGGGTGTGTGGTCCCATTCTGATGTGCAGTTGGAGCTCTCCATGCAGGATCAGTCCAAGGCTTACTACCTGGTTGCCCACCACATGTCCGTGCTGGGGTACTGCCGGGGCATGCTTCATTGGCTGCACTTCATTCATCTGGTGGGCCACCCGGCCCCTGCCCCCTTGGTGGCCCCACTCCAGCTGGCTGTGAGTCCCTCTGTGCCTTCCGGGCCCCAGTTACTGGCCCTGTTGTGTGCTCCTGCCTCCGCCCTGGTGCCTTGCTCCACTGCCTGTTCCCTCCTTGATGTCCCAGCCATGCTGCTGTGCTACCTGCTTCCTGGGGTACTGTGGCTATGGGCCCCCTATGGGGGCCCCCCCTGCCTGCCCCTGCAACTGGTGCTCCCCTCAGTGGCTGCCATCTCCAGTGTCCGTGTCTGGCTCTCCGAACAGCTGCCCTGCTCCCCTGGGTGCTGCTGACCATCCTCGGATGCCTGCGCTCCCTCCTGCACACACCCCCGTGGGTGCCTGTGTGACCTCAGGGTTCTGGGGCCCCCAGACTGCACCTCCAGGCTTCCTCCGAGGAGGGGGAGGGTTTTGTGCTATTGGACCGGCTGCATGGCCCCATCTCTCCTGCCTGCCGTCCATGGCACCCTTGCTGGCGCTCGGGGTGCATGTGTACCTCCTGGACTGTTCCCGGACCGCTACCTGTTCCATGTGGCCTTCTGCAGTGTCTGTGCCCCAACTTTCCAGCTTCTCCCCATTCCGGGACTGCCTGTGTTGCTGGGGGGTCGCCCGTGTGGACTGTGCTGTTGTTGGGGTTCTGCCTGCCATTGCCTGTGTCCTGCCCTGCCCCGGGCCATTTCCCCCCCTCTTCCTTGTCCAGCGCCCCCTCCTCCCCCCTGTGTCCATTGTGCTGTGTGTTGTCTGTCCCGCTGTGTCCTCACTTCCCTTCCCTTCCCGTGTGGGTGTGTGCGCGCCTGGCCATGTGTTTGTGCTGTGTTTTCCACTGTGCCCTTGTTGTCTCTGTGCCTGTTGTGTGCTGTACCTCGGCGGCTCTTCTCCCTCTCCTCCCTCCCTTCCCATTTCCCTTGTGTGGGTGTTCCCGTTAGACACTTCTGGCTTCATTTGCCCTCAGCCGACCATGTCTGTGTCCCACCCCTCCCCGGTGCCTTCTGGGTGTTTTGACCATGGCCGGGAATCGGCGTCATGTCTGTTGCACTGCCCCGGACTGTGATCTAGCAGCCCAATTCCCCGCCGTGGTCCTGCTCCCGTCATGTCTGTTCGTGGCTTTTATTGACCGCAGGTGGTGGTTGATTGGTTCACCACCACTGGGAATCCACTGTGGTGAATCGGAGACGTGTAACGTCTGAAATCACCCTTACTTACTGGTTTGCATGGATTCGTGGTCCTTTTCTCCATCAGAACTTGGCGGGTAGGACTATTTTCCCTATCCTCATCAAAAGAAGGTCAGGGGGTGCCACACATGCACTATCTTGGCTGCGTAGTCTTTGATACAATAAATGCCCAGGTGCAAAGGGTGGAAACTCAGAAATCTCTGCATCACTCAGGGTCTTGGGCGCTTCCATGGCTGATGTTAAAACCCCACCCTCTGACAAAAAATCTCTTTTTATACATTTAAGTCCCCCCACTCTTTACAAAAAGGGTTTTCTGTATGGTTTCCACCCCAAAAATTCAAACAGCGCTCTCCTTTCTGATTGGCCCCCCATCCTATTGCACGATGTGAAATCCCTCGCCTCTGATTGACCTCCACCCCCGAGGGGATGTGACGTAGCCGCTTTTGATTGGGCTATCGTTAAACCACCCCCAAAGCCAGGGGAAAAGGAGACATTCCACCAACAGCCTTCGAAGGAGCAACATCTCATGGAACCCTGTATTTTTAAAAAAAACTCTGACCGAGGATAGCGAGGTACGTGGCGATTCTTTTAAAACTCATCATCTCTGCGTTTTACACTTCATGCAAGTTTAAAAGCAAACCTTTACTGCTTGTTGATGTTTACCCCTAGCGAATGCGACTTTCATGATTAAAGTTTTTACCTCTGCAACATACCATTCCTTCATAAAATAAGGCTAATGCTCCTTTTTTGATTAAAGTTTTTACCTCTGCATATAGTACTGTGCAACATACCATTCCTTCATAAAACACATTTCATAAGAACAATAAAGTTCAGCTAAAGTTCAACATTCCTAGGACATGATATAGCCTCTTTAAAACTGGTTTGAGCTGACTTTGCATTTCTGGGGTCATCAATCATTCTCAATTAAAATTTGACATATTTGATAAGGGTCATCAGTCATTCTCAATTAAAATTTGACATATTTAATAAGGGTCATCAATCATTCTCAATTAATTTTTTTTTATTAAACTTTTTAATTATCCAAATATTAAACATTCAACATTCACAAATACATAACTAAGTCTACTAACAAATTACCATAGTTTATCGAGACATTTTTGCTGCTCTTTTCATATATTATAGTCCACTAGGTACAATCTTGTTTCTTCTTTGAGTGTGTGTCCTTGTATACTTTCAATGCAGGAGAGCCATCTTGTGGTGAATTTTTTCGATTTGTTTTCCTGTGTCGCTGCTATTTTCTCCATTGAGTACATGTACCAGAGTCTCTTTACCCATTCAGTTTCTGTTAAGTTCTTTGCTGTTTTCCAGCTTCATGCTATAATATTAAATCCAGCTAGCATCATAAGCGTGGAAGTCTCTTGGTGGTGTTTCATAAGCGGTATTTCTGGGTATAATCTTAGTAGAGCGGTCTCTGGTCGGAAAGGGACAGTAAGGCCTGTGGCGTTTTTTCATATATGTCCAGACTGTGTGCCATAGCTGTTGCACCTTAGGACAAGACCACCAGCAGTGCAACTAGATGCCCTGATCTCCACATCACCTCCAGCACTGGTCAAGGCCTGAGCCATCCATTTTTTTGAAACATAACGGGGTCAGATAATATCTTAGGGCTATCTTAATTTGGGTTTCCTTAATTTCTGATGAGCTTGCACAACTGTGCATCTGGTGACTTATCCTGCCAATCTAGGTCTTGTTCCCATTTTTTAATATATGTAGATGGTTTACTGGCTTCGGCCTCGACCAGCGCTCCATAGATCCTTGTTATTAAACCCTTGTTTGTGGTGTGGCTGAGCAATGTTTTTTCTAGTGTTGTAGGTTTTCTAGAGTAGTGTTGTATTTTGTTTTTATCAGTAAATACGTTTTTTAATTGTAGGTATTGCAGGGTGTCTATTAAAATGTGACATATCATTTAATAAGGGTCATCAATCATTCTCAATTAAAATGTGACATAAGGTGCCTAACATATACTACTGACATGGCCAACACAACCTGCTATAGACAGATTAGCTTGATCAGCATTCCTGCCAAAATATATGGGCACCATATGTTGAATCATGTTAGAAACTGGATGGATAAGAAAGACATCCTTGGAGAGAAGCAGACAGGCTTTCATGTTGATCAATGATTTTCCTTATATTGTGGCGAAGTTCCCGAATAAGGGTGATTTCAGATGTTACAGGCACCCGATTCACCACAGTGGATTCCCAGCAGTGGCAAACCGGCTAACCACCCCCACCACCCCCCGTGGGCAAGAGAGGCCTCAAACAGATGTGATGGGAGTGGGACCATGTCAGGGAATCAGACTGGCAGACCATAGCCCGGGGCAGCGCAACAGACGTCATGCCGATCCCGGGCTGTGGTCAAAGCACCCAGGTGGCACCAGGGTGGGGCGGGAGGAAGACATGGCCAGCTGAGGGCAAAGGAAGCCAAAAGGGCCCACAGGGAATGCCCATGCAAGGGAAATGGGAAGGGAGGGGGGAAGAGGGAGAAGAGCCGCCGAGGCAGCACACACAACAGGCACAGGGAAAATCCCATTGTTTAGCTCAGTAAAAGCAGAAGGGCATAAAGCAGATGATCCCGATCCCACGCAACTTGGAGCTTCCCGTGGGCCATTGGACCCCCCAGGAAAAGGAACGGTGGCACATTGAAAAACGGTGTTATTATTGTGGAAACGCAGGACACTTCACCCACTCCTGCCTTCAACTTCCTCCAGGTAGGCGGGGGACAGGAAACGTACGGGGACGGGGCAGACAGGGGACTTCCCCCTACCTAATGGCAGGATACAAGCCACCACAGTCATGAAGGGGGAACAGCTACAAGTAGCCCTGACCTTGCAACTCTCAGCGGGTAAGTCCATCATTCTACCTGCACTTAAGGATTCTGGGGCTTCGGGGAACTTTATTGACACCCACATTGTACACCAGCATAACGTCCCCTTGCAACAAAAAACCCACGCAGAAGCCGTGTTTGCTATTAACGGCTCCCCTTTAACTTCTGGACCTATTACACATTGTACTCAGATTCTTCAAGGATGTATAGGGAACCATCGGGAACCACTTATCTTAGATGTGGTATGTAAACCAGCCTTTCCCATGGTCCTAGGAATTCCTTGGCTTCGAAAACACAACCTTTCCATAGACTGGGTACATAGGAAAGTCGTTTTTTCCTCCTCCTTCTGTGTCTCCAATTGCAGGACGTTGAGACCAGCCCAGGGAAACCAGGTCTCCACACCGTTGCTTGTCGCAACTGTGTCCACATCTCTTCCCCCAGTTTACCAAGATCTGGAGGATGTTTTCCGAAAAAAACAAGCATTGGAGCTTCCCCCTCACTGTCCCTATGAGTGTGTCATCACACTCCTACCAAATACCACCCCTCCCTATGGGAGCGTCTAAGCCTTATCAGAACCCAAATTAAAAACCCTAAAGGATTACATTGACAAGAACTTGGCAAAGGGGTTTATCCGGCCATCCACGTCACCAGGGGGGGTGTCCCTCTTTTTTGTACCTAAAAAGGATGGAGGCCTTCGTCCCTGTATCGACTACAGAGGACTCAATGCCATCACAGTCAAAAATAGATACCCCTTATCGTTGATCCCTGAATTGTTGAATAGACTGCAAGGAGCAACTATTTTCACCAAGCTGGACCTACGCGGGGCTTATAACCTTCTTCGTGTCAACCAGGGGGCACCAGGTATGGTCATTTTGAATACCTTGTTATGCCATATGGATTGGCCAATGCCCCTGCTGCCTTTCAGCATTTAATAAATGATGTGTTCCAAGACATTTTGGACCAGTTTGTTGTCTGGACGACATTCTTATCTTTTCACAGAATGAAGCAGAACATATTCAGCATGTCCGTACTGTGCTCCTACGCCTCCAACGGTACCATTTATATTGTAAAATGGAGAAGTGTGCTTTTCACCAGACCGAAGTTCCCTTCCTGGGCTTTATCATTTCAGCGCATGGAATAAGAATGGACCCTGCTAAGGTAAATGCCATTGTTGCATGACCAGGCGGTTAAGCCTCTACAACGTGTTTTAAGTAGTGCAAATTACTACCGACAGTGCATCCCAAACTATGCAGATCTGACGGCCCCTCTTACCCTTCTCCTGCAAAAGGGGCAACAATACCAGTGGGGACACTTACAACAAGCAGCCTTCAAACAGGTAAAGACGGCCTTCACTAAGGCCCCTATCCTACAACACCCTGATTTTTTGCTTCCCTTTATTGTAGAAATGGATGCTTCTAGCATAGCCATCGGAGCAGTACTCCTACAGCCAAAGGGACAAGATCAAGGCTCTTTGCCATGTGCATTTTATTCATGTCTACTTACGACCACTGAAAGGAACTATACTATCCTGGACCGAGAGTTACTGGCTATCCGGATGGCGTTTGAGGTTGGAGACACTTCTTGGAAGGAGTACGCCACCCGGTCCAGGTAATCACAGATCATAAGAACCTTATCTTCTTACAAACAGTTCATATCCAAAATGCTCAGCATGCCAGGTAGGCACTATTCTCTTTGCCCATTTTGATTTTCGCATTGTTTATTGACCAGGAAAATTAAATAACCTAGCTGATGCCCTGTCATGGTATTACAAACCCCCTGTTGATGGAGAACTTCCCCAAGAACCCCTGTTAAGTCATCGGGTGTTTATGGCCGGAGCACAGCTAAAGGCCTGGGCAGCAAAAGATCCTGAACTACAACAACTGGCACCCCAGGATTCGTCGGGATTTCTGAAGCACCACAAGACTATTATCGTTCCTCGCGAGGCCCATCAGAAGCTCCTCTGGTATGACCACAATGCACCCTTAGCTGGGCACCCTGGGCAATGACGGACCCTTCAGCTGCTACAGCGCTACTTCTGGTGGCCAACCATGCAACAAGACGTCAAAGCCTATATACAAGGATGTCATGTTTGCTGTAGGACCAAGGTACCTAGAAAACGACCGGTAGGGTTGCTACAATTAGCCCCCTTGCCACGGGGGCCCTGGCAGAGAGTCAATATCGACTTCATAGTGGAGCTACCTCCTTCCCAGGGATATATGACCATCTTTGTTATAGTGGACAAGTTCACAAAGATGGGACATTTTGTACCATGCAAAGGACTGCCAACGGCCCCGCAAACAGCACAGTTATTTTTGCAACATGTGGTCAAACATCATGGACTCCCTGTGACCATAGTCTCTGACCGTGGACCCCAGTTTGTAGCACGGTTTTGGCGTGCGCTATTTTCTGCTGTAGGCGTTAAATTAGCCCCAACCATGGCCTATCATCCACAAGCCAATGGACAGGTGGAAAGGGCTAACCAAACATTGGAGCAATATCTGCGATGCTATGTGGACTACTTACAAGATAATTGGGTTATGTATTTACCGCTTGCCGAATTTGCTTTTAACAACGCCAGTCATGCTGCCCTCGGCACCTCTCCCTTTTTCTGTGAACTATAGGTTCCATCCTAGGTTAGCCTTCCCGGAGGAACCAGCCACGGAGGTCTCCGCAGCAGGAGCAATGATACAAAAACTTCAGCAATGTCACACCCATGCCCTTGCTATGTTGCGCTTGGCCCGACAGCGATACAAGACTACCACTGATCGCAACCGCCAACCAGCCCCCCAGTACCAAGTGGGGGATCTAGTATGGGTGGATAGGTGGCACTACCCATCACTTTGCCCGCCAGCCAAGTTGGATAATCGGTACGTGGGACCTTTCCCAATTCAACAGCAAGTGAATCCTGTAGTTTACCGACTCACCCTTCCTGCCTCCTTGGGTATCCACTATCCACCCTGTATTTCATGTTTCTGTACTAAAACTGCATCATCCTTCTCTATTTCCCGATCCTTCTCCTCCAGGTCTCATGTGCGAAATACAAGGAGAGCCGGAATATGAAGTACGTGCCTTACTTGATTCCAAGATTAAACGAGGTAATTTATTTTATTTGGTGGATTGGAAAGGCTATGGGGTAGCCGAACGCTCCTGGGAACCCACCTCTGGCATACACGCACCCTGCCTTGTTCGTGCATTTCATGCACGCCACCCCACTTGTCCGGGACCCTCACCCCACTTTCGTGGACGCCTGGGGGGTTGGGGGGGCTGTTAGAAAATGGACTCAGAAGAGGGTAGCACGAGCCCGCTCTGAGTGGAGGATACAGAGACTGCGGGGAGATAAGAGGCCCCCTGCTCAGAAGCCGCCCCTACCTGATGCCGACTTCCAGACCCCCGCAATGCAAACCCCGGCTCCCCCCAACCCTAAAGCCTCAGAGACACTGCAGCCAAGCAGCGAAGCCCGGACCGCCCCCACGCCTCCTGTAAACAAAGGGGCGGGTCCTTCCAACGTGCCCACGCTGCCTCAGAGCAACAACACAGAAGCAACACAGGACCGGCTGCTCCTCCCAGGGGTGGAGCCCGCAGAGACTAGCAGAACCCTGGCAGGTGATGGGGGAAAGCCTAATCAGATGCTGCAGTGTTCAGCACGTCTACAGGCATGTAAGGGGCAGAGCTAAGCGTTCATAAGGAAGCCTCAGCATAATCACTTTGCCGGCGATCAGCAGTGCTGTGAAGCTGGCCCTCTTGCGATTCTTGTGACTGTCTTTGTTAGAGTATCTTGTACTATTTAGAGCGAGTGTGTTGCGTGGAGTGAACAGAGAGTGAAAGGTGAGTGTGTGAACTAGGAATCTGTGTGTCATTGTTTCGTGTTGCATTTCCCCTTCTCTTCCAGGAGGTTCCCTTCCTTCCCTAGACCCGGTGGTGTCGGCTTCCCCTTCCTCTCCCCCCTCCCAAGGTGTTAACCCCTTCCTCACTGTCCAGGACACCCAGGTGAGTTCTCCTGAGCACAGTGTAAGTGGGTGTGGATTTGGGGGTGTGAGTGTGTCACCGGGGTTTGGGGGCCCTCACTCCCTTTAGAGACTGTCCCCCGTTTGCCCACCAGGCCAGCCACAACCCATTTGCCTGTGCCCGCATGGGTCCCCACATGATCAGAAAACCTTCACTGCAATCAGGGAGCTTTCAGAGGTCCGCACCCCTAGCCAAGCCTCCCCTTTATCTCCCAGCCCAGCCGTAATGCAGAGAACGTTCTCTGGCCACCTGTAGCTTGGAAGACTTTGCAGTGGTGTTGTCTTATATTAAAAAGGTTCATCTAGGCGCTCACCTAAATAGGAGTACCCCCAAGTGAATTCCCCAAAGCCAAATAAAGACACAAGCACGCTAGGCTTGATTATAAAACGTATATTGAGTACATACAAGTACAAGACTGTTGATCAGATAGTGTAAGTCAATAAATCAAACATAAAGTACACGCATTCTAAGATATACTGAGATTCCCTAACTGTCCCCTTACCCTATGGTTCAGTTCAAGTTCATCAGCGTATCTC
>QEPC01002436.1:645630-679003 GCA_003113815.1 Sphenodon punctatus | reverse complement strand
GGGGGGGAACAGGCTCAGCCTAGCTAGGGGGAGGGGGTGGGGGACCCCCCCTCCACACCCATCCCCCCCGGGGGTGGGGAGGTCGGGTACAGGGTGGGGGAGGGATTAGGGAAGGGTCACTTACCTGCTCTTGGCAGGCAGCAGGAGCAGCAGCGTGTAGGAGTCTCTCTCTCGGGGGACAGTCTGAGGCAGGGAGGAAGCACGCATGCGCGCTGCTCCCCCTTCCTCTGTCCCCCGCCAAGCTATCTCGCATGGGCTGTCAGCGCGACCACCCTGGCGAGATCTTCCATTGCGCCCATTGAGCGCAATGGAAGGATGTAGCCCCTCCCTCCACAGCATGTCCCATATGTGCTGTGGATGGAGGAGTTCTGCCGCCCAAATCGCGTTTTCCATAGGAAAATGCTTTGGGCGGCTGATTTTTGAGCCTTCTGGGACCCACTCCTCTGGAGTGGATCCCAGAAGTCAAGCCGCAGCAGCGTCTGCCTTGCCTCTGCTTCAGAGCGGAGGATGCTGCAGCGCTGTGGTCAGTTTCAGTGAAACTGACATGAAATTGACCACAGTGCTGCAGCAGCCTCCGCTCTGAAGCAAAGGCAAGGCAGAGGCTGCTGCGGGTGGTGGGGAAGCATCGGGGAGGTTTTTGGTTTTTTGTTTACCTATGAGCGGCAGCACGGCACCTGGCGGGGCGCTTGGGGGGTCAGTGCCCCCAATGCCCTGGAAGGGGAGCCGCACCTGGTTTTAAGACAATCAAAAGTGATATTACCGTCTGATCCCTCTGCTGTGTTTGACCCCTCTAGTGTATTGTACACAGACAATGCTTTACCTAGCTATCAGTCTCAAGACGATTACAAGCACCCACAGGTCTGCTGGCACTTCGTTGCATTTGCAGATCTTTTCGAATGTGGAGAAGAATTCATCAATGCATGTCTTCTCGGTGAAGGCCTGGATTAGCTGTGCGTACTGTTGGATGCATTGCTCTCTCGTGTTGGTTGGGATGCTAGGTGTGGGACCTGGTTGAGGAGGACTTCTAGGGGATAGTGCTCCTGTGCGTTCTAACATGGCCAATTCGTGTTCTTGTTGTAGGCGCTCTCTTTCCATTTCCATCTTTTGTTGTTCTCGCTCGTGCTCTCATTGTAGGTGCTCGCGTTCTAGTTGGATCTGGAGTTTCTTGAGTTCCAGCCTCTCGCTGCTGGTTGTTGGTGTCTCTTCCTCGTCGGAGAGGATTTCAGTAGCTGGTGCTTGTAGCTGCTCATGCTCTCTGAGTTTCTGTTTCATCTGTTGTACAGTGAGGCTGGCTGGATCTATAATAATAAAATAGATTTATTGTTAGCCAAGGCTGATACAATATAAAACAGAAATATAAAACAAGAACCAACAAAAGCAAAAGGTGCTCAGGGGTTACATAGCTAAACATGACAATAATAATAACAATAACAATACAACCACACCAACCCATCACCAGTACAATCTATTACACCATAACAAAACCTGAAAGTCAAACAGATAACATAAGTTACATAAAACATAAAACACAAACACAAAATATAAACATATGACATAAACATAAGACCCCCTTCCCCTCCTAGACCTGATTCACTAGGGTTACCGCTAAGAATGGGAGATCTCATACAAGCCTCTCTAATCCGGAGGTAAAGCTGACAGAACCTGGCCACACCCCTTGCCATTGCCGTATCCTTATAGTCCAAGAGGGTCTTTAACAACATACCCAGGTTCCGATGACCTAAACAGTACTGCTCCAAAAGCTCCCGTCTGGGTGCCTCCAGGGCAGTGCAATGGAAGAAAAGGTGAACACATGTATCAGGTTCGTATAACTCACAAAGCTGACATATTCTTTCATGCTTCGGGATGCCTCTATAACGCCCCTCTACCAGGGACGAAGGAAAAGAATTGCACCTGAACCGTGTGTACACCCATCTACATGCCGGGTCAAG
Source organism: Sphenodon punctatus (assembly GCA_003113815.1). Taxonomy (NCBI): domain Eukaryota; kingdom Metazoa; phylum Chordata; class Lepidosauria; order Sphenodontia; family Sphenodontidae; genus Sphenodon; species Sphenodon punctatus. The sequence goes on along the minus strand of QEPC01002436.1, from coordinate 677,054 downwards.
CCAGGAGAATAAATAACTGGCCATCGGGCACGAGGAGTCAGCCAGGGGGTATTCAGGTGCAATTCCCTGGGAGGCTAAAAGAGCACTCTCATATTGTAATTCTTGATCTTCCAGGCGCCTCCGTATAAGAGATAGGGAACCTAGTAAGCCAATTCCCCTCAAGGATTCACTAGAATACCCCAAGTGGTTCAGTGCCATCTCAACCTGGTCGACCCAGAGGCTAAGCCCTCCATCAGTCAGCAACATAGCCAACAAGGAATTATTTTGGGTAGGGAAAAGATAAACCTTGACCCAATATTTAAGGAAAGACAGTTTTGCCCTTGATCGCATGGTCGGACTGAATGTTTCCAACCGGAGAAGCACCTGGGGCGTGCCCCTAGGAAGTCCCAGTATAACTCGAAGCAGATGGTTCTGGATGGCCTCCAACTCTGAGAGGAAAGCCACACCCCACACCGGAAAGGCATATAAACATTGTGGGATGACTTTGGCTCTGAAAAGCCGTAAAGCCGGCAAAACCAATCTTCCCCCCTGATGAAAAAAATAACCAAGGATAGCAGCTGTAGATCTCCTGGCCTGCAGTTTAACAGCCTCCATGTGGGGAACCCAACTCAGAGAGGAAGCGAATATGACCCCCAAATACTTATAAGTTTTAACTTGTTCAATTAAATTGGAGTCAATCCTCCATTGATGATTCTTTCGGGGGCCATGTTCCCCCATTACCATAACCTTGGACTTGTTATAATTAATTTGCAGACCCTCCCTTGCACAGTATTCTCCAAAACCCTGCAACGCCCTCCTCAGTCCTACCAAGGTCTGAGATAGTAGGACTGTATCATCAGCATACAGGAGGGCCGAAACCCTCCTGGTGCCGATCTTAGGGGCGTGCGTGTCAATCTCCTTCAGAAAGGGGATCATATCGTTAAGAAACAAATTAAACAACATTGGGGCTAACAAGCAGCCCTGTCTAACCCCAGAAAAAACAGGGATTGTCTCTGTTAATAGGTGGTCTTGAGAGCGAACTCTGATCGAATTGTTAGTATGGACCTTTATCAGAAGAAAGATCAGGCGGGGGTCCATAGAGGTATTTCTTAGTTTAATCCATAATCTCTCTCTGTTGACAGAATCAAATGCCATACTCAAGTCCATGAACCCCCCAAAAAACTTGCCTTGGCGAGTTACATACTTCCCGGCTAACGAGGACAGAGTGGCTATCTGGTCTAGCGTAGATTTCCCCCCTTGGAATCCTATTTGTTCTAACTCCAAATGACCCGACTCATTTAACCAAAGCTGCACCTTTTCCAGCAAAAACCTTGCATAGAGTTTCCCCACTACACTCAGCAGGCAGATGGGGCGGTAATTATTGGGCAAGGAGGGATCCCCTTTCTTGAAGATTGGCACTATTATTCCCCCTAACCATGCCCTCGGCAGCTCTCCATCTTCGTTGATGGCAGAAAAAAGGGGGGCTAAAAAATCTGCCCACCAATCTGGCTGGCATTTCAGCAATTCTGGGGGGATGAAGTCTTCTCCCGGGGCCTTCCCGGTCCGAAGTTTGGAAATAAACACGATTACCCCTTCCCTAGATACTGGGGGCCAGGCTGGAAAATTATCGGCACAGGATTGACAAATCACCTCCACCGATGGACCTGAATATATAGATGAATAAAACTCAGTCCATACTACAAGACAGATATGGGCCTCCTGCCTTTGCGTCCTACCCAAACGGATAAGATCCCAAAAGGCTTTATAATTATTTTGTAAAACAGCCCTCTGTAGTCCCTCCCACCCCTTCTTTTGTGCTACCAGCTTCTTAGAGGAAATCAAGCATCTATAATCTCGCCTCAGAGATTGTAAGGCCAACCTCACTGGCCAAGAAGAGTCCCTCTTTACACGTCTTGCTAAGCGTCTCAACTTTGCTCTCTTATCCCGACACTCTTGGTCGAACCAGGAGAACGTCTTAGGCCTGGAAGGAATGATGGTTTTATTCCCCACAACCAGGGGGGACAAGAGGGCCATAAGGCCCTCAAAAGCTGCTAAATGCCCCCCCCCCCCATTCTTAATCCTTTCCACACACTCCATCGGCTGGATCTATGTTCCTTGCCTCGCATTCCCCGATAAGTTCATTCCTTTTCATGTTTTTTAGGCCTTTTATTCTCTGAACCATCTTTGTTCAGTTTCTATCCCTGAAATGAACAAACAAAAACTTGCGTTGCACTGAGATCAGTTCAGCCTTCTGATGCCACCTGGTGGCTCTTAGTGCTCAGTGCACTTTATGCTTCTTGACTCACTTTTAATTCAGCTGGTTTGAACTAGCTTTTCTCTCTAGCCCTTTTCACTCTCCTTATGTGTTTTATGGGGTTCAAATGGGGTACTCCAGAGTACTGGTCTCGCTCACCACTGTCTCCGGGGGTGGGTCCCTCACTCCTTTTAGAGGCTGTCCCCTGTTTGCCCACCAGATCAGCCACAACCCAGTTGCCTGTGCCCACATGGGTCCCCACGTGATCAGAAAACCTTCACTGCAATCAGGGAGCTTTCAGAGGTCCGCACCCCTAGCCAAGCCTCCCCTTTATCTCCCAGCCCAGCCGCAACGCAGAGAACGTTCTCTGGCCACCTGTAGCTTGGAAGACTTTGCAGTGGGGTTGTCTTATATGAAAAAGGTTCGTCTAGGTTCTCACCTAGATAGGAGTACCCCCAAGTGAATTCCCCAAAGCCAAATAAAGACACAAGCACACTAGGCTTGATTATAAAACATATATTGAGTACATACAAGTACAAGACTGTTGATCAGATAGTGCAAGTCAATAAATCAAACATAAAGTACACGCAGTCTAACATATACTGAGATTCCCTAACTGTCCCCTTACCTTATGGTTCAGTTCAAGTTCATCAGCGTATCTGGCGGCTTTGATGTCCAAGCCGGGCCCAAGTCTTTTAGAGAATATGAAAGTTTTTAGTTCATGTTTGTAGCAGCTCTTCTGCTGAGCTGTTCTCTCCTTCAAGTCCAAGATGGAAGAGTCCTAATTCTCGAAGAAGAACTTCCTTCTCCTTCCTCGCAGGAGGCCCCAGGTTACTTCCTGTGTCTCCTGGCTATTGTCATTGTAACAAGGTGGCCGGGCTGACCTGGCTGTTGCTTGGCAATAAACTGCCCACTTGTTATAACAAAGGGAATCTCTCCCCCCACTCTGGCAACTGGTTTCAGTATGTTGCTGCAACTGAGCTTACAATCTGTTAACCCTTTATATCACATTACACGTATCCCTGAAACGTGCATCATCTTCCCCCAACTGGGTGTGTTATCTCCCCCCAAATGAGTGTGTTGCCCCCATGACAGAGTGTTGGCAGGGACCCGGTCCCCCTGTGGAGTTTGTGGGGGGGACGCTCACTCTTCCTGTTGCTTGCTAGTGCCCCTGTGATGATAGAGCCTCGCCCCTATTGGGACGTTTAGGGCCAACCTATATCCTGAGGGGTCTTGTTTCTCAGCAAAGGAGAGTGAACCCCCTTGCACTGCAGGAGTTCCCTCGTGTGTTTAGGGCATTCCCGAGGCTAGGTCTGTGGGTTCCCTTCCCACAAACCCCTTACCCTCACAGAATGCAGCTGCTGCCCGCACACACCCAGGCGAAGGCAGGACCATTCTCCAAGCCCCCTGAAGGGAAGGCATGTGCATGCATTGGGCTGCCCGTGGCCTCCCCGCCCTGCTCTCCCTGCAGTAGTTGGGCCTGCCGGCCTGGGGGACAACCAGGGCGACCTGGGGCCCCGAGCCCGGTTGACAGGGCGTGACTGGGGGCGGGGATACACAGGCCCCATCTTATAACAGGTGCGGCTCCAACCCACCCAGGGCACCGGTCACCATGGAGCTGCGACGGTTGGACGCCTTCGGGATGCACCTAGCCATTTGCGCGGAGTGGTACCGCTCGCACACTGACCTCCTGCGTATCCAGACCGCTAAGGTGCACCTGGCCACCTGGCTGTGGGTGTGCATGGCCAGGAGAGCTTCCAGAGCCCAGAGAGCCCACCACGGGCGCAGGTGCTCCCTGGCCCACCTCAGGGCCCAGCGGGTGTCTGGGGCGACCCAACAGGCCCACCTCCTCACCTGGCGGTGGGTTGCTGTACTCCACGAGGTGGCCGGTCGGCTCCAGTGGTGGAGGGAGACCATGGGGCGCGCAGCCCTGCTCGCTATGCCCATTGACTGGTGGGTATGGGTCACGGAGCAGGCACAGGGGTGGTGGGCCAGGGCACTGGCCCAATGGGATGAGGCTGCCTGGAGAGCGCACTTTCAGATGGACAGGCGCATCCTCCTGCAACTCTCTGAGCTGTTAACGCCCTGGCTGGAGAGACAGGACACCCCTATGCAGGCCCTCATTCCCATGGTCCAGCGGGTGGCCTTCAGGGTCTGGGCCTTTGCAACACCTGACTCCTGCCGCTCCATCTCACAGCACTTCAGCATTGGGTGAGCACCATCGCCGGGGTCCTGTGGGACGTCTGCGAGGCAGTGGAGGGCGTGCTCCTGGGCCGAGCGATCCAGCTGGTGGACCAGGAGGCCGTGATGGTTGGATTCGCGGCTGGGGGATTCCCCAACTGCGTGGGCGCTATGGACGGCACCCACATGGAGATCCTCCGCCCACCCACTAGAGAGGCCTCAGAATATGTCAACCGACACGGGTACCACTCCCTGCAGTTGCAGGTGGTTGTGGACCACTGGGGGCGGTTCATAGACATTTACACGGGCCACTCTGGTCGCAGCCACGATGCCCGGATCATGACCATCTCTCCCTTCTATGCCCGAATGTACCACGGGGACTTCGCGGACATGGGGATGACCCAGATTGAGGGGTTGCTGATGCCCCCCTGCATCCTGGGGGACCCGGCCTATTCACTCACCCGCTGGATGATGAAGGCGTACCTGGTCGCCAGGACCCCTGCGGAGGCACTCTACAATACCCGCCTGTGCACGAGCAGGACCGTGGTCGAGAGAGCCTTCAGGGCCCTCAAGCAGCGCTGGAGGAGCCTTGTGAGCTGGCTGAACTACACGGTGGAGACCTCTTCCCTCGTGATTGGAGCCTGCTGTGTGCTGCACAACGTGTGCGAGACCGATGGGGCTGCCCTCGACTACCCCGCGCCCTCCCGGCCCCGTGCCTCTCTATGTGAACGTGGAGAACCCGCAGGAGTACCGATACGCAAAGTGCATCTGTGCTGCCCTGGCGAGGCGGATCAGCTGGGAGGCCGAAGGCTGAGGCCGCACACTCCCTCCCCACCACCCTGGGGCCCCCAGCAGCACCCTGGCAGAGCCCCTACACACCTTTGCGCCCCCAGCCCTGGGCCCATGAACAGAAACCCTGAGGCAACTTTGGTGCCCGTGCATTTATTGTATCTCCCTTCTACATGTGTATGGGGTTACTGGAGAACTTTCTCCTTAATTTCCTACCCTGAAAGGGGTAAGATAAGGTTGTGTACTGGCTCCGGTGTTGTTTAACGTATTTTTAAATGATCTGATGCCTTACCTTGGAAGGAGGGACTGTCATCAACCAAAGTTGTTAGGTAATGAAATTGCATGTCTCTTATATGCAGATGATGCAGTTGTGTTATCTTATTCTAAAATAGGCTACAGAGGCTGCTGGATGGATTTGGCTCTTATTGTGATGATAGTAGTCTGGAAATTAATATCAGTAAAACTAAGATCATGGTGTTTGGTACAAGGAAATGGAACAGGTGGTTTATTGACAAGCGTCCTTTGGAGGTAGTGAATAATTTTTTCCTACTTGGGCCTGATCTTTACCAGCACCTTAAGCTGGGTGGCCCATGTCTTAAAAGTGGCTAATAAGGCAATGCAGGCAGCAGGAAGTATATTGTCCTTTTATAATATATTTCAGAAGAAACTGTGGGCGGAAGTATTAAAAGCTGGGAAGTTGGTGCTTGAGGTGATTTTCCTCTATGGGGTCAAAATCTGGGGAGCAGATGGCTAGGTAGAAGCTATTGTCAAGAAAACCCTAAATGCCTTTCTTAAAAGGCTTGTCTCAGTACTGCAAGGAACACCAGTTTCAATTATTAGGCTGGAAACAGGTTTAGCAAATATTCGAACCCCAGATAGGACACGGTTGATCCTCTATTGGCTAAAGATTAGGGGATATTTGCCTATGAGGATCCCTAAGCAGGTTTTGCTTGATGCAGCGAGAGATCGGGGGCTCCAATTAATTATTATTAATTATTATTATTAGCATTGGCATTAGCATTAGCATTAGCATTAGCATTAGCATTTATATAGCACCAGAGATGTACCTGGCGCTTTAAAAAAAAAAAAGATAGACATGGTCCCTGCCCGAGAGGTTACAATCTAAAGACAGGGGGAGGGGAGACAGGGAAGGGGGAACAGAGGGAGAGAGAAGGGATGCGACATTAATGAGGATGCGAGAACTCAGGTACACTTTCTTGGCTTGGTTACAGTANACCACGGGCGCAGGTGCTCCCTGGCCCACCTCAGGGCCCAGCGGGTGTCTGGGGCGACCCAACAGGCCCACCTCCTCACCTGGCGGTGGGTTGCTGTACTCCACGAGGTGGCCGGTCGGCTCCAGTGGTGGAGGGAGACCATGGGGCGCGCAGCCCTGCTCGCTATGCCCATTGACTGGTGGGTATGGGTCACGGAGCAGGCACAGGGGTGGTGGGCCAGGGCACTGGCCCAATGGGATGAGGCTGCCTGGAGAGCGCACTTTCAGATGGACAGGCGCATCCTCCTGCAACTCTCTGAGCTGTTAACGCCCTGGCTGGAGAGACAGGACACCCCTATGCAGGCCCTCATTCCCATGGTCCAGCGGGTGGCCTTCAGGGTCTGGGCCTTTGCAACACCTGACTCCTGCCGCTCCATCTCACAGCACTTCAGCATTGGGTGAGCACCATCGCCGGGGTCCTGTGGGACGTCTGCGAGGCAGTGGAGGGCGTGCTCCTGGGCCGAGCGATCCAGCTGGTGGACCAGGAGGCCGTGATGGTTGGATTCGCGGCTGGGGGATTCCCCAACTGCGTGGGCGCTATGGACGGCACCCACATGGAGATCCTCCGCCCACCCACTAGAGAGGCCTCAGAATATGTCAACCGACACGGGTACCACTCCCTGCAGTTGCAGGTGGTTGTGGACCACTGGGGGCGGTTCATAGACATTTACACGGGCCACTCTGGTCGCAGCCACGATGCCCGGATCATGACCATCTCTCCCTTCTATGCCCGAATGTACCACGGGGACTTCGCGGACATGGGGATGACCCAGATTGAGGGGTTGCTGATGCCCCCCTGCATCCTGGGGGACCCGGCCTATTCACTCACCCGCTGGATGATGAAGGCGTACCTGGTCGCCAGGACCCCTGCGGAGGCACTCTACAATACCCGCCTGTGCACGAGCAGGACCGTGGTCGAGAGAGCCTTCAGGGCCCTCAAGCAGCGCTGGAGGAGCCTTGTGAGCTGGCTGAACTACACGGTGGAGACCTCTTCCCTCGTGATTGGAGCCTGCTGTGTGCTGCACAACGTGTGCGAGACCGATGGGGCTGCCCTCGACTACCCCGCGCCCTCCCGGCCCCGTGCCTCTCTATGTGAACGTGGAGAACCCGCAGGAGTACCGATACGCAAAGTGCATCTGTGCTGCCCTGGCGAGGCGGATCAGCTGGGAGGCCGAAGGCTGAGGCCGCACACTCCCTCCCCACCACCCTGGGGCCCCCAGCAGCACCCTGGCAGAGCCCCTACACACCTTTGCGCCCCCAGCCCTGGGCCCATGAACAGAAACCCTGAGGCAACTTTGGTGCCCGTGCATTTATTGTATCTCCCTTCTACATGTGTATGGGGTTACTGGAGAACTTTCTCCTTAATTTCCTACCCTGAAAGGGGTAAGATAAGGTTGTGTACTGGCTCCGGTGTTGTTTAACGTATTTTTAAATGATCTGATGCCTTACCTTGGAAGGAGGGACTGTCATCAACCAAAGTTGTTAGGTAATGAAATTGCATGTCTCTTATATGCAGATGATGCAGTTGTGTTATCTTATTCTAAAATAGGCTACAGAGGCTGCTGGATGGATTTGGCTCTTATTGTGATGATAGTAGTCTGGAAATTAATATCAGTAAAACTAAGATCATGGTGTTTGGTACAAGGAAATGGAACAGGTGGTTTATTGACAAGCGTCCTTTGGAGGTAGTGAATAATTTTTTCCTACTTGGGCCTGATCTTTACCAGCACCTTAAGCTGGGTGGCCCATGTCTTAAAAGTGGCTAATAAGGCAATGCAGGCAGCAGGAAGTATATTGTCCTTTTATAATATATTTCAGAAGAAACTGTGGGCGGAAGTATTAAAAGCTGGGAAGTTGGTGCTTGAGGTGATTTTCCTCTATGGGGTCAAAATCTGGGGAGCAGATGGCTAGGTAGAAGCTATTGTCAAGAAAACCCTAAATGCCTTTCTTAAAAGGCTTGTCTCAGTACTGCAAGGAACACCAGTTTCAATTATTAGGCTGGAAACAGGTTTAGCAAATATTCGAACCCCAGATAGGACACGGTTGATCCTCTATTGGCTAAAGATTAGGGGATATTTGCCTATGAGGATCCCTAAGCAGGTTTTGCTTGATGCAGCGAGAGATCGGGGGCTCCAATTAATTATTATTAATTATTATTATTAGCATTGGCATTAGCATTAGCATTAGCATTAGCATTAGCATTTATATAGCACCAGAGATGTACCTGGCGCTTTAAAAAAAAAAAAGATAGACATGGTCCCTGCCCGAGAGGTTACAATCTAAAGACAGGGGGAGGGGAGACAGGGAAGGGGGAACAGAGGGAGAGAGAAGGGATGCGACATTAATGAGGATGCGAGAACTCAGGTACACTTTCTTGGCTTGGTTACAGTACATTGGGAGTTTACAAATAACAGGTGGGGGATAGTCCTGGGTGGGGATGATTAGCAGGAGTTCGGAAGGGGTTGCAGAAGAGGTGGGTTTTGAGGAGGGACTTAAGGTCTGGACCCCTGATTATTGAAGATAAAAGGAAGGACTTAGTTATTCAGGACTATGAGATAAATGGACCTGTGATGATCTGTTACCCTTGCCTAATGATAAGCAATTTATAGCTCAGAGGCTTCTCGATATATTGAGACAACAGGATGTGGCAACAGTGGAGCAGGATGTGGCAGCAGTGGAGTTGCTAAAATGTTCCACGCTTTACAAATATATAAAGGTCGACTGGGAACAGGCTCCCCATTTAAGCCCAAATAAATTACCCCAGGCATAGGGAGGCACTTTTTAGGCTCCGATTTGAGCAATTAGGAATGGCAGTGCAGGAAGGTTGATGGGCAAGGACCCCGTATGATCAGAGACTGTGCTCATGCCCCTTAAAGGAGGTGGAGGTCAGTGTTCCCCCTACATAAAGAGTTGAGGAAGAGGTACCTAGTCCCTTGAAGAGAATTTTCTGGGAATCTGGATAATTTTCAAAGGAATATTTGGGTCCTGCAGAATATGTTCCTCAATGTGCTGAGTGCTCTAGCTTCCTAAATCTATGCTTCCTAAACCCCCTCCAATCTGGCTTCCGCCCCCTTCACACCACTGAAACTGCTCTTGCTAAGATCACCAATGATCTTCTTGTGGCTAAATCCAACCGCCTTTACTCTATTCTTGTCCTCTTTGATCTCTCTGCTGCCTTCGACACTGTTGATCACTCGCTCCTGCTTGAATCGCTTCACTCCCTGGGATTCCAGGACTCTTTCCTCGACTGGTTCTCCTCCTACCTTTCTGACCACTCCTTCAATGTATCTCTTCCTAACTCCTCCCCCTCCTCCTCCCTGCCCCTCTCGGTCGGAGTTCCCCAAGGCTCTGTCCTTGGCCCTCTCGTCTTCTCTAGCTGCACCCAATCCCTAGGCAAACTCATTGCCTCCCATGGTTTCCAATACCACCTATACGCTGACGACACTCAACTCTGTCTCTCCACTTCTTCCCTCTCCCCTTCTGTTCAAGCTCGTCTCACCAACTGTCTCTCTGATATCTCCGTCTGGATGTCTCAACGACAACTCAAACTGAACATGGCAAAAACGGAACTTCTTATCTTCCCTCCCAATCCTTCCTCTCCCTCTTCCCTGTCAATTGCCATTGACGGGGTCTCCATCCTCCCTGTTCTCCAAGCCCATAGCTTGGGCTTCATCTTTGACTCGCACCTCACCTTCAAACCCTACATTGACTCTGTGGCCAAATCCTGCCACTTCTCCCTCCACAACATTGCTAAGATCCACCCTTTTCTGTCTGTCTCCTCTGCCAAACCTCCCATCCATGCCCTAGTCATCTCACGCCTCGACTATTGTAACCTCCTCCTCCTCACTGGCCTCCCCCACTTTCACCTTTCCTCCCTCATCTCTGTTCAAAACTCTGCTGCCAGGATCATCCACCTAGCCTGTCACTTTGACCATGTGCAGCCTCTCCTCTCCTCTCTCCGCTGGCTTCACCTTCCTGAGCGTATTCTGCACAAGCTCCTTGTCTTCACCTACAAAACCCTTCACAATTCCCTACCTCTCTGCCCTGACCTCCCTCCGAACTCCTGTTTGAGCACTCCGCTCTTCTTCCATCCCCTCCCTCACCCTCCCATGCCTCCCCTGATCCCCTGCCTTCGTCCCTTCTCCCTAGCTGCCCCGCACGCCTGGACCTCTCTCCCTGTCCTCATCCACCTTGCCCCCACCCAGTCCACACCTTCAATTCCCTCCTCAAAATCCACCTCTTCCACTCTGCCCTTCCGAACTCCTGCTAATCATCCCCACCCAGGATTATCCGCCACCTGTTATCTGCAAACTCCCAATTTACTGTAACCAAGCCAAGAACGTATACCTGAGTTCTCTCATCCTCATGAGTGTTGCATTCCTTGTCTCTCCCTCTGTTCCACCTTCCCTGTCTCCCCTCCACCTGTCTTTAGATTGTAACCTCTCGGGCAGGGACCATGTCTATCTTATTCTCTGTAAAGTGCCAGGTACATCGCTGGTGCTATATAAAAGCTTATAATAAGAATAAGAATAATGCTGCACAAAAGCTTTGGAAGAGAAGAGGATAAACAGAGTAACAGGAAGGGTGTTAGGGGTGGCACATCAGGGCAATTACCGGCTACCGGATTTACCGGTTACCGGATTTTTAAAAACCGGATTGCCGGATTTGTATCGGTTTACCGGTACTGGATTTGTTCCATTGATTTCAATGGGGAACTGTCTCCATTGAAATCAATGGGGGAAAAAACAAAAAACCTCCCTCCTTCCCCTCCCAGACTGTGCGGGTGGAAGGGGGGCACCCCCCACACATCCTGCCCAGCCTGGATTTTAATTTTTTTTTGTTTAACCCTAAGTCCCTAGTAGTGCGGGTTCCGGGTCGCCAGCAGCGACCCGGAGCCCACACCAGCAGGTACGATCCCTGGGGTGGGGGGTGGTTTAACACACCCCCCACCCCAGGGATCAGATCACCCTACCTACCTCCCCACCCAGGGATCGCCTAACTTGCGCTCTGGGTGGCGGCGGTCTAACTCCGGCGGCTTCAGCGCTGGCTGTGGCTGCCAGAGTTGGACCGCCGCTGCCGCCCGGAGCACAAGGTAGGCAATCCCTGGGTGGGGAGGTAGGGTGATCCCTGGGGTGGGGTGTGTGTTAAACCACCCCCCAGCCCAGGGATCACCCTAGTACAACTGTACCTACCTGCTGGTGCGGGCTCTGGGTCGCCGCCGGCGGCCCGGAGCCCGCACTAGCAGGGACTTCAGGAGAACATTTTTCTTTTAAAGCCAGGCTGGGCAGGGTGGGTGGGGGGGTGTCCCACCTTCCACCTGCGCAGCCTGGACTGGGAAGGGAAATTGGTGTGTGTGGTTTTTTTACATTGCGGCCATTCATTTGAATGGCCACAATGTAAAAAAATCCGGTACGGGGAATCCGGTAAATGGGCCGGATTACCAGGTTTAATCCGATATTGCCAGTACACCAAATACCGGCAGTATCAGATACCGGAAGATCCGGAATTCCCACCCCTAGTGTGTATATTGTGGAATGTAAGATGTACTGGAATTTTTATTAGTTTGAGGAGGATATTGGAGAGATATATTGTAGACTGAGCAATTATCTTATGTATATTGTAATGGATGATGGATATGCTGCCCTTATACTTATGGGGCTATCATGTTATGCATATGGATATTACATGGAATTATATTTTAAATATGGGCATGTTGCCTTTTTGTATTTCTATTTAATATTTGGCCTATGACCGTAAATAAATTACTACTACTACTACTACTACTACTACTACTACTACTGTCTTTAGGCAATTTTTTTTTTATCACTGCCTCCACTTCCTCCTGATCAATAGGTTGAAAAAGAAATTGGAGCTGACTGAGCTTCAACTTAGGCAACTTAAGATTGTGTAGAAAGACCTGAATTTCATGTGTATCAGGGTTTGTTGACTTGTATAACTGTTGATAAAAATCTAAATAGCACTCTTGTATTTCAGTTCCAGTGCGTAATTCTAACCCATTATCTCTACAGATAAATGGATGTGGTTCTTTTGTTGCTTCCTCTTTACCAACCAAGCTAGGACACGATCTGATATATTGCTTTTTTCATAATAGTAATTTTTTTCATATCTAATGTTTAAATAATTTCTATTGTTTCTAAGGTATGTATTAATCCCTTGACTTTTATTACTTCCAATTTAAGTTGTTGAGCAGGTTTATTTTTCAGTTTCTGTTCTAACTGCCTAAGTTTTAGATAGAGTTCACTAATTTGTTTCCTCCCTTTTTTGTTTCTTCCAGTATGCTGTGAGCGAGGTGTAATGTCCACGGAGGATTGCCGTTGCTGTTTCCCATAATAGCTATGGGGATGTTCCTGGCTTGTGATTGATATTTAGATACTCTTTAAAATGTTCTTGCATTTTTTATTTTAATTTCCTGATTCAATAAAGTTGTTTTTTGTAAGTGCCAGCTGGGTGTGAATAGTTTATCTGCACCTTTCTCATTCATGCTAACTATTATGGCATAATGGTCTGACAATACAGAGGATTGGATGTAACCCCTGCAGTTCTTAACTCTGTGGCTCTTGGAACCTTCCTCCTTGTATGTTTAGTCATTTGCTCCTTTGTCCCCCTTGCTGCTTTGGGCCCTGATTCCCTAGCTCCTTGGTCCTTAGCTTCTGTGTTCCCTCCCAAATCCAGTGTTCTCTTCATGCTTTCCCCTTCCTTCCCGAAGACCTCAGTGATGATTACTCTCTAAGATCTGAGCTTCCCATGTGGAGCTTTTCAAACTGAAGAGTGGCTGAGAGGTTTCCCTTTCCCTTGACTCTAACCCCCTCTCCACTACCCAGGCTTGTTCTCTTCTTCTTTGGCTTTTCCCTCAGGTCTTCTCCAGTTCTGACCCTTCCCTGTATGACAGCTTGTTCTGCCCAGGTCGGACTTCAGGCTCAGCTGGACCACCTGGCCCAGCAAAATCCCCACAGCTTAGGCAGAATTTTTGGGGGCATAGCCACACCCCACGTGGCCCCCAGACCACCCTTACCAGCATCTTGCTTCCTGGGGCCCCCTCTGGTGGGATCTTCCTCCCAGTGCAGGGACCTGGTGCAGCTATTACAGCATGCTGGCCTACTGCCAGGGGGATGTAGGGGTGCCCAAGCTCACCTCCCAGCAGGAGGAAATTTACAAGGAGGTGGCAATTTATGAAGCTCACTGCTTCCAGGCACTAGCTTCTGCAACTCAGGAGCCTGACCTTCAGACAACAACACCACAGAAGGGAGCTCCCCAGAAAGTTCTCGAGCCCCAATCATCCTAGACGCCACCTTGAAAGTTGGCCCCTGAGCTCCAGAAATCCCAGGAGCCAGCTCCCAACCATCAAACTTCTCAGAAGCTGGCTTCCAGGCCCTGGGTGTCCCAGAAGTCAGCTCTGGCCCTCAGATCACTACAGAAGTCAGTCTCCAAACTTCAGACTTTGCAGAAGTCAGTCCCCAAGCTCCAGACTTTGCAGAAGCTGGTCTCAGCTCCCCAATCTCCAAAGAAGCTGGCCCTTGAACCTCGGACTTCCCAGAATCTGGCCCCAGCCCCCGAATTACTGCAGAAAATGGCCCCAATACTTCAGTTCCTGTAGAAGCTAGCCCATGAGATCCAGTCATTCTGGAAGCAGTTCCAGATGCTGGTCTCTGTCTTACACACACACACACATGGCTCCTACCCTTCTGGCTTGTCCACCAGTGGCCCCTGAGACTGCTGCCCAGTGCCGTCTGGCAGTCCTGAGTCTTGTCTAGCATCATGTTTTGTGTGTCACCCTGCTTATCGTGTTCCTCTTTTTGTTTCCTCTGACCCCATCATGTTCCTCCTTCTGCTTGTCCTATGTCTTGTCCTGTCTTGTCCCTCATCCACACTGTCTGGTGTCTCATCCAGCCTGTCCTGTGCCCAATGCAGTCCATCCAGTGCCCTGTCTAGTCTCTTGTCCAGCTCACCTAGTCTCCTATCATCTTCCTCTAATCTCTTGTAGTGATGTCCTAGTCGCTTGTCATGTCCCTCTGGTCTCTTGTCCTGTTTCTCTTCTCTTGTCTTGCTTGTCTGGTCTTTTGTCACATCCCTCTGGTCTCTTATCTTGTAGCCTAGTCACTTGTCCCGCCCCATCTGGTCTCTAGTCTTTCTCCTGCCTTGTGCCCCATCTGGTCTCTTGTCTTACTTGTCCTGTCCCTTTGCCTCATCTTACTTGTCCTATTCCTTGTCCTGCTTGTCCTGTCCATCGTCCAGCTTGTCCTGTCCATCTGGTCTCCTTTCCTGTTTGTCTTGTGCTTCTCCTTGCTTGTTTGTGCCCTGGTCCTGGTATGTTACTGCAGTGACTCTGACCTACAAGAACCTGGAACTCAAGCCTGAGTAAGAAGGGGGAGGAGTGGAATGTTGAGGGTTGGCAGTTGAACCAAAGGAGAGGAGAAAGAGGGCTCAACTCCTGGCAAAGGAGGGAAAATGTGGATTTAAGTTTTCCCAGAGCAGGGTCCTACCTGTGTACCCTCTTAACCCATGTGAAAGAGGAAATAGATTAGGGTTAAGATTTTGGGTTGAACTGGAAGGGAGATTTTGATGTAAACTGTACAATAGTGAATGCCAGACATGAACGTCCATCACCAGGACTGCGACTAGGAGATTGAAATTGTGTTCGGATAGGGGGGAACAGGAAGGGACCACAGACCTGGGGAAACCCTCACACCACACTCAAATGCCCACACTCCTTTACACACTAAGAGGCTCCACAGTCTTGTGGGAAAAAAAAAACACCTCAGGATTGTATATGGCCCTGAACTTCCCGGATCATCACGGGGGGGAGACAGCAAGGCCCTGAGTGGAGCCCCTCCACTCGATACAGATATCCCATACACCACTTACACCCGCTAGCATCCGCACCACCACACAACCCTATGCAGTGCTCAGGGAGGAAAATTGTGCTTGGGCGAGTGAAGGGAAGGAGGGGCCAGACCCAGGGGAAACAGGGGAGGATGTCTGAAGTACCACTTGGCCTTGGGTTACAGGGTAGGAGGGACCCAGACACAGCGGTAGGAACAGGGGGTGCCCCCGCAACCTCGCAAAACCCTCACCACCTGCTCCCTCTATGTAAGCAACCATGCACCACACTCCCACAAGCACACACACTCACACACACAACACTGTTACCACATTCCAAAGTACACAAGTCCATGCAGGGGGCCAGTTTCTCACAGCATTGCTGATCACTGGCAACAACTGTGTCCCTGGCCTTCCCTTAAGTAGTGCTGGCCCCGCCTCTTTGAGTGCGCAAACGCGCAGAGTGGCGCAACACGCCAGAGGGCCCCACTGTATTCCGGCGGCCCAGGCCGGGGCCTCTCTCCTGCTTCCCCAGCTGATTATGGCATTGGCTCCACCCCCACAAGTGGGGCAACGCCTCCAGACATTTCCCTGCTGCTACACAGTGCACGCCGGCCGTGGCCCCGCCCCCCCCAAGGGGCTGGAAGTAGAGACAGCGGCGGCAAGCCCTGACAAATTGGGACTCTGGATACAGAGAGCTGCACAGCTGTGGAAGAAACTAGTACACAGAGGGCATCCAGGATTATTCAAGGGACAACTGGAAACCAAGGCCCCAGGAGAACGTCACTTGTGGAGTTTGTGAGCTTGTTAAACTGGGACATCAAATTTGTTTAATTGTTTAGTGTTTGTTTAGAAATTGTTAGTAAGCTGGAAATGGTTAGAAACCATTCCATTGTTAAATAACGGGGACAAGGGGGGAAAATTGGTCACTAATAGCATTGAAAATCACCAACTGAATGTGTAGTCTGGAAGTTAGCTCTTAATTGCTATCAGAGTTAAAAAAATCTATCTTAGAAACACCAGAGAGTCCCTGGTTTGATTATCTCTGCCTCTTCTTGTGCTTGGAACGTGGGTCCTTCTAAGTTCTTACATTACCAGGGTGGCTGAATCCTGACAAGACCAAAGTGATGACGGTGGGCCGGTCCCGTGACTTGGAGGAAATTGGTACTCCTGTTATTGATAGGGTCCAGTCCTCCTTGGTCACTCAGATCCACAGCCTTGGAGTACTTCTGGACTCCTTGCTTCAGCTGGATAATCAGGTTGCTGTGGTGGTCAGAAGTGCTTTTCATCAACTTCATCTGGTGAGGTGGCTGCGGCCTTTTATCTCTGGTTTGGACCTGGCCACTTTCATCCATGTTTTCATCACCTTGAGGCTAGATTACTGCAATGCGCTCTACATGGGACTGCCCTTGATTACTGTTTGGAAGTTGCAGCTGGTGCAGAATGCAGTGGCTTGGCTCCTTTTGGGGACGGGTTGCCAGAAATATATTACACTACTGCTGTGGAGTTTGCACTGGCTCCCTATAGCTTTTCCAGGCACAATTCAAAGTGCTATTTTTGACCTTTAAAGCCCGAAATGGCCTGGGCCTCATATATCTGAAAGACCACCTGTCCTACCATGCCCTGTCGCAGCCCCTACAGTTGGCTGGGGGCACTCTCCTCTGGGTTCCAGCTGCTACTCTTGTCCGTACGATGACGGTATGCAGGGGGTCATTCTCAGTTGCTGCCCCAATGTTGTGGAACTCCCTCACCCTGAAGGTTCATCTGAGTCGACCTGAGCATTTCTTGGAGGTGGTGCAAGACGTTTCTTTTTAGTAAAGAATTTGGTGCGCGGGGTTAGGGATTAGGTGGAAGGTTGTTGGGTTTCGGTAGTCGGGGTTGGAGTGGTTAGGGTTTTTTGTTTACTTGTCTTTTAATGCTTTTTAATTTTGCTTTATATTTTTTGTAAGCTGCCCTGAGCCTTTTGGATTGGCGGGGTAAAAATGTTAATAAAATAAAAGTTTTCCTGTCCATTCTGCTCTCCTCTTGGAAAAGGAGGTTGGTGGCACCCAGAGGACACCCTCTGAGGCAGGGGATACTGTGTGAGGCCCTGGCCTTGAACCTGCTCCCCATCTCTGACTTCCTAGAGCACCAATCCAGCTGCTAGCACCACCACCACTCTGGCCTGAATTCTTCTTCCTGTGTTTCCTCACTTGTGTACTCTACCTTTCTCTTTTCCCCATCTTGCTTCTCTGTCCCAGACTCCTACCTTTATGTTTTCTTGATTCTTTGGTCATAGTTCCTTACTCCCCTATGCCTGGTCCCTCTGGTTCTTAACCCCTTGGCTCTCAGAGCCTTCCTCCTTGTATGTTTAGTTCCTTGCTCCTTAGTCCCTCTTGCTACCTTGGGCCCTGACTCCCTACTTATTTTTTTTCAAATTTTTATCCCACCCTTCCCCAAAGGCTCAGGGTGGCTAACAGAATGTATAAAACATAAAATTCAATAAAAGCAAAATACAACCCCCCTAAGCCCCCAACCATCTCACAGCTCCCCAGAAAACACCCAATACTACCTCCCCATATCCCACTCCAACCCCCCTCATAACCCTACCCCAACCCACCCAGAAAACCAACCCCCTAAGGACCTAGGGACCCTCTCTTTGACCCTTCCCTGTGTGATAGGGGGTCCCTAGGTCCTTAGCTTCTGTGTTCCCTCCTGATTCCACTGGTCCCTTCATGCATTCCCCTTCCTTCCTTAAGACCTCAGGGATGAGCAATAGTCTAGGCTTCCCACATGGAGCCTTCCAAACTGAAGAGTGGGTGAGAGGTCTTCCTTTCCCTTGACTCAGCTCCCTCTCTGCTTCCCATGCTTTTCTTCCCCTTCCCTTGGACCTTCTCCAGCTGTGACCCTTCCCTGTGTGACACTTAGTGTATTGTAGAAAAATGTACAGTTGCTCCAAAGCTATGCAATGTGAGCCTGGTGAGTCGAATTGATAGGGATGGAGCTTGAGTCTGCAGGTTGGCATTGCAATATCACTAAAGTTAAGGTTAAGCTCTCCAGACCCTAGCACCAGGCATAAACTCCAAGCATGGCTGCAATGCACAAGAGAGAATCATTCAAAAAATATCCCCGGGTTTAACTTGCATTTCCTGGCTAGTAAGGCATTGAGATTGTAACAAATCTTCAGAGCACCATAACTGCAACACAGGGTATTTTCACACATGACGGGCTGCCTCCACCACCACGGACTTCTCCAGGCAGTGGAGGCAGCCCTCACCCTGGTCGGGATCCGCTGAGCTGCCAAAGAAGTGTACTGGCAGTCAGGACCAGGGAGGGGGTGGGGTGACACACAGACATGCATTCGCATGTCCCTACCCTACCCTGCTGTGTGCAGTGCACACCACCTCCCTGGCTGACGGCTGCCATGGTGCCCAGCCCCTGCTGCCACTCTGGACCGAGGAGAGTAAAACAGGCTATCAAACATGATAGCCCACTTTACTATGGGTGTGCCAGCTGGCTCCCAACCATGGTGGAGATTAGCCTGAACCAGTGGCAGTGCCAGCCCCAGGGTGCCTGGAGCACTGCCCCTACTGGCCTCCTCGCGCCCCCAAATTAAAAGGAAAAGCACTTACCTTTAAAAATCCCAGGTTCTGGCAGCACTGTGGACGTTCAGAGCCCCGGTGTGGCTGTGTCAGCCGCTCCGGGGCTCCAAACTTCTGAGTTGATGATTGCGCGTGCACTAGCACGTTGCTTGGCTTTGTGCATGCACAATCATCATTACAACGCCGATCGGGGGGAGGAGGAGGTGGACATCATGCGAGGGGAGGGACTGGGAGGCGGGGCCGCAGGAGAGGATGGGATTACACTGCACCACCAATGAACACATTAAGAAGAGCTGAGAGCCATAGCCGAGCCTAGATAGACAGAGCTCTGCAAGGGCAAAACTTTTAAAGAACGTGAACTGGGCGGCTAGGGGTGCCATCCAGCACATGTTCACATAACTGGCAAATGCGTGCCAGCCCGCTGGGGGCAGGCTTTCCATTGGAGCCTATGGATAAGAAAACCTGCATGGCAGTATGTAATTGGGGCTATAGCCCTTGGTGCCTGGGGGGGAGGGGGGGGGGATTTGGGGGACCATGTGTATTGTTTGTGTGATGTGATTGGCTGGTTGAATGGGGGAGAGAGTGCTTGTGTGACTGTTGTTGATTTTTAAATTTCTTCACACTGTCTCTGTGCGGGCTTTTCCTCTCACATGGTGTGAGAGGGTGGGGGCTGCCTGCTGCAGAGACTGAGAAATATATATAAAGGTGATTCCACCAGGCGTCATTTTATCTCTCTTTCTGAGTCTGACTCAGTGAGTTGGTTCTTCGAGAGAGAGAGTGAGTTTGCAGTTGGCCATCCCGGCTGAATCTTTTTCAATCAAGGATCAATTGTGTTAGATTAGATTTATTTAGATAGTATTTTATTATTTTTAATAATAATCAGCTCAAGGAAGCAAGTTAGGTAGGTAGTGTAGTGTGCCACTGTGTTACCCGCTTGGCAGTGCCAAGTGGGTCCGATCCAGCATCATTGAAGCCCAGCATCATCTTGTCCTCGCTCGAGTGGGGAAGAAGACACTGCCCCCAAAGGCTCCAACTGTTTAAAAACCAAGAGTCCGTGTGCCTGGGTGGGCATTTTGTGGGTGTAGCTACTAGGCATGCTGGTCTGGTCTGGAGGGGCCTGGGTTGCTTCCAGTGGAGCTCCAAAAGGACCCAAACTTAAAAACAAGCCCACTCTGTGCATGGACAGGCATTTGGTGGTGAAGATTCTAGGAATGCTGGTCTGGAGGGGCCTGGGTTGCTTGCAATGGAGCCCCCAACAAATCATGTGGGCTCCAGAACCCCAGCCATAGGGGCCTCTACACCAACTGCCCCCCCCCCCCCGTCCTTCCAGAGTTACTGGGCTTCTATAGGTCCAATGAAGCCTGAAGTCACACTGTGTCTGGAGACCTCAAGAAGACCAGCTGTGGGACCTGAACAGTGAATGGACTGGGAGCCTACCCTAGAAAACTACAGGCAGCCAAGGACAGCATGAAAATGAAGAGTGTAGGATAATGGTAAGTGATGGCATGGGGATTGAGAGGGTCCTGGGCCTCTTCTTTGGGGGAGAGGTCCACAAAGAAGCAAAATTGAAAATGCCATTCAAAATGCAAACAGCTAAATTAATTTGCTTTTTTTTTCTATCTAGCTTGTCTGAGATCTGGCATGATTCCACACCTCGCCTTGCTCTCCTTGTGAACAGAGGAGAAAGTAGGTAGGAGCGTGGCAGAAGAGAAGGCTGCAGACAACAAGGAAACCCTTTTCCCCTGTTCCCTCTGAATTCATATCTTCCCCCTTCCTCTTCTCGTGCTCCAAAATCAAACCCTTTCCCTCAGACTTCTCCTCTGTCCTGTCTTTCTCTTCCCTTTCATTCTCTTCTGATTTGGCTTGTCGCAGGACAGGGAGCTAACTCAGTCCTCCTGGTTCTCCAAGCCAGAAGGAAGGCTTGTCCCAAAGCTTACACCTTCTGAAGACTACAGGTGGCCAAGCATGCCATGAAAATTGAGGATTTGAGGTAGGCGATGGTAACATGATCTAATTTTTTAACCTACTATGGTTAATTTGGACCTGGTGGGAAAGAGAGTGTACAGGACCCCAGTAAGAGGGTTCTCTGTTCTCCGGTGGCAGTGCTTCACACAGCAGCGTTCCCGGCATTAAGTAATGTAATGTCCATCCAATGTTAACCCTGGGAACTCCTTGCTGCTGGGTTATGCCATGCCACTGACCTACCATTGCCCTGGCTCCACCTACCATTGCCCTGGCCCCACCTACCATTGCCCTAGCTCCACCCCTAGACTAGGCTTCGCCCCGAGGCTCACTGGCCCACCGGCAGCTTCTCCAACCTCAAAACCCACCAGCCACCCCTGGCCTGGCCTGTCACTTGGGGATATCCCCAAGTCACAGCTTGGGCTAAACTTTACCACAGTTGGGAGGCAGACTGTGGTAACATCTGGCAGCTGGTTTCAAACATGATGCTGGCACCCAGATTAATCCGCGCTAAAGCTGATTGATCCATGCCAGCGTCACGTCTGAAAACACCCACAGCGTAGTTTTGAGAAATGAATAAGCACAGAGGTGATGTCTCTGATTTCAGACACTTCTCCACTACTATCACATAACCCATGGCTGGAGAGACTACACATCTCTTGTACTTTCTTTGCACCCAATAGTGTCTAGTGAGTTCATGCAAGTTCCCTCAAAGTTTGGCCCTTCATATCCTGTTCCTTTCATCAAAGCACTGATACATTGTCACTCTTGTCACAGGATAGGACTGTGACAGGACTTGTCACTCTTCTGAGAAAAGACTGAGTCATAACAGCTTGAGGGTGTGAACAGAGGCAAACAGGTGTGATATAAGGACCCAGGGAGACAGTAGGTACACAGACACTCGAGGAGAGCAGAGTAGGATCTGGTCTGGAGCAACATGAGGCAACGTGAGTAGAGCTACTCACTTTGACATTTAAGATTTCCCAGCAGGTAGGGAGGGAGAGACTGGCAGTGTGCAAAGTTTGTCTGGGCTCAGCTGGTAGGTGAATAGAGGGATTTAGCTCTGTGTCTTGCAGGGTCTTAAGAATCCAGTGTTGAAGACCCCTAGAAAAGGCTGTAGGAAAAAAGTTTCTGCAGTTGCTACTTTTTTTGTTTTTACTAAAAGTGCAGATTTTCAAGTGCTCTAGCTGGAGGCAGAACTTCAAAAGAGCCTTGAAATGCTGAGCAGGACTGAAAAAATATGCTCACTCTTTTCTGTGCCTAAATGGGAGCTGAGTTCTTTAAAAAAAAACCTGACTGCTGAGGAGACACTACTGGGTTCTTCTTTTGCAATGCAGGATGCTCTTTTCTCAGCTGTAGGGTGTGTGCTTGACACATCTGTACAGCAAGGAGCAGGTTTGTGTAACATTTGTTGCAAATAATCTAACTGTAGGAATAACAGGAATCTAGAAGTCAGGATTGAGGGACATGGGGAAGCACAGGGCTGGAATAGCAGGGGGAGTGCAGGGTGGGATAGAAGGACATATAGACATAGCTGGGAGAGAGGTTAACATGCCTAGAGCTCAGACAGCAAGGGGGCTGTGTGCTGGGACAGGATTTGTAGACTAGTGGATAAGGTGCTTGACTAAGATTTGGGTTCAAATTCCATTTTACTCACTGGGTGGTCTTAGGCAAGTCTCTGGCTGCATTCATACAAACCTTCTTTCCTGGCTCCTCAACTTTTTGCATGAAAGTGTAATTGTGGGTTTTAACTGTTCCCACATTCCCTCCCACAGCTTTAAAGGTTACTGCCCAAATTGCCATGATACTCCATGATGCTACACAGCTTTTTGTTTGGTGCTTTGCAATGCATTGTGGAGTACCAGGTGGGCTGACAGCAGGATTAATTCCTTCACGTGTTAGAACAAATGCATGTGAGGGATTTAGTGCAATTGTTAAACCCTGGTTTCTAAATTAAAAATAGTTAATTCAATGCACATTACACCTGCAGCATTCTGTGACCTACCTTTTTCACATGATAAAAAAGCAGGGGCAAAGAAATGTTTCCAGGCTTATCGTCTCATGTGAATGCAGCCTCAATTTCTCAGCCTCCGTTCCCCATCTGTAAAATGGGAATAATAATGATCTACCTAAGGGGTTACCATGAGGGTGAACTAGATAATGATGGTAAATCACTTTGAAACACTGGACATGCTATAGAAATGATATTATATTATTAATTTATTAATTTATTTATTATTAATTATTATTATTATTATTATTATTATTATAAGCTTTTATATAGCACCAGCAATGTACCTGACGCTTTACAGAGAATAAGATAGACACAGTCCCTGCCCAAGAGCTTACAATCTAAAGACAGGGGGAGGGGAGACAGGAAAAGGGGAACAGAAATAATTATAATAATCATAATAATGTGTTTGGTGGCATTGAAACAAGGACTTGAATGGCAGGACTGGCCAGCTATGCAGATTTTAGAGAACACATGAGAAATGCAGGTTGCAGGGCTGCACTGGAGCCAATGCAACCCTGCAACCTGTATTTCTCATAAGTATCATCTAAAATTTGCATAGCTGGCCACTGTAGCTGGAAACCACTCCAGGACTAGAATAGTTGAGGTCCTACAGACTGGAACTGAGGAGTGTTGTCACAGTTCCATATGTGGAGGGGGAGGGGGCAGGGCTCTCAGCTGGAGTAGCTTGAATGAGGGTCAATTGATGAAGGGCTAGAATCATCCAGCTTTCAGGCTGTTGAGGGCACTGGCAGCACTTCTTGAGCTGATGGTAACTGGTTAGTAGCATCATACCCATCAGCTATGGTCCAGTATAGGGGGTAGGGGAGCCTTGTGAGGTTCCCTTGGGCATTTATCTTCTAATATTTTGTCCTGAGGAGTGGCCACCAAGAATACCCTCCTCATTGTTGCCACCCGGGATACTCTGGGGACTTCGAGTCGGGCGTCCCTGGCCAACCATAGGGGCCGTACTACGGCCCGGGGCATAAAGCGGTGGCCAGGCCATTTAGGGCTTTATAGGTTAACACCGACACCTTGAATTGGGCCCGGAAGACAATAGGCAGCCAGTGCTGAGAACGGAGCTTTGGTGTTATGTGCTCGCGATGACCCATCCCAATAAGCTGCAGCCCGTAAGCTGCAGCCTCTGGATTGTCACCAAAAGTAGCCCCACCTAGAGTGCATTGCAATAGTCCAGTCTAGAGGTGATGAAGGCATGGATGATGGTGGCCAGGTCAACGTCTGAGACATATGGCTGCAGCTGTCGCACCAGATATAACTGGCAAAAGGCGCTCCTCACCACAGCCGCCTCCTGGAGATCCAGGTAGAGCTGCGACTTGAGAAGTACCCCCATACTGTGGACCTGGGAAGCTAATGGGGGGCAAACCCCATCAACAACAGGAACCACCATCCCCTCAGCCCTACCCACCAGCATCACCTCCATCTTGTTGGGATTCAGCTTCAGACGACTCGCCCTCATCCAGTCCCCCACAGGCGACAAACACCAGGTAAGCACCAAGACTGCCGGGTCTGGGTCTGCCAAAAAAGAGAGGTAAAGCTGTGTATCATCAGCGTACTGATGACAGTGTACGCTGAACCCTCTCACAACCTCGCCCAAAGGCTGCATATACACGTTGAACAAGAGAGGGGACAAAATAGAACCCTGTGGGACTCTACACGTGAGGTTCCGGGGAGATAATGAACACTCCCCAAGCACCACCCTCTGAGTCCTCCCGGCCAGAAAAGAGCGGAACCATTCAAGAACAACTTCACCCACCCCGGCCCGGTCCTGAAGACGGGCCACCAGCATCTCATGGTCAACGGTATCAAACACTGCCAACAGGTCTAATAGAATCAAAAGGGACAATCTACCCTGATCCAATTCACGGCACAAGTTCACCGACCAAAACCACAAGTGCATTCTCAGTACCAAACGCAGGGCGAAGACTGGACTGTGAAGGATCAAGAAAACTGACCTGATCCAGATGCGCCTGAAGCTTCTGGGCCACCACCCATTCAATAACCTTCCCTAAAAAAGGAAAGTTAGAGACTGGCTGATAACTGACTAGGGAGTCAATGTCAAGAGATGGTTTCTTGAGCAGAGGCCACACCACTGCCTCTTTGAGGTGAATTGGCACTCTGCCCTCCCTAAAGGAGGCATTGACAACCCCAGGCATCAGTGGCCCTAATGTCTCCCAGCATGCCGTAACCAGCCAGGATGGGCATGGATCTAATTCACAACAAGTGGCCCTGACTGTCCCAAAGACATCCGCTGCTTCAGCGGATGACACCCACTAAAACTGATCCCAGGAAACCAGACAGGGCAGGACCTCAGGTTCTCCCATTGCTACAAGTGCGGCATCAAAGTCGTGGTGAATCTGGGCAATTTTAGCCATGAAAATGTCGAAAAACATGTCACAGTGAGCACTGGAAAATTCCAGTTCCAGGTGGAGAGAGTCCGGACTGACCAGCCCATGCACCACCCGGAAAAGCGACAGTCATCTGTCGGGGATGCTGTAGCTGCAGATTTCCTGCATTGAGCAGGGGGTTGGACTAGATGACCTCTGATGTACCTTCAAACTCTACAGCCCTTTTTACACGAGACACACCCACGCATGAACACCCAGAAATCTGGATGTTCATGCGTGGATGAGTCCCATGTAAAAGATGCAGCAGGTATGCGTGCAGTGAGTGGGTGTGCATGCGCACTCCCACTGAACACGCATCCCCACTCACTCCCCACCCATCAACATGCATGGAGCAACTGGCAAAAATGACAGTTGCTCCATGTGTGTTCATGGGTGGGGGGTGAGTGGTGATGTGTGCACCCATCTAAACCCTCCCCCCACCCACCGCACACGTACCGGCACAAACACGGGCCCTCCCATGCTGCGTGGCCCATGTAAAAACAGCCTATGATTCTAGGATTCCTTTCCAGTTTCTAGATCTGGCCCCTGAATCCACTTCCTACTCCCAAACAGTAAAAAACTGAACTCAGGGTAAGGGACCAGAAATGAGGGCATGCAGACAGGGATAGGGGACAGATTCATGGCACAGATCTGTGGTGTGAACCCTTTTCTTCCTGAGTGTGCTCCTTAAACACCTCTGCTTCTATCTTCTGTGGGGCCCTTAGCTAATTTTTAAAGCAGCCCCTGGGAGGGAAAAGTTTCCCCACCCCTGCAGTAACCCATTAGCTGGGCAACATTTTTGTTCAGCTTTATAAAAAAAAAATGGCAAAACCTTATTTCCCTATAAATACTGTCTCACATTTGCTCAGTCGGTAGTTTTGACTTGTTACATGCCTTGTGTGGGTCAAAAGCTTGCCTACTCTCACCCAACAGAAGTTGGTCCAATAAAAGATCATCCAAACTACTTTGGATAAAAACAAACGTGATGGCGGTGCGCTGCTGTCATGACCCAACCTGGGTTGGGAACCCACTGCTGCCACGGCCAGGTTCAGCTCAGGCCACTGGACACATGAGCGCAGCCAGGAGAACCGTCCCTCTGCCTGGGTGGTGGCTGAACAGATGTGCCGGCAGCCAACCTCACACCCACACCATTTCCAGCGCCCTGCCCCTTGCCATGACGGACAGCCATGGCAGTCAATCACGGACAAGGCGGACCCCGGACCAGGACGAAAATAGCAGGCTAAACAAATGTGATAGCCTGCTGTAGCCTGCTCTGGCCTAGTCGGGCACTAGCCCAGACTGTGACCATGACCATTTGTCAAGGTGAGAGCCTGGGCTCGCTGCCAACATGTCCGGGGGCAGTCAGCCCAACAACACAAGTAACAGTGACCCATGGGTGAAAGCAGGTTACAGCAGGCTACTGTCATGTTTGTTTTTGCCTTTGTCTCCATCAAAAACCCGAGTCAGGGTTTCATTGTAAGCACTTGGAAATACTTTAAAAAATAAATTAATATGGTGTTCCTTTGGTTAAATGCCATTTTTAAATACTAGCTGATAATGTGAGATGGCATTGTTGGCAAGCAATGCCCCACATTTGATGCTGCACTGTGTTATGCATTTGGTGATCAGTGGCGATTGCAGCTGATCAGCACTGAACACAATAAGAAACACCCATTAATTACCGCCATCTTTAACTAGATGCTGTGACTTCAGTTTCCTCATTAAAAATACAAACCACAGGCTTCTCCTTCTGGCTGTTCCAAATGTTGGGAGGTATGGGGTTGGTTGCATATTGCAATCTGACAATCTTTAAAAATAATAACTGCGGGACTGCGCATGCGCGAATAGCGGCAACAGCTTGAAGCGAGCGCTCCCTCAAGCCACAATAGGAAACGGCCCCAAAACAACAAAAAATGCCAAAAAGTTGTAATAAGATGAGAAGGGATCATGCCACCAAAAGTCAGGGAGGAGAAAAAAAAGGAAAAAGGAGCGAGAGAAACATCACTGGAGTGGTATGTTAAGCTGCGCCGCTCAGAAAAGAGCGGGACAGAGGCCCGGGCTGCAGAACGCAGAAAAATGGTAGCCGCGGTAGCTGCGGAGGTGGCAGGGGCCACAGAAGGGGAGGATTCCCCAGAGGAAAATGAGATGGAGGAGGAGGAAGACTTAGAGGGGGGGCCAATTATGAGGCTGCTGCTGGAGCTAAAAAAAGACTTTAAAAAGGACATGGGGAAATTAAGAGCTTCAGTAGAAGTGGGAAACAAAAAGCTGGAGGGGCTGGTGCAGAGGCTGAACACAGCGGAAGAAAGAGTATCCTCACTAGAGGACCAAGCAGTGAGCACAGAGGAGCAAGTATCAACGCTCCAAGAAAGGGTGCATTCACTTATGAAAAAACAGAGGACTTAGAGAACAGGTCCAGAAGGGACAATTTAAGATTTGTGGGCTTCCCGGAGGGGAGCGAAAAAGCTGATGTAAAGGAATTACTTTGGGAGTTTTTGAGTGAGCATTTCCCTGAGGAACCAAAGTTACAGAAACCTGAAATCATTTGAGCACACAGAACGGGGAGAATGCCAAGCAAAAATTTCCCCAAGCCAAGGACAATCATTGCTAAGTTTGCAAGTTACACAGTGAAGGAGGAGATCCTCAGGAACGCTCGCAGGATTCGAGAGTTGAAATTCAGGAATGACAACATCAAGGTATTCCCAGATTATGCGTTGGAAACCATGAATAAAAGAAGAAAATGGAGCAAGTACTTCGCAGTCATGAATGAGAAAGAATGGAAACCAGTGTTAAAATTTCCAGCGCGTATGGTGGTGAACATAAATGGGAAAAACAAGACCTTTGAGGCAACAGAAGAACTGGAGGCATTCCTGCATCTATCATCGAGTGACACAAATTGAGAACTGAAGTTAAAGTATAATACTTATCAGTTAGATTGTGGGGCCAATGAATGAGCCAAGGGGGCCTATAGTAGGCTCCAATAATGTTAATACAAGAAAGGCTTGGGGGGGGTTAAGTCTCGCGTTATGTCGGAGCTATTTTTTGCTTCTTCAGCTGTCTGAACAGCAAGATGGGGGCAGTAAGGCTGGTGATGCGTGAGAAGGAGGGGAGGAAAGGAGAGGGGATGTTGGGGGGGGAGTTTGGGGGAAGTTGGGTTAGGGAGGGGAGGGGAAGCTGGGGTATTGGGGAGCAGAGGCACAAGAAACTAGTCAAAGGACGGGCAGGGAGGAGAAGGATAAAATACAAGGGTATACTAAAGAACACGCAGGGTGGGGAAGTAGGACTCCAAGAAGGAAATAGCAAAGACCATGGCTAATATCAATGTTGACACTTAATGTTAAAGGGCTGACTTCACCTCAAAAAAGAAAAAGGGTAAGAGAATTGGCAAAGGAATTTAAGATAGACATTTTATGCTTACAAGAAACACATTTATTGGAAGGGGAAGTACACAGATTTATACACAAAAAAACGGGGCAAGTTGTAGCTTCATGTGCCAAAAGTAAGAAAGCAGGGGTATTAACAGCTATACAAAACACGTGTGAGTTCAGAATAGATAACGTAGTAAAGGATGAAGAGGGAAGATTCCTATTAGTAACAGGGGTGCTGAAAAAAATAGAAATAACGATAGTGAATCTCTATGGGCCAAATACAGACCAGGTACTATTCTATAAAAAGTATATCCCAATTATATTTCAAAATATGAAAGGAATATTAATGATTCTGGGAGATTTAAACACCCCTCTATCAAAGTGGGATACCTCAAAGACAATACCATTGAATAAAAGACAGCAGATCATTAGGAATCTTTTTGAATCCAAGGGTTTGATAGACATGTGGAGATATTTAAATAAGCAGAGTAGAGAATATACTTTTTACTCCAATGTTCACAACTCATACTCCAAAATAGACCACATAAAAATGAGGCCAGGATATGCAAAAAAACTTATATTGTGCCACTGGTGTTTACGGATCACAATGCTGTGGGGATCAATGTAGGGCTAGAAGATAGAGCACCACACACCAAAATGCAGTGGAGGCTGGATAGAACTCTGCTAAAGAACAAAGATAGTAGAACTAAATTAGAAGAAGAAATTAAGGAATACATAGAGATAAACCAAGATTCAGTAGAGCTAGCTTCCACCTTCTGGGAAGCAGCAAAAGCAACAATAAGGGGTAAAGCCATAGCTCTGAGAGCTCAAATACAAAAAAGGAAAAAAGAAATAAGGATTGAAACCTATGAAGAGCTTTAAAAAATGGGACAAAATAAATAAACACACCCCTTCCAAGTTGGCAGCAAATAAATTACAGAAAATAAAGGAAAGAATAAATGTCATTGAGCTAGAAAAGACCACAAAACAACTGAAATGGTTAAAATTTTATTATCATAACAATAGTAATAAAGCTGGTAGGGCCTTAGCCCAATTAGTCAAAGCACAACAGCAGAAGGCATCCATAATCAGCATTTCTAGGGAAGATGGGATAGAAGTAACTGAGACTGAGGAGATCCAAGACACCTTCGTGAGGTTTTATAAAAAGATTTATGCGTCCACAAACCCCGATCCTAGGAAGATAAAAAAGTTTGTAGAGAAATTAGAAATCCCCAGACTGAACAGAGCTCAATTAAATTTTCTAAATGCCCCAATAACAGTCGAAGAGGTATCAATGGTAATCAAAAATTTAAAAAGAAATAAGGCCAATGGGCCAGATGGCTTCCCCGCAGAGTTCTACCAAACTTACAACACAATTCTAGGGCCACATCTGACAAGGGTGTATAATGAAATTATACAATCTGGAAAAATGCCGCCCACGTTCTACGAGGCGCAAATTACATTAATACTTAAGCCAGGAAGGCCTCAAAACCAGTGCAGGAGCTATCGACCTATTTCCCTCCTAAATAATGATTTTAAATTTTTTTCTAAGATATTGGCAACTAGGCTAGCAGGAATTGCAGTGGAAATCATCCACCCGGACCAAACAGGTTTCATCCCCAGAAGGCAAGGGGTAGACAATATACGAAAGGTTGTGAACCTGATTCATGCACAGAAGAGAGACACACTAATAGCAAACTTTATGATAATAGCGGCAGATGCAGAAAAGGCTTTCGAGTTTTTAGAAACAAATTACTTGTTTGAAATATTAAAAAAGGTGGGAATAGGGGGCAATTTCCTCAAATGGATCAAAGCAATATATGCACAACCCAGATCGCAGCTAAAAATTAATGGGGGGATATCAGACACATTTGAAACTCAGAGAGGGACTAGGCAGAGATGTCCACTATCCCCTCTACTATTCAATCTGGCAATAGAGGGGTTAGCAGTAGCCCTACGCCAAAATAAAGAAATAAAAGGTATAAAGGTAGGGGAAAAAGAATATAAATAGGCTCTCTACGCTGATGATTTAATTTTGTTTCTCAGAGATCCACAACAAACATTACCAGAGCTAATGCAGACTATAGAAAATTTCAGAAACGTATCAGGATACAAAATAAATAATGATAAATTGCAAGCACTGATATTCACAAAGCACAAAGAGGAATTAGAAGACATTAAAAAAATGAGCCCATTCCCAGAAAAATTACAGGGAATCAAATACCCGGGGGTAACACTAACTAAATGCTGCAAAGAATTATACAAAACCAATTTTCCAGACTTACTAGAGAAGGCTAAGGAGGACTTTGGGTATTTTCAGACGATACGTTGGCCGTTGGCCCCGTACCGGCACCAACGGCTTCGTTCCCCGCCGGGGTCATCCCGTAATGGCACAACAGATGTGCCGGGGGGATCCCGGCGGGGAAAGTGGGAGGGGCCGGGGCCGCGCGGCACAACGTGCGGCCGCGCGGCCCCGCCCCCTCCACGCACCCCGCCGCCCGCCCTCCGAGGAGACGGGCGGGCGGCGGGGCCAATGCGGCCGCCGCGTCCGGCCACTCGTGCCACGGCCAGACGTTACTTTTCCTTGGCAACGGCCCGGGGTCCGTCTGACCACGCTTCCCGGGACCTTCCCCCGGCTAGCCCGGGAAGCGTGGTTCAAACGAACCCCATGTGGGTATTGACCGTGGCCAACATCTGGCGCGCCGTGAACAGACGTACGGGACACGGTGACCACAGGTGGGTATTCACCGTGGTTCACCGTGTTCGCGTAACGTCTGAAATCACCC
>QEPC01002436.1:606904-637739 GCA_003113815.1 Sphenodon punctatus | reverse complement strand
TTATTATTAATTTATTATTATTATTATTATTATTATTATTATTATTATTATTATTATTATTGTACACTGCCCAGAGTTGCCTGTGGCAGGATGGGTGGGTTAAAAATGTTTAAAATAATAAAATAAATACTCATCCAAGATCATAGAAAGTGATGTTATTAAAAAGCAAAGAGGAGAACCTGAGAGAAAAGAGAGAGACAGTGGTAGAGAACACACTGTACTACGTTGCAATCTGCCACCTATTCAGGGATGGACTGGAATGCCCAAACAAATACAAGGAACCAAACCTCAAGATTGTGATCTGACCAGTGCTTGAATTATAGGTGACCCTAGGTGGCTAGGCCCTTTTTGGTTGTTGTGAGGGCACTTTTACTGTTGAATTTTAAATGGTGATGAGGGGTGTGGAAGTATCTGCAAGGACATTAAGGGTCACGTTCAACAAACAGAGGTAAACTGAACTTTAATTAAATCAAAGTAACTACTCCCTTTTGGTAGCGTTCAAACAGTGTAAGCCGAAGTAGTACTGCATCAGTTCCCCTCCTAGCTGAGATGTAATTATCGCTGAACCAAAGTCACTCTGATAAACATTCAAAATGTTACCTGGAAATACAAACTGAAGGGGAGTATGTATTCCTGAGTATTTATTTTCAGGAGTACATCTCTTCCTGTTTCTGAATAACTTTGGTGTAAGACTCCATTCATATGAACGCTTCAGGTCAGGAGTAAAACTGAAGTAATGCTCAACTATGATCCTTTTCACACAAGATGGGTCCACGTATGCCAACGCAGATCCACTGCGTGGGCATGAGTGAGCACCGCCCGTGTGATACTCAGCGTGTGTGTGTGTGTGTGCTCCCGTGGTACACCCATCTCCACCCATAGCCCATGCACGAAGCAACCGGCAAAAATTGTGGTTGCTCTGTGCATAGAGGTGGGTGGAGATTGGTGTGTGCTCATGTAACACTGTTCCCCTCACTGCCCCTGCACCAGCATACACACCCATCCCCCCCTGCACCTGTGCCTGTTTGAAAAGGGCCTACATCAAATTAACTGTTCATCAGACTATAGCCTTAATCTCATATACACTTTCTACTGTTCCCTGAGGAGCTGGGGATAGAGCCAGGGGGTCTGGCTGGTGGCTGCGGGGGGAGGCAGTAGAAACTGCTAGTGATGTGGGCCAAGGGTTGAGCTTGCCGTTGTAAACAAGGATCTCCAGAGCTGCCATACCTTTTCCCCAGTAATTTTGAACCCATCCTGTGTGAATCTCAGCCTCCTCTCTCAGACAATAAAGTGCCTTTGAATTGGACAGAGTTTCTTAAAACTGTTACCAAATGATTGTTTTCCAGTCATAGAATCATAGAATGTCCTCACATGTGGAGTCCCGCAGGGTGCCATTCTGTCCCCCCTCTTGTTTAACATCTATATGCAGCCGTTAGGGGAGATCATGAGAGGGTTTCAGGGCATGCAGTGTCATCAGTATGCTGATGACACTCAGCTCTACCTCTCCTTTTCCATCGACCCAGACCATGCAGTGTCTTTATTTTCCCAGTGCCTGTTGGCTGTGGGGGCTTGGATGAGGTTGAGCCATCTGCAACTGAATCCTGACAAGACGGAGGTGATGTTGGTGGGTGAGGGCCTGGGAGTGGTTGAATCTCTACTTGTATGTGTGTGTGTGTGGGGGGGGGGGTTGTCCTCCCATGGCCCCGCAGGTACGGAGTCTGGGTGTGCTCCTTGATTCATGGCTCAGCCTGGAATCTCAGGTTGTGGCCGTGACGGGGAGTGCGTTTCGGCAATTACATCTTGTCTGGCGGCTTTGACCGTATCTCGCAAACTCTGACCTCGCCACTGTCATCCATGCCTTCATCACCTCGAGGCTGGATTACTGCAATGCGCTCTACGTGGGGCTGCCCGAGAAGCTGGTCCGGAGGCTGCAGCTGGTGCAGAATGCCGCGGCCCGTCTCCTTACTGGGGCAGGCCGCAGGGAGCACATGACACCTATGCTCCGGGGTCTGCACTGGCTCCCTATAAAGCACCAGGCTAGGTTCAAGGTGCTGGTTTTGACCTTAAAAGCCCTTCAAGGCCTGGGCCCTGCCTATCTGCGGGATAGCCTCACTCCCCATGTGCCAGTGCGACCACTGAGATCATCTGTGGGGGCCTTTTTGGAGGTTCCCCGGGCGAGACAGGTGGCCACTGATGTGAGATCTTTTTCGGTGGCCACCCCTGTGCTGTAGAATTCGCTCCCGGAGGAGGCTCGTTTGGCCCCCACCCTCCTGTTGTTTTGACGTTTGTGTAAGACCTGGCTGTTCCTCCAGGCTTTTGGTGAGGGGTTGGGGTAGGGTGGGGCAGGTGGGGCTTGGGAGGGAGGGTGTGTTTTTATTACTTGTTTTAAAATGTGTAGATTTATTTTAAAATGTTTTATTATTGAATTTTTTTGGTGCATGTTGTTCGCCGCCCCGAGCTGCCTTTGGGCAGGAGGGGCGGGATATAAGTTTTGAATAAATAAATTAAATAAATAAAAAAAGTTGGAAGAGACCTCAGGAGTCCTCTAGTTTAATCCTTTAGTCCAATACAGGATGACTACAGCGATAACATCCCCAACAAGTGGCTGTCCAGCCTTTATTTGAAAACCTGTAGTGATGGAGAGTCCTTCAATCATTCTTGTTCTTCTCTTTATGCTTGTGCAAATGTGGACACCAGAACTGGATGCAGGAGCCACAAGCTAGGGATACGTTAAAAGCTTTTCCAAATGAGGACAGAGGAGATCATTGATTGCTCAGAAGATTTAGGATCCCCACTAAAAGCCTAGCTGTTGTGTAAAGACTGCTTCTCTGCTGGAGAACAGGATTATTACCAGGCAGCATTTGGCTTTAAGCAGTTTCCCCATGTCACCTTCTAAAGACAAGTTAATACTTGATATATCTGATCCTTGTAAACCTTCTGACCTAAACAGTCGGTGAAAACAGTCATGCACCTTAACTCCGCTTTAACATTTCTTATGTATGTTGCAGGGCTGCATATGGCACCAATACAGTCCTGCAACATGCATAAGAAATGTTAAAGTGGAGTTACGTGCATGTCTGTTTTCACCCACTGTTTATATCGTACTTGCCAGTGTGGTGCTAGATGGGTATGGGTATATATGGGTATTGGGTATGGCTATGAATCTTTCTAACTCTTCATAATAATAGGATGTTGACAGCTGCACAAAGTGTATTAGGTGGAGGGGAAACGAAGAGATAGCAATTGCATTTTGGGATAGCTGTCTGAACCTCGGAATGATACCTGCAGCCAAAACAGATGTAATTATTAGGGTAAACTGCTTCACTAGCTTCATTTATTTTGGTTTGGCTGCTTTGTGTTGGCTGGTGCACATAGAATCGTAGAGTTGAAAGGGACCTCAAGAGTCATCCATCTAGTCCAACCCCGTTTGGGTGCAGGGTGACTACAGCTACAACAGCCCTAACAGATGGCCGTCCAGCTTCTTTTTGAAAACCTCCAGCAATTGAGAGCCTACAGTTTCCCTAGGCAGCCTATTCCATTGCCAAACTGCTCTTACTGTTAAAACATTTCCCCTGATATTTAACTGAAATCTACATTCCTGTAGCTTGAGCCCATTATTTCTAGCCTTACTCTCTGTAGCCGTGTAGAACAGTTCCTTGCCATCTTCTTTGTGGCAACCCAACAGATACTACTATCATGTCTCTGCTTAATCTTCTCTTCGCTAGGCTAAACATACCCAGTTCTTTCAGTCTCTCCTAATAAGCAGAGACCTGTGTTCACTGCATCTCCCCCATAGCTGTCAATGGGAAAAACTCAGTGAACGTGGGTCTCTGGTCATAAGATTTGCTTTCCAGACTCTTTATAATCTTTGTTGCCCTCCTCTGAAACCACTCTAATTTGTCAATGTCCTTCTTAAGATGACGCACCCAGAACACATAATAGAGTGGAATTATTAGCATGAGTGGAATGACTGCATATGCAACAGCACTAATAGCGCTAAAATGAAATAACCAAAACAAAATAACCAAAGCAATATATCCAAAATGGATATCGGGCAAAACACAAAGGAACAGTGGTTATTATCTGCTTTGCTGAATATTACAGATCTGACAGATTGATTATTTGCAAAAATATTATTATTATTAATTTATTATTATTATTATTATTATTAGCAAGCATTTATATAGCGCCAGCAATGTACCTGGCGCTTTACAAGGTAATGGAAAAGACACAGTCCTTGCCCTAGGGCTTACAATCTGAGAGACGAGGGGAGGGAGGGAGGAGACGAAGGAAGGGGAATAGAGGGAGAGACAAGGGGTGTAACATTCACGAAGATGCGAGGTCTCAGGTGCAAGGTCTCAGGTGCATGTGCTTGGTTTGGTTACATTGAGAATGATGGCTGGTCGGTCCGTGTGGTGAGGATATGAGTACGCAGACCTCAGGTAACAGATTGTACTGGATGGAGGGTATCAGCAGAAGTTAGGTGGGGGGAGCTAGAAGTCGGGGAGGGCAGAGCGGAAGAGGTGGGTCTTGAGGAGGGATCTGAAGATACAAAGGGAGGGGGCGAGGTGGATGTGGGCAGGGAGGGAGTTCCAGGCATGAGGGACAGCTAGGGAAAAGGGGCAAAGGCAGTTAGGGGAGCAGGGGAGGCGTGGGAGGGTGAGAGAGGGAACAGAGGAGCGGAGTTCATGGACTGGAGTACGGAGGGAAACTAGCGCAGAGAGGTAGGGGGGAGCAAGGTTGTGAAGAGCTTGATAGGTGAAGACTAGGAACTTGTGCAGGATTCGTTCAGGAAGGGGGAGCCTGTGAAGAGATGAGAGGAGGGGCTGCACGTGGTCAAACCGACGGGCAAGGTGGATGACCCTAGCAGCAGAGTTTTGGACAGAGATAAGGGGAGAAAGGAGAGAGCGGAGGAGGCCAGTGAGAAGGAGGTTACAGTAATTGAGGCGAGAGATGACCAGGGCATGAACAAGGGTTTTGGCAGAGGAGATATTCACTTTAGTTGTAGTACTAGGTGTTTAACAGATGTCTAAATTATCATGACAAAGTTGGAAAGCATGCTCATAAGATTTTTCTGTTCCTTTACAATTTTTGAATCTGCTAGCACTATACAAACGGTAGCTAGCCTTGCTTCCTGATCTTGCAACTGGGGATTGTGCAAAACTTTCAGAGTTTCACTAGATGTCATGATGCAAATCTTTATATTATTTGTTTGGATTTTTAACCTGCCTAGTCTCAGAGTGCGTAACATATAAAAACACATAAATGATATATAAAAATAAATTCCTTAAAAATATATACTATAATGACTGTAAGCTGCCCCGAGCTGCCTGTGGCAGGAGGGGCAGGGTAACAAATCTTTTAAATAAATAAATAAATACAATTGTAAAATTCCCTAAAAACAACTTCCCAGTACCCTATCCTCATCTGCCAAATGCCTGGTAGAATAAATAGGTCTTACATTGCCTCCAAAGAATGCTCAGGCATTGGCAAATCTCTAGGGTAGGGAGTTCCAGAGCTGTGGAGCGCAACCAAGAACGCCAGTGCTACTAATGCCTCTCCATGCGCCCTTGCCGTATGGGTTTGGTGCAGTGATGGAACTTGGCTAACCTGAGGGATCACAATGGAACATAGGGGAGAAGGCAGTCTTTTGTATATGCATGGCCCAAGCTGTGTAGGGATTATAAATCAAATATGACACCTTGAATTGTGCCCAGAAAGAGACTGGAAGCCACTAGAGACTCTGCAGCACAGGTGTAATGTGCAATCAGTGACCCATTCCCAACAGGAGTGATCGCTGCACTCTGTGCCAGCTGCAGCCTCGGAAAAGTCTTCAAGGACAGTCCTATGTTGAGTGCATTGCATTAATCAAGCCTCAAGGTTATGAAAGCATGGATGATGGTAGCCAGGTCTGATTCTGAAAGAAAGGGTCACAGCCTTCTCACCAGAAGGAGCAGGTGGAAAGCACTCCTGAAGTTACCTGACAACTATTATCAAGTCAACCCCACAGGTTTAAAAAGCCCAAGTCTAGTGCAGAATGCGACCGCCTGTCTCCTGACGGGGACGGGGCGGCGTGAGCACATAACACCAGTGCTTCGCGCTCTGCACTGGCTGCCTATAGCGTACCAAGCCCGATTCAAGGCGTTAGTATTGATTTACAAAGCCCTGCATGGTCTGGGCCTCTCATATCTTGGGGATCGCCTTGCCCTCCGTGCCTCAGAGCGATCCCTTCAGTCCACTGGGGGCGCCTTTCTGGAGGTCCTCTGTGTAAGACGGGGGGCCACAATGGAGAGGGAGTTCTCGGTGACCAGGTCGCGGTTGTGGAACACCATCCCGGAGGAGGCTCGCCTGGCCCTGGGCCTGTTGGCCTTTCGACGTATCTGTAAGACTTGGCTGTTCGCCCAGGCCTTCGGAGGGGAGGGGGGGTGTGTGTTAATTTTTGTGGGGGGTGTTTTAAATTTGTTTTAATTATGATATTGTAGATTTTTTATGTTTAAAAATTGGTTTATATTATGCTGCAAGCCGCCCCGAGATGCCGTAGGCACGGGGGTGGCATATAAATATAATGAAATAAATAAATAAAATCAGGCCACCCAAATCATGTGATTGACTTGAAAGTAATGAGATTTTATATAAACGTACACATATATCTTATTTCTAGCTCTTTTTATTTGCCTTGTGGTTTAGACTGTGCCTGAGTCATGTTTCCTAGCTTTTTCCTGTAACCACAAGGGTTACACACTAACTCTAGGAAGTGGAGATTCTCAGAAAGTCACATAACTGCAGGAGTAAGGGTTTTAAGAAAATCACAAAATATAGCAAGACCTATGATGAAACCCTGAGACCCAGAAAGTCCCATTTTTCACATTCCTCTGTGTAAAATTCCTTGAGCTGTGGACTTCTCACTAAACCAATTTTGGACCTTCTTTATTTGATGATAACTTTGGTGATCTGATTGCTGTTTTGTTGCAGGGTGGAACAACACATCTCTAATATCTGTGCTAGCTTTGCTCTGGGTGTTGTCCCAGGGGTACTCCATTCTCGCTAGGCCCATCTCCACACCCATTCACCCTGGACCTACATGCAGAGATGAGCTTGACAATGCCCATGACATCATCGGTCTCCTGAAGAAAAGCTTGCAGCAATTCACAAGGACATTGCAGGTATGCATGAGGAACAGTCTCGCTTCAGCCTTGGGATAGCTCACATAATACAGTGAAAGGACGGTACCCCTCTGGTAGCTCTAAACATGTGGAATCTCTGGAGTGTGTGGTAAAAGCACAGGAATGCCAGTAAGGGGTAATAGTCCTAGGCTCTTTTCACACAGACACTCGAACACTGATAAAATGGGTTACATTGTATTATACATGTTTCAGGGCTGCAGGTGTGCTCTATGGGTGCCCTGCAACATGTATAACAAAATGTAACACCCATTTTATCAGTGTTCGAGTATCTGTGGGAAAAGGGCCCTATAGATAGGAGTTTGTGCCACACACTTTTGAGTGTTCACCTGTTCAGAGATACCACAGGTTAGATACCCAGAAAAAAGTTCCTTTACCACAGAGTACCTGTGGCAGTGACAGGCTTGCCTGGGTTGAACCCTTGCCAGGATCAGGGCCCCAATCAGTCATTCACTTCCAGGAATCACATTCTAGATAAGTCTTCAGATATACAGTCTCTCAAGTCAGGCACCAACCCTCCAGCTTCTACTGCCAGTTATTTAGGTTCCCTGGGCCAGGCAAACCCCTCTGCAACCCAGGTATATACTCCTAATTCAGGCAACACCTTCTGAGCTTCAGTCCTAGAGGCACCGCTCCCTCTCAGCTCTTTGCAACCTCCCTCCTTCTACTAAGCTCCCTCTGGCTTTTTAGTCTCTCTGGGCTGGCTTAGCCCCACCCTTCACAGCTGCCTCTCCTTAGGCGCTGTCCTGCACTTCCCTCTGTGCCTGCAGCCCTGCTAGCCCAGTCCCTCACTCTTAAAGGGCCAGTGGCTTGCAAGGACTCTACCCTCATTGCAATGTATTGGAAAACCCTTTTCATTTCTCTGGGACCCTTGCCCAGCCCTATGCTTGGGTAAGAGTGGACTCCAGAAGAGTTGGTCAGTTTTTTTCTGAGTGCAGTGCTGGACTCAGGGAAGTTGGGGCCCTGTTTGAAATACTGGTGTGGGCCACCACCTAACATAAGAGTGTTTGATGGTCACACATTGACTTGTTTCTTTAAAAAAATGGAAAATGTTATCATAATTTTTTATGTTTTGATTCAACACAAAATCCTCTTCAGGGACTGGTGTTCCTTCCATTACAGGCCCTGAGGGCCCATATGTCACTGTAAGCGTTCTCCCTGCACCTGGCATATGTTGCTGCAGGATCCACTCCCAAACTGGTCCAAACCACACTTTTGTCACTAATGTGTCTTTTACTTATACAGTGCAATGCCTTTTTGCCACATTCAGAGCTACAACATTGATTATCTCATGCTTCACCTTCACCACTAAGGGTTTTATGGGCACCTGTTAACATAGGCTGATCCCCTAGTGCATTCCCTGCCAGCACATTTCCCTTCTGGGCTAACACCACTGACCTGGCCCTTTGCCAGCCAGTTCCCAGAGTTAGCCCCATGGGCTGCAGGGCCTCAGGGCAGGCTTCCTGGCTTCCTTCTGCTGGGCCTTCAAAGCAAGCCATCTCTGATGAAGAGCCCTCTGGCTTCTCCCTGCCTTTCCCCAGTGGTCTCCATGTCAGCTTCCCAGCTCCACCTTATATTGCTGAGAACCAACTGGCTTGCAAAGTCATGCCCGGCTGGAGCCAGTCAGTTGACCTTAACTAGTTTGGCCACTTAAAGAAGCAGTAACTTGCCAGAGCCCAGCTTGCTCCCTTAGGTGCAAGTGCTGAACCCCTGAAAGCACTTTCCCCAAGAGCCTGGTCCTGCAAGGACTAGCAGTGACTCTGCCACTGGGTGTTTTTACACACACATTTCTCCTGCATGTTTGCTGTTACATCCTGAACTTTCTGTGTGTCTAAATCACTCAGCCAGATCTAGAACTTTTGTGTGTAAAAGGTTCTCCTGGTAAACTGCTTTGCTCCAGGCAGCTGTGGTCACTTGGTTTCCATGGCAGCCCCTCACTTCTATAGCTGCAGCTACTTTAGGCTGCCTCAGGGCAGTGTTTGTGTGAAGAATGCATCCAGGAACTGCCTCAGGGTAGTGTGTGAGAGAAGAATGCATTCGGAACTTACTTGTGGACTTGTAAACCCAGAAAGACCAGCACTTTAAAGTGTGTGTAAAAATGCCCACTGTCATATATATGTTGTTAATTCCAGTTTATAAACGTGTGGGGTCCATGTGTAGATGACCCTTCATAGGCCTTGGCCCCCTGCATGGGAGGCTCTGTGGGTACATTGTATTATTATTATTAATTATTAATTATTATTATTCGTATTATTATTATAAACATTTGTATAGCACCAGCCGTGTACCTGGTGCTTTACAGAACAAAGATAAAGACGTGGTCTCTGCCTACGGTTTACAATCTAAAAAGACAAGGAGGGACAACAAGAAGAGGGGACAAAAGGAAGACAAGGGAGAAGCAAAAAAACATGCAAGCGGATGCGAAGTCTCAGGTGCGCGTGCTTGGCTTGGTTATAGTTAGGCAGGAGTCTGCAGAGGAGGGCAGACTGTAAGTATTTGGGGATAAACAACTAGCAGGCATTAGGAAAGGCGGCACAGAAGAAGTGGGTCTTGAGGAGGGATTTGAAGGTGTGGAGAGAGGAGGCGAGGCGGATGTGGGTAGGGAGGGAGTGAGTTCCAGGCATGGGGGTCAGCGAGGAAGAAGGAACGAAGGTGGTTAGGGGAGCATGGGAGACGAGGGAGAGTGAGGGAGGGGACAGAGGAGGAGCGGAGGGCACGTGCAGGAATGCGTAAGGAAATTAGGGCTGAGAGATAGGGGGGAGCTTGGCTGTGAAGTGTTTTATAGGTGAATACCAGGAGTTTAAACCAGATGCGTTCAGGAAGGGGGAGCCAGTGGAGAGAGGAGAGGCTGCACGTGGTCAAAGCAACAGGCTGAGTGGATGACCTTGGCAGCGGAGTTTTGGATGGCGATAAGGGGGGACAGGTGAGAGCGAGGGAGGCCAGCGAGGAGAAGGTTGCAGTAGTCGAGGCGAGAAATGACCATGGCATGAACAAGGGTTTTGGCAGAGGAGAGAGAGAGAAAGGGGCGGATCTGAGCAATGTTATGGAGGGCGAAGCGGCAGGACTCGGCAACAGAGTCAATGTAAGGCTTAAAGGAAAGATGAGTGTCAAAGATGAAGCCCAAGCGACAGGCTTCTCGCATTCCTCTTTTCATTTCAAGTATATTCATGAACCCTGTGTATTGGGGACTTTTGTGAGGCCTCCAAACACAAAGCCTTGTGCAGTCACTGTCTGGCTCCAGCCCTGTCAGATTGAAATTGGTTTCTGTCGGAAAACAGTACTTATAAAGAAAATTCATTTTTGCCCATATCTTTCATTTTAATTTTTTTTTGTCAGAATTTTTCTGCTTTATTTTTGGCAACCAATATTTTGAAAAACCACAATTAGAGGTAACCAAAATTAGCATCTCCCCAAAGCATTCGATTTTCAGGAATAAAAAAACCTAGACTCTCTGCTGTGAAAGTTTTTTAAAATGAAAATATCATCTAATCTTATCTATCTATCTATCTATCTATCTATCTATCTATCTATCTATCTATCTATCTATCATCTCAAAAACAAAACTAACTTGTGAGCAATTCCAGAATCTAGTCCCCATCTCAATCCTATCTTTTCACTTGCAGGAATATTTGCATTCTAGAGTTAATCA
Organism: Sphenodon punctatus; assembly: GCA_003113815.1. NCBI lineage: Eukaryota > Metazoa > Chordata > Lepidosauria > Sphenodontia > Sphenodontidae > Sphenodon > Sphenodon punctatus. The sequence goes on along the minus strand of QEPC01002436.1, from coordinate 626,909 downwards.
GCTGAAGGACTCTGTCTGCATCACACAAACCAGTGACGCTGAGACCAACGTGGCTGATCTGGTAAGGAGATGTTCAGCAAGCTGGGAAACTGCACTAAAGGAGATGCGCTTAGGAAAGACCTGCCCTTGAAATAGCATTCCTAAGACAGGAAGTAATTGCCCCCTCTGCACGGCACCAATCAGGCCTCAGATGGAGAACTGCATCCTGTTGGGGCTCCTCACCTTAATGCCATGATTCTCAAACTGGGGGGAGGTCCCCTCAGAGGGTGTGTGGAAGGTATTCTGGGGGAAGCATGAGAAGTACCACAGATGGCAAGCACCCAACTCCTTTCTGACTGAGTTAGGTGGAATCGCCAAAATAATGAGGTGCAAGGGGGAGAGGGAATCAAAGAACAAGGGGGAGAGGGAGGGTGAAGTAATGGGGGGCGGGAGAGGAAGACAGGGAGCAAGGCGTGTGTGTGTTTTGGTAGTAGTCATAGGGAGCCTGTTACCACCAACAAGCAGAAGGGGAGTTGTGGATTGAAAAAGTTTGAGAAACACTGCTTTAATGAGGATTGTCTCTCTTTCCCATCTGCTGCCTCTCTGAATGGGAGCACAGGAGGAAACTGCTGGCTGGGAGCCATCTCTGGACAAACTCTCAGATCCATTTTGTGCCACTTCCACCCCAGCAGCAGCAATGGAAGAAGCTACTTTTGTTGCATCTCCGCTTTTGTTGCTGCTGCTGGGGGAGTGACAGCAACAGCAGAAGCTCCCCAAACGTGTGTTGGGGGTATCCTAACCCCCTTTCTCAATGGGCAATATAAAATTATACAACAATACTAATTTTCAACCGTTTGGGGAGTTTTTTATCGTCTTTATGTATGGTGTTTTTATGTTAGAGGGAGACTAGCTGGCTCATGGTCTGTATATGTATTTTTTAACATGACCAATAGGTGCTAGCGGTCTCCATCTAGTATTTATTAAGGCTGTTATCCACGATATGTGGGATTATTAATAAAATCAATTGAGTTGGGTGCAGCACCCTATATATATTATTATTATTATTATTATTATTATTAACAAACATTTATATCGTGCCAGCAGTGTACCTGGCACTTTACAAAGTAATAAAATAGACACGGTCCCTGCCCCTAGGGTTTACAATCTGAGAGACAGGAGCTGGGGGAGAGACTTAGGAAGGGGAACAGAGGGAGAGACAAGGGGTCTAACATTCATGAAGATGCGAGGTCTCAAGTGCACGTACTTGGCTTGGTTACGATGAGAATGACAGCAGGCAGGTCCATGTTGCAAGGATAAGGGTAAACCGATCGTAGGTATAGGAATAGTGGCTCAGCAGGATAAAGAGTCAGACAGAGCAGAGCGAAAGAGGTGAGTTTTAAGGAGAGATTTGAAGGTATGAAGGGAGGGGGCAAGGCGGATGTGGACAGGGAGGGAGTTCCAGGCATGGGGGGCAGCAAGTGAGAAGGGACGAAGGCGCTTAGGGGAGCAGGGAAGGCGTGGAAGGGTGAGAGAAGGGACAGAGGAGGAGCGAAGTGCACGGGCTGGAGTATGGAGGGCGATAAGTGCAGAGAGGTAGGGGGGAGCAAGGTTGTGAAGAGCTTTATAGGTGAAGACTAGGAGCTTGTGCAGGATTCGTTCAGGAAGGGGAAGCCAGTGAAGCGAAGAGAGGAGGGGCTGCACATGGTCGAAGCGACTGGCGAGGTAGATGACCCTGGCAGCAGAGTTTTGGACAGAGATGAGGGGAGAAAGGTGAGACCGGGGAAGGCCAGTGAGAAGGAGGTTACAGTAATCGAGGCGAGAGATGACCAGAGCATGAACAAGAGTTTTGGCAGACGAGACAGAGAGAAAAGGGCGAATCTTAGCAATGTTATGGAGGGAGAAGCGACAGGATTTAGCAACAGAGTCAATGTAGGGTTTAAAAGAAAGGGCTGAGTCAAAGATGAAGCCTAGGCTACGGGCTTGGGGGACAGGCAGGATGGTGACTCCATCAATAGTTATTGACAGTGAGGAAGGAGAGGAAGGATGAGGGGGGAAGATAAGGAGTTCAGTTTTAGCCATGTTGAGTTTGAGTTGACGTTGAGACATCCAGGTAGAGATGTCAGAGAGACATATATATATATATATATACATATATATATATATATATATATATATATATATATATATACACACACACACGCACACACACACACTGGGATACAGTTGTTTGTTCGTTTGTTTGTCCTCACAACAACTCTACGTGCAAGTGCTCTGCACCCACAGCAGGCCCATGCCCTGGCCTTAGGCTGTGGGTAGGTTAGCAGCAACTTAGCTGTTGCACATTGCAGATTTTGTGGCACCGAACAAATATGACAATACTCACTAACTTGTGAGTTTGTACCCCTAGCTATGCCCCTGTGTATTTGTCAGGGTTACTGCCCTTTCCTTAACTGATGAGGGGAACTGAGGCATGGAGGAGTGAAGTGTCTTGCCCAAGGCCACACAGTGAATCAGTGTGCAGTCAGAAATGAACCTAGGAGTTCTGGCTCCTATCTGAAAGGAGGGAGCAGTGTTCCTCAGTTACCCAGGATGCATTGCTTGCCAGTTCAGCACCTGTTCACTGATCTCTACCCATTGGCTGTAAAGTGGGGTTGCGTGTGGATCAGATTCTTCCAGGAAACCAGTGAACTCCTCTGTGGATACAAGCTGATTCTGGAGCAGCTTCTTTCCTCTTTTTGTGTTGTAGATCTGGGGTACCATTGATTCCAGGCTGTGCCAGTATACCAAGTGCTTTGAGCATTATAACAGCAACAACACAATAACGGGCCTGCCATCTGACATCATCAAGGCCACTGAGGTCTGCAAGCAATACCTCTACAGCCTGAAAACCACTGTTGAGAAAATGAGAGGCCAGGTAAAAGCCATGTCCACAGCTACAGCTGTCCCACACAAGGGCATCGCTGGAATAGGGACAGACAGTGCAGTTGCACTGGGGCTCACAAGCTGGGGGGGGTGGGGGGGGTGCAGGCTTCCTGGTGCAGCTGCATCCTCTTCTGCTGGGAGCAGTGGGAGGGGGCCCATTCCAGCTTCTGTACAAGGACTCCTTGCAACCGAGCCACATCTCAGGTCTGCAAACTTGAAGACCTGGGAAAACACAGATAACGAGGCACAGTTCCTTCTCCAAAAGAAAACACTCTGCGGGACTAGTAGCTTAACTAAGTCTTTACTTAAAATATAAAATGAACAATACACAATCCTTTCCTCACAGAAAAGAGAAAAAAGAAAGATATAGAATGAGAGGAATAATTACACTCCAGTTTTACTAAAGAGAGTAAATTACCCACGTAGGCCTTTTTACACGGACGCCACTGCCGGCCTGATGGGTGGGTGAGCACACCCAGCGAACACCCGGCGGTGCCGAGCTGGGAGACGTTTACATGGACAGCGCCGCGGGGGGTTGTGGGATGGAAGGGGAGGGGCCGGAACACACCCAGCAGCCAAACAACCACACAGGGAAGGGCTGCATGGCAAAGGAGGTGGGGGGACCCCAGTGGGGGAGGGCAGGGCGGGAAGGGGCACAGGGGAGGAAGGCAGAAGCCCGAGGCAGCAGGAGACTCCAACGCAAACACCCAACCCCCCAGCAGAGGACCCGCACACACCATCCCAAGGCCCCCAGAAAATGAGCTGGGAATGGGACACAGGCAGTCACGGCAGCAGGAACGGAAGCCCACAGCACAGCCGGGCTGGCAGGGAATGGCAGGGTGTGTGTGTGTCCCCAGACCACACCAACCGCCACCAAAGCCATGGCAACTCTCCACACACCAGCAACTGATGTGCGTGGGTGAAGGGGGGGACCATCGCAAGGGCAGGGAGGGGGCAAGGCACCAAGACAGCAGTCAAAGGGATGGACCCCAGACCCAAGGGACTACAGAGAAAGGGGGAGAACAAGACTGGGCCGGAGGGGGACAGAAGGAAGCCAAGACAGGCAGTCGAGAGGCCACAGAAACCCCAGGCCAGGGAAACCAGGGTCACACCCAAAGGATACGACAGAGCTGCAGCACAAACACCGGGGGGTGGGGTGGGGGGTTGTGGGCAGGAGATAACCAGTCCCTGCAAGGCAACCGTGCCACAACTACCAAGAGGCGCCCACACAGGAGACCGGGCCAAAGGGAAAACCACGACACACAACCGGAGATGGGGCAAAGCAACTTTAATACAGAGGGGGAACGGAGTGGAACAGGCATAAGGTTCAAGGGAGGTGGGGAGGCAGCACAGAGAGCCGGTCGGTGGGGCGGGTCCCCGTCCTCAGTAGGATGCCGGCCCCAGCGATCCACCTGGGCACGGTCGAGCCAGTGCACTCTCTCCAGGAGGTGCAGCAGCAACTGCACAACTTCCTCCTGCTCCCTTGTCCGCTCCGCAATCATTGCTTGCACTAAGGGAGAGAGGGAAGGTGCCATTAAAACGGGACAAGAGTCCCAACAACGTGGAACACAGAACAGACACCCGGGGAGCGGGCCCCCCATACACGCAGCACACTCACTTATCTCCTTGTAGACCCGTGCCCCAGCATGGAGCTCCGAGGCTGCACGCTGGAGCTGGCCGGCCATCTGTGCCAGGAGGAGAATGGCCAGGAAGACAACCAGAGTAGCTAGAAGGGAGAAGGGAGAGGGAGAAGGGGATAGGGTGCACGGAAAAGTTGTGGGTCAGCAGGGGTCAGTAAGCACACAGCACACACAACCCACACAGTGACCCCTGAAAACCCATGGCAGCACCCCACCCGCTCTGATCAAGGGGGAACACGGGTGGACAGCAGATGGCCCAAACAGCCCACACTCACAGTCAGCCCCTTGTCTTCCCTGGTGCCCATCCAAAGCCAACAGGACAGATGGTGGGACCCAACAGGGGGCGCCAGGAGTGGTGGAAGGTGGGGTGGGGCGGCCCCGGCGGGGAGCCCAACTAATGGGTATCCCCCGCCTGACAGCCCACGTGTGTGCCATGGCTGCCAGGGCAACTGTAGCCACTGGGGAGGGGTCGGGGCCTGCACCCAGCGCCCCCCCAATGGGGCACAACAAACAGCACAGGCATGGGACAACACCTGCACACAAGTGCCAAACGCACACCATGACAGGCCAGCCAGAATATCAGGGGGCTGCCCAGAGGACAGGTCCCCACACAGGGTCGCGGGACACCAGGTAGCCACGGGCATATGAAGGGCAGGGCTCACAACAGGACGTAGTGGGCCCCCACCACCCAACAGGCCAAACCCCCAATCCATCAAGGAGCCCCCACAGGAATGCATCACACATCACAGGTTGCTACCGGACAGCCCCAGTGATCCCGACCAGGAACCCCCTGGACCCCGATCACACCGACAACCACACATGGAAACGGCCGCAGCCATGGGAGGGGTGATCGGAGCGGCACACTGACACATAAGCATACTAGGAGGTACAGTCACAGGCAAGAGCTTTATCATGGATGGGTTGAAAGGGGGGGGTACAGGTGAACAGAGGCTGGTGAATGGGTGAGCATGGGCCCATCAGCATTCCACCCAACCATCACTCCAACCCACCATTGCACCCACTCCAAGAGGGATGGAGGCGCTCGTTAACGCTACAGGGATGGGGGCAGGAGTTTTCAGAAGCAGCGATGGGGTCCAGCAGATGGGGCATCTGAACACAGGGTTGCACAGTACTGTCGGCCCCGGCAGTGATGCCCAGGGGGAGGCAGGCCATGGCACAGACACGGCTAAGACATTGCGACGGAGCAGCTGTTTGGGATACCCAGCTCAGGGAGAGGCTGGAAGGTGCCCCTGAAACATCTGCCCCCAAGACCCTCCCAGGCGAAGAGGTCCCTGAAGAATCCCCGGGAACACATATGCGCATCCACCATGAAACGGGGGAGGAGGCGGTTCCTCGTGGCAGCTGCAGTCCTGACATCCGGTAGGTTCATCACTAATTGCAGGGCACCCAGTTCAATCACGGTAGGGGTCCCGGTCAGCAGTGGTCCACCAACATTGGTGGGTAGCAGGCCCAGTTCCCCAAGAAGGGCCTGGCAGTCAGATCTGTTGGGAATTTTTATTAATGGTTAGAAAAAATCAAAACCCCAAAAGCAGCTTGAATTGTTAGTAGCAACAGCTTAGTAGTAATTAACACCTTGGAGATTGTTTCTGGATTAAAATAAACTACTTTATTGAGAAGTACATTGTGATAGGAAAGGCCTATCCCTAGTCTTACTAGCTAACTGCCACCAGCATGGTGGCCAGACATGTTGAAGGTCAGAGAGAGAATTTTGGAATGGAGAAAGGTCAGGAAGAAGAAGGAAGTCCAGTAGGAGCTTCCTGGGCACATCCCACCTGGGAGGGGGCTTAGAAGCAAAAATCAGGAAAGGTAAAGTAACACTGACACTAATTCACTATCTTTACTCCCAAATGCCCCTAGTGGTCATTAGGGTTTGTTGGTGCAGAAGGTGATGTCATCTGGAGCTGTTTTTCCAACAAGATCGCGGATGGGATATGCCACAGGCATGCAGTAGGATGCCGGTGTAGTTGGTAGCAACATGGGGACCCACAGCCTGGAGGGCCAGTCCATACTCTGGACGGGCAGCCACCAGGCGAACAGCTGTGATCTCCTGTGGGGTCCATGGCACAACAACAGCGGCTGGGTGCCCCCAATTAGGTTGTTGAAGGAGGGTGAAGCCAAGCTCCCCGGCATGCTGCTGGCAAACCAGACCCTTGAATGGATGGCCCATCACCCACATGTACCATGATAGGAGATTGAATCCATCTGCAACTGACAGGGGGTCGCTCATCAGCAACTGGACATCGCGGCTCTGCCACAGTGTTCCCAACAGTATGTTGGCACATGGTGACCACTCCTCCCTTGGACCACCACCGGCCTCGGGGCCCGTTCCACACCCTGCCATGCCAGTTGCAAGGGCTGCTCGCAGGTTAGCACAGGGGTCCTACAGATAGTGGCTATGAATGAGCGCTTGCCAAGGAGCGGCACAGTGCTAGCCAGGGTGAGGCTGTACACAGCTGATAGTGGGCCGGCTGCTAGGGCCTGTGAATCCCTGACCCATGCACCGGGAGGAGCATTCCAGCACTAATGATGACAGATCACCAAGGCCACGGCTGCCCATAGCAGTGAGCTAATGAGGCACTCCATGCAGCATATCTTGATATAACACAGCTGCACACTGCTGTGGCCTTCACTTGATGTGACAGAAGCATGGCTGGTGCGGAGGCGTCCTGCCCAGCAATCGCACGGTGGCATGGCATGGGCACAGGGGGGGAGGTAGGCCTTCCGGCCCACACTGGAGGTTTGCTGTGGCCCCAGTCCCCAGGCAGTCAAGTGGTCCATGTTGGTGGGGGGTGGGGGGGCAGAATGTGCTGGTGGCCTGGCAAGGGGGGGATCCCCATCAGGTGCGCAGAACACACCCACGGTAGTGCACCAATCGATGGGCACACAGCACAGCCCTCCAGAGTACATATGTGTGCCGGTTGCAGTGCCTGGGCATAGGGTTCAGAGAGAGGTGGTTTGGGTGTGGTGTATGAGTGGTTATTATGACGGAGAACAGAGATATAACATTGGTGATGTTGTTCATTAGAGGGTGTACGTGCAGAGCATGGGAGAGGCGGGTGTGCTATACAGTTTGCCCGTTTCAGCTGTCCCCAGTACCCTGGGACAGCCTTTGACTGACAGAGGATGTGGGAGGCACGGTGTGGGTGTGCTGGACGCACAGGCTGTGGGGGTTGGAGGCACAGGTCGCAACCAGGTGGTAGCATGGTGCACAGGCTGGTGACAAGCCGGGTGCTGACGGGGGGCACTGTCGGAGCTGTGCTGGGTGTGGGACAAGCCATCTGCTCACGTACCGCCTAGTAGGGTAGCTGCATGGTGATCTATCACTGCTTCAGGTAGTGGGTTCCCACTGTGTGTGTGTTGTTGGTAGTACCATGCTGCCTGTTGATGAGCCCCCTGAGGAGAAGGCCATTCTGTTAATGGTCCTGGCCTCTTGCTTCATGATCCTGGCCTAGGTGTTCCAGCAATGGGCCGAGCTACTATTCCCAGTGCCCCACTTCTACAACCATGGAGAACAGCGCAGGAGAGGGCCAACATGCGCTGAGCAGCATTGTTGCGCTGGGCATGGAGGGTAGCCACTTGCCGACATGCCCTGTTCAGAACAGTGGTGTCCCATGACATGCGGCTTGCCCTTTCCTGTGCTGTGAGCTAATGAGTCAACCTCTACGACCATCGTGCCACTGTCCCGACATGGAGGATGAACTGGATGCGGTCACGCACCAATGAATGGTGGGAGAACATGCTGGCTACCTGGACGGATGAGGAATGGATGGACCACTTCCGCATGAACTGCTCCCTGTTGACCCAGCTCAGAAAGCTCCTGAATCCACATCTTCGGAGGTGAGCGACCAACTTGCGGTATCCGCTGCTGCCAGGGATGTGATTGGCCATGGCTGTGTGGAGGCTGGCAACCCCTGATTCCTGTCAGAGCATTGGGGAGCAGTTCGGAGTGGGGACCGCATCCATTAACAGGGCACTCCATGACATGTGTGACCTGATTGTGGAGCTGCTGCTCGAGCGGGTCATACAGCTCCGGGATCCAGAGGTTGTGATCTGCGGCTTTAAAGAAATGAGCTTCCCCCATTGCATGGGGCGATAGCAGTGGCAGCTCCCCCTCCCACCAGGAAGTTTGGGGCACTGCCCCCCTAGCATCGTGCGGGACCCCCGCCGCATCATCATAAAGAAAAAAACAAACAAACCGCGCTGCCGCTTCTGACAGCAGCAGCAGCCTCTGACCTGCTTCAGACTTTATTTATCTCTATCTATCTATTGGGAGAGCGGCTCTGAGAGTGCGTCCCAGAAGGGACAAAAAGGCTAAGCTGCTCAGCCGCCCAAACCGTGTTTTCTATTGAAAACGTGATTTGGGCAGCTGAGCCCCTCAGTCCACAGCATGCATAGGACGTGCTGAGGAGGGAGGGGCTAGCCTTCTTCCAGACCCGCATCTCCCGATTCCTTTCAGCGCTGCCAGCAGCAGCTCCCCTCGCAGAACCGGGGCGCTCATCTGTGGGCGACATGAGACCCCATTGGGGTGTGTTGCTTGCCATGTCTGTACCCTGTACCCCTAGCGGTGTATCCGTTTTGCCACAGGGGATGCCTGCCCCCTTTCCCTGTCTGTCCCTATGCTGCTTGTGACTGATTGGGTGGAGTCCCCGTATTCCCGTCCCCTCTGTCAGACCACTGTGCGTGCCCTATATGGAAGTGCCTTCACCCGGGGCCGTGTTGTCCCAGCACCTCCTTGTGGGCATGTCTCATGGTCCCTCCTCCCTTGTGACCCCCCATCTGCGTTCCTGTCAGGGGATGTTACCCGTGTGGCTAGGTTACCCAACTGTGATGGGCACCGGCCCTTCCCTGTCATGCATAGGGGATGGTTTGCTCTAGGGGATGCCCCTGTGGCCAGCCTGCTACCCGATCAACCTGGCACCGCCCACGACCCATCCCCATCGACCCTCCAGGGTGTCTTGAGCTGTAATGGGAATGTTGCTCCATCAGTCGATCCCTGCTGCCCGGCTATGGCTCCAGTCCTTGTGGCTGGGCTCCTGCCCCCGCCCCAGGCATTCCCCCCTAGTTCTGATTGGCTAAACTCAACTGGGTCAAGATAACCTTCTTACGTATCATTCAATCTAAGGCCGTTTTTACATGGATGCCCCCCACCCCCGCCACTCAGTGTTTGGGCAGGTGTGCGTTGGGGGGGGAGGTAGTCCATGTATACCGTCGCCAGTGGATGGGGGGATGTATGTGCGGAGGGTGTGCTCCCGTGTAAACACCATGGGAGGTGGGTGTTTGTGCGTGCGTGCTCCTGCTGCACACCCACCAACCCCCGCCGCACACCTACCCACACCCACCTCCACCTATGGAGCCCTCTGACAGAATGGAGGATGCTCCGTGGGTGTAGGTAGGTGTAGGTGGGTGGGTGTCTATGTAAACGGACACCCACCTACACCTGCCGCGCCAAAACACACCCCACCCGTCTGTGTAAAAACGGCCTAATAATAAGAACATTCACTTAACACCATAAAGCAGACCGTGGATGCCTTGTCAAGGTATTCTGATTCCTTTCCTCAGTGGCATCACTGCTTTAAAGCATCACACCTGAAGAGGAATCAGAAGTCCTTCTCTGTATAGCAGGTAGTTCTTAAAGCCTAACAATGCTGTGTAAGCTGTTTAATAGGTACACAGTGGATTCCACCCTTCAATATTTTCCAACCTTTTTGGTACGGTTACCCATTTCCCAAAGCATCTAGCATCCTATTCCAAGTACAGATAAATGCTGTAAATGAAATCATAAGACTATCAGACACTGTGTCAAATTAACTTAAATAAAGTCTGTATATTGGTGAAGACAAATAAATACAGGATCCCAAATTTCTAATTAGACTGAAAACTAGGTACATGCATTTCTTTCTTTCTTTCTTTCTTTCTTTCTTTCTTTCTTTCTTTCTTTCCACAACGCATATCTTCCTTAGTGAGATCATGTGAACATTTAGGTCAGTATTGCCCTACAACATTTATTAAATGTCTATTCAATAAATATCTATCCAATAACTATCATATTTATACATTTCTTAATTTCCAAACACTTCTTAAATATTAAAGGAAAAGTCACAAGTCTACAGGTCTCACACCTTCCGTGCTCTAGGCGAAACTCCTCCTAGGCTGTCAAAGGGACTTTTATAGCTTATCACAGTTTTGTCCTACCAAAAATACCATTGGAAAGAAAACATTTTTCAGTGCAAAACCAGGTTTTTCTCCCCCCGCAACCCCCCCCACCTCCCTTTCCTCCTGCCAGTATTTTTAATTGAAAGAATTAAAATTGGAGGAAAAGTAAGTCCAAAAGCATTCATCAATTAATTAGGCAAATGATCAAAGAGTAAAACACACTCTAAAACAATTTTTAAAATATATTTTTTTTAAATGATAAAATACAAAATGTTCAAAGTGGGAAAAAAATTAAAAATCAAACATTAAAGGTGGTAGGGTTGAGATGCCTATTGGAGACATTTGGGCGCTATTGTAGGAGAAACCTACTTGTGATCAATTATGAGAAGACAAGGGTTCTGGTATTTTTCCATAAGAGATCATCTCATAAATGGCAGTTGGACAACAAAGTAATTTCCCAAGTTCGCATTTATAAATATTTGGGACTTTTATTCCAAGCTAATGGGGGCTGGACATTACAATTCCAAGCTGTACAGGACAAGGACAAGCAGCTTCATAAAGCGCTATTGGCCTTTTTCAAATCAAGGGGGTGGGGTGGGGTGGGGACTAGTTACTTCAGTTATTAAAATGTATTCATTAAAATCAATCCCCCAAATGTTGTATGGAGCCCCCTTGTGGGCACTTGATAAAATCAAAGGCTTGGAAAAATTGCAGGAAGGTTTTATTAGAGCTTTACTTGCAGCTCTGTCTGGAATAAACACACTGGCTTTGGGTTTAGAATGTAGTCTATTACTGCTCTCCAAGAGGATTTGGATGGGGGCCATATCTTATTGGCTTCGACTTTTCTTTAAAATGGCTGCCCCGCTGTCATTGCTGGCCCTAGAGGACAAGACTACGAACAGCTGGCATACCGTGGTGGGCGATAAGATAAATCATCTAGATTTTAGCCCGGCAATCCTGGAGCCGTTGCAGTTCAAGGGGGCCCCGAAGTTGCTGGCAGAGAGATTGTCAAATATTACTTGGCAAGAAGAAAGAGCTGCCATCGGCGATAGTAAGGCCCTGGGATTTCATCTTGAGATTGCCAATTGCTCTTGTTCCCCTATGTCTTATCTGGATGGCAGTTTACCTCAAAGGTCCAGAAGGTTTTTCTTCCTGACCAGAATGAATTCTTTTCCCCTGGTTCAGAATGAAGGTAGATAGGGGAATACCCTTAGCTGAGCGGCTTTGTCATTGCTCTTTAAGGAAGGTAGATACTATGGAACACATTCTAATGGAATGCCCTTTGTTCCTCGGGGTGCGGAAGAAATGTATAGCTCCTTTGATTGCACCTTTTCCGGGCAGATCTGTTAAATTTTATGTCTGTTACTTATTGAGCGATGATCGCTCTTCTGTAACAACTGAAAATGTGGCTCACTATTTGAATATTGTGGGCATAATGAAGGGAAAAATGCGTAAGGAATTTACTTAGTATGTATGCCCTGTGATTCCCTTGCTGGGTTTGATGTGTGATTTTATGAGTGTGGAGAGTATGATTCCTGAATTTTCTGTATTTTTATTGGATTTTAAATTGTATAATCATTTTATTATGGATTTTGTATTAATCCCCTGGTCAGGGGCTTACGCTGGGCTTGCAATGGCCTACGGCTAAGCAATAGAAGTTTTATATTATATTATATTATATTATATTATATTATATTATATTATATTATATTATATTATATTATATATTAACATTAAAGGTTTTTTAAAAGAAAAAAATCAAACTCAAAGCAGCAACTAAGGCAGTTTTTAAACGGATGCTGGTGGGGGGTGGAGGGGCGGGTCTGTGTGTGCTCAGGAGGGCACACACATTTCCGGTGAGTGGGGGAGGGTTTAGATGGTGGCGGATGAGTGTGCGCTCGGTGTGCACCCCCATCCACCCGCTGGCTACCAATGCCTCGCATGGAGCAACCCAGGTTTTTCCCAGTTGCTCCATGTGGGGAGATGGGTGGGTCACAGGAGCATGCACTCACCCACCACCACTTTTAAATGGACGGTCCCAAACGCATTCACTGTGTGGACTTGCATGAAACAGTCTCATCTAAAACCAGCCTATATATAATTGAATTTTATTGTATAAATAAATATAGTCATTGCTGCTACACTGAAGTTCTATAGTGTTTTAGCACCTAATTAGTTGCTTAATTGGTTAAAGACATAGAATCACAGAGCTGGAAGGAACCCCAAGAGTTATCTAGTTCAGTCCCCTGCCATTAAGCAGGGTCGACTGCACCTAGCTACACCATTCCTGGGAGATGCCAGTCTAACAAATCTTTAAAAGCCTTCAGTGATGGGGTCTCCACAACTTTCCTAGGTAAAAGATCCCCCAGCTTAACTGTCCTGGTAGTTCAAAAATTCTTCTTAATGTTTAGCCTAAATCCTGAAGGAAGGTGGAGTCGAACACTCTACTTATCTGCCGTCCCGTCTGTCAGAACGCTTTTTGCCACATTTCAAGGAAGAACTGAAAATGGGCACGCCACTGTCCAAAGAAGAAGGAAATATGCTGTATCCATCCAGCATTGAGGAGAAAAGTGCTATACAACAAGCACACCATGACATTTAAAGACAACAGGATTCGAGAACTACAAGGCACAAGGGGTATCTTTGGAAGAAGAGTGTATTTGGCTTCAACAGCAAAAATTAATCTTCGCATGATACTGTCTTATCCATTGATTACAGTACCTTTGTCACTGGCTCACACTGATGGGTCCATGAACAAGACTGACAAGTCTCAGCTGATGATGCTGCTGGAAAGTTGAATCATGACTTTGGCACCATTTCGCAGAGATGCCTGTGTTGTTGATGCCATGATGTTGATACAATCACTCATTGGAATACCAGAAACATTTGGTGGTGTTGCATCTATGATACTACAACTTTTTCAGATTGCACCTATTGTACATTTTGTTTGTGACACTTACAGGAACCCTTCAGTAAAAGATGTTGAGAGAAACAGATGGGGTCAAGTGGTGACAGATATTGTTGTGACTGGTGCCAACCAACGATGCCCAACCCACTTTCAAAAAGCATTGCAGTCACCTAGCTTCAAGTCGTCTCTGATAACCTTCCTGTAGCAAGTGAGAGAAGGACATCTACAGTCCTATGCTCCACTGATGCCAGGTGTATATTTCGGTTGATCGGGTTTGCTATGAGTATGTATATATGTGTACCAGTTCTTAAACTGTGCATGAAGAGGTAGGCAGCCTAGCATGTGGACATGAGGAAGCGGACAACCGTATCGTTGTACACAGGCATTATGTTACAGAACAGATCCGCCAACCAAACATAACAGTGAGAAGCAATTATACTAATGCTTTGGTTTTACTTTTGTACCATGTACGCAACATAAATGCCCGTTTTTGGATAGACATAGGACATGCCTCCACTAATACCCGACCGTATATTGATGCGACTACCTTGGCCAAGCATCTTGGAGATCACGTGTGTTCAACAATGCTTGCTTTGCTGGGCATTGGGTCAGATTTCACCGCTTCGTTTACGAGGAAGGGAAAATGAACTGTGCTGCAGTTAATAGAAAAATACACAACATACCTCAGGACTTTGGGGAGCATTGGGGAAACAGAGGTCATTTCTGAAGAAACAGTAAGAGCAGTGGAGGCATTTATGTGTCAATTGTTTGGACAACCAAAAGGCAAGACTGTGGCAGACGCCAGTATGAAATGTTTGTGACTAGATAAGCACCCAAGCAACATGAGGGACAACTGCAACTAGGAAAACTGAAAGGTGACGATCCGTCACTTTTCCCACCTTCACAACGGGTCCTCAATGAAAAACTGAAGAGACCGAACTTTGTGGCTCATGTTTGGAAGACTGCCCATATTCTCTTCCAAGAAGCGTGGGATCCATGCAAACACAGTTGGCATCTACACGATGGAAAATATTCGATTACTTGGTTTCAGGGTGATCATGTTTCAAGCAACTTGTTGCATCACGTACCTAATGACAGTCTTTTCAATGAGAATGACACTGACAGGAAACTTAGTGAAACTGACAGTAATATAGACTCAGACAGTGATTCAGATAGAGACATGTGACTTACGGTTGCCTTGGACAGCATAATCTGCTGTGCAGTTAAAGAAGTTAAATACTGCTATGTCCAGTGTATTTGGTTGTGAGTAAACCAAGTGTATGATGCATAAACAAGTGTATGATGCATTCACTGCTTTGAATATGTATATAAAAGCCTGCAAGTAGATTTGAACTACTGGTTTCGTAAACCATGTAAGATTATTAATTAAGATCTTAATAATATTATTGTAAGTTCTTTTTAAAGATCTTATAACATCATATTAAGATTGTTTAAGAATCTTACAAGATCTTATAGATCTTCTAAATCATCTGATAATCTTTTAAGATTTTATCAATCTTATATAAGATCTTATAAGAATTTTATAAGATCTTATCAGATCTTCTCAATCTTATAAGATCTTGTTAAGAATGTCACATGGGAATTTTAAAGTACAGTAGTAGTCTGTATTCCGTTCAATGCATCTGTGCAATACAATGGAAGCCGTGCATCAGATGTGCATGTTATGTCATCTACTCACTAAATCCACCACTTGGGAACCACAAGACTTGGATATTTGGATTCAGCACATTTTTTTCATTCAGAATCACCCTTCAAACCTTTTGGCCTCAGACATGGCATTAAACTCCCCCGGGCTCCTAACAGTCATTTTCCTGTTACTGGGGCAGGCAGGAGAACAGTAACTCTACAACTGCAAGAACCCATTCTACTCTCTGCTGCCCCTAGTGCTGGCTTCCCTGAACTGCAGGGAAGCAAACAAAATCAATGAAGGAAATGAAAAAAGCAGCAACAGCAGCAGTGGGGGTAGTGGGGCGGGATTTCTCGGGGTCCCGAAGCTATGTGAGGGAAAGCTCCCCTCTCCCGCAAAAATGGGAACTCCTGCCAAAAATGGGAAACCTGCCAGCCCTACGCACCAGGCGCACTGGTGATGCTATATAAATAATATTGGGCAGAATCCCAGTATTTCATTTTCTCTTCTCTTCTCTCCCGCTTCAGACATCGAGTCCCTGTACAGTCACCTGGTCTTTTGCCAGCAAACCATGGGAGAAGTTTACCAAGGGACCCCGCCTGGCACAGGAACTGTTGGAGTATGTGGCGCAGCTGAGGTTTCCCTGCAGCTGAGGATGCACATGTTGGACGGGGCACTGTGCATCTGATCTTCTCTGTGTTTGTGTGTGAGCCCACAGGGGCAGTTTGGTATTTATGTCTGGAGGGGGTTTGAGCGGGCATCTCTGTATATGCTTGCATATACAGACACTAGTGTGCAAAAGGGTGGTGCGAGAACACAGAGATTATTGTAGCAATTATCTGGGAGAAAGAAGAATGATTGGGAGACGAGCCAGGGGTAGGGGACCTCACACTTGGAGGCCAAATGTAGCCCCTGGCTAATTTTTATTTGCCCCTTTTCAGTTCCTGAATCTGGCCCCTGAACCAGCTCCTACTCCCAAACACTGAAAGAGTGAGCTCAGGGTAAGGGAGCAGAGATGAGGGCATGCACTTAAGGATGGGGGACAAATCTATAGCACAGATCCATGATTTTGGATCTACCTCTTAAACACCCTCTTTCCCAACTTCTCTGTGGCCCTCAGAGTTTGAACTAATTTTAAAAGTGCTCCCTGGGAGGGAAATGTTTCCCCACCCTTGAATGCAGAAGGTGCCCTTCATGTGAGTGTGTACTCATGACCATGTTCACAGAAGGGTGACGTTCCAGAATTGGGCCAAAGCATCAGTCTGAATGGCAAACCAAATTCACCATTGGAACTGAGATCCAGCTTGGAAGAATGAGGAGACTCCCATGCACACTGTCGGGATTTTCTATTATTTATATATGGTGCTCATAATAATATATATTTTCCTCAGCCCCTCCTGCTCTGTCCGTGGCCTCCAGCTGCTCAATGCTGTAGTGGAAACCTTTTTTAAATAAAAGCCAAATCTTTCTTCTATGTCTCTGGCTTTTGTAAATCTGTAACAAGCTCATCTTTCCTGGGACCCAGTCAGCATCATCTGTGCCTCCGTTTCCCTGCATGAGAGAGAGGCTTATCCACTATTTCATAAATTGCCTTTTAGAGTTTGTTTTATTTTCTCCCACCTACTCCTCTTCCAGCACAGCACTCTCAGTTCCCCAGAGCTTCCCTGTCCTACGGGGGTTCCACAGCTCCCTTAGGATGATGCCCCTTTTAACTACAGAGATGCACCTAAGCTCTCCACCTGGTTACAGTCTCTAAACCTGAGATCCCTTTACCATCTCCGAGAAGGGCTTTCTTTTACTCTTCCACCGCTCCCCTAGAGAGTCTGCCCTGCCTGTTCCCCCAGGCTTCTCCTAAGATTACACAGCTGAGAGGGCATGTCTGCTTTGGCTTCTTGTTGCCAGTCCTTCCTCGTCCCCCAGATCTGGTCCGTCTTGACAGTCCATGTCCCTAGGAGGAACAAAACTGGCCCCGCCTCCGGTACCCCCCTTGGCCAGGGGAGGAAGGGGCTGGCCTGGGGTACCTGCCCCTGCTCTCGTTCCCCTGGGGGGAGCTGTGGAACGGGCCCGAGACTGGGCCCTGACCCTCCTAGCCGGTGGTGTGGCGGCCCTTTATCGTGCCGGAGGAACCACCACTCTCCCACCCCTCCTAGGTGCAGGTGCTTTTTCGTGTTGAGTCAGTAACCCCTTGTCCTTGTACTGTGGGACCCCCAGTGGCCAAATTCATATACCCTGCCCCCACCAGTCCCTGGCTTCCCGGGTGGCCGAGTCCCATCGCTGGTGACTCTGGAACAGGGGAGAAGCTGGGGGGCAAATTGGCCTGGCCCTGCAGAGCTGCGGGGAAAAAGGGGGCCCCCAAACCCTGCTGGGCCTGATATGTAAGGGGGCCGTGCCCGTGGACTGCAGCCATGTGGCCCATGAGGGCCTTGCATCCCGCGAGCTGATCCTGAAGGGCCCCTAGAACCGTCGCTGCTCCCCCAGTCGGCCGCAGGCGCTCTGGACCCCTGCCTGCTTGCAGGCCCCTCTGGCAGCCCCGTCCCAGTGTCAGACCCCTCCCCCCCTTGCTGTCCTGCCAGGCACCTTACCGTTCTGTGTTTTTGCCTTCGCTTTTCCCATGCCGGGTCCTCCAAGGAGCCTTATGAGACAGGGCAGGAAGGTCACGCGATGCCGGTGCTGGAGGCTGCATTGGGACCTTTAGGCAAAATGCAAAGGCTGCTGTCAGGCCAGGTGTAGTGGCTTGTTCTGGTTGCGGAATGCAAGACCGCGGTCGGGGGCCATAGGCCAGGACTGGGGAGGCCGGGTGTAGTGGCTTGCACCACTTGCGGTCAGGGGCCTTAAGCCAAGGACAGTGCGACCATTTCTGTGGCCTTGGAGCGGCCTGCTCCACCCGTGTGCAGGTGTCGCACGACAGGCGGGTTCCAAGGCCGCACTCCCAATTGTCAGAGCCACAGTTCCCGGGCAACGTCGGCAGGAACATGCTCCGCGCCCCGTTCTGGCCGTATCCCCGGCAACGCTCACTGCTGCAGCTGCAAGACGCAGCCACTACACCCCTCCTTGCCCCATTCTTAGAGGGGAGCACGCCAAACCACACACACACACACACACACACACACACACACCCGTGGCTGCCATCACTGGCATGCTAGGCTAGGGGCCTTTGAGGTGCAAGCCATTCTGCAAACCCAGGTTTCAATCTTCACTTAATTCCTTTGTTATTTGTTAATTAGGCCACATTCACACATACAAAACTAAACTGATTGATGGAAGCTGAAATGATTTCAAGTTTGAACAACTGCAGTATCATTAACCCTACATTAGTATTGCCCCCATGGCCATGTCATGACAATGCATGTGATGGCGTTCCTATTCTTTCATGCCCTACACACATGATTCCAGGATGAATTCCACAGAGTTCTTAGCAGGAGAGACAATTTGCGCTGCAGCCTGGGATTGATTTGTAGATACTGTTCGCCAACCAAGCACGAAAAGAGTTCACATTACAAGCTACTTTAGTTTAGACAGTGAAAGGGAGTATGGGATACATACTACATCTCCTCCTATTAAAGAGTGTCACTTACTTGACATCTGAACAAAAAGGTATGTGCAAGTTAAAGACTTATTAAACCCAGCTGTTTGCCTGAATCTGATCTTTGATTCCTTGGGCAGCTGAAGCTCAGTTGTATTTTAACCGCTCAGCTTGTGGTGGTGGGCTTTCCTGTAACAATGTTATAAACCCCAACCAAGGCCCCAGTGGGTAAGTTCTTGCTGGACACATTAGCTGGTTTTACACGTGCAGTTATTCCAAAGTGCCTGTCATTCCAGATTTGTCATTCTGAAGTTGGCATTCAGGAGTTAACTGTTTACATGATCATTAATACTCCAGAATAAACACTATTTTCTGGATTGGCAGTGTAAACGCTTATTCCAATATAAGTGTCACAAGAAGGACTGCATCAATCCCATGGTCCAGCTCACTTGAATTATAGTGCGTTGCGGAACTCTGCCTGAGAGGAGAATGCCTCTGCTAGCGCATCGGTCTTGTCATTAATTGACTAGGATGTAATTTCCAGAGGGAAATCTGTATTTGTGTAGAGAGCTGAGACAAACAGGGGAGTTCCAAGGGGAACTGGATTCTGCCACATAGCGGTTGAATTTCAGAGCCTTCTTCCACTCTGATTTCTGGGTGCTGTGTGGTCAGCTATGAGCCCCTCTCCTCCAAATGTCCTTGCTGCGTGTCACTTGCTGTCATAGGTCTCTGGAGTGGATGGATGTGATGGATTCCCTCTGCTGCAGGGTCAGAGTGGATTAGAAGGCAGCATGGGTAGCATTTTGTCACAGCCTTCTCTGCTGTAAATCTCTACTCATGATATTTTGTCACCCGAGACTGCAGAATACCATAGAGACACTGGGTAGAGCGGACGTAAAAACTCTACCTGCAGTTCTTGCTTAATACTGGACTAGTCGTTCACATGATCACTATTCCAGTATTAGTTCATGCCAAATTAGATAAATCCTTAAAAATCATGTTGAACAACACCAGCATAAAACCAGGAAATAGGAGTTAAAAATCAGGAAGCAGAAGTGATTTAAGCCAGCATGGCAATTCACACAATCAACTACCATCAGGATTTAGAGGGGGGGAAGGCGCCGGCCGAGGCGGGACGCCGGCCCGGACCCCGGCCCCGGGACCCCGGCCCCCCGCCGCCGCCGCGGAGGACGGCGGGGAGGGCGGGGCGG
>QEPC01002436.1:575253-585330 GCA_003113815.1 Sphenodon punctatus | reverse complement strand
CCCCATGCCTGGAACTCCCTCCCTACCCACATCCGCCTTGCCCCCTCCCTCCGCTCCTTCAAATCCCTCAAGACCCACTTTTTCCTCACCTTCTTTCCCAATGCCTGCTAGTCGTTCCCCATATACTTACTGTCTCCCTCCTCTGTAGACTGCTGAAACCAACCTGATTGTAACCAAGCCAAGCACATGCACCTGAGACTTCGCATCCGCTTGAATGTTTGTGTCTTTTCCTCTGTCTCTCCCACTGTCCCCTCTCCCTGTCTCTTCCTCCTTGTCTTTTAGATTGTAAGCCACAGGCAGGGACCGCGTCTAATTCTATGTTCTGTACAGCGCCAGGTACATGACCGGCGCTATATAAATGTTTATAATAATAATAATAATAATAGTCCCCACTATACTCCCAGAGAATCCAGGATTCCTGGCTCCCAGCCCCTTGCTCTAACCCACCAGACTCCCTGCCCCAGAAATCTTTGCTCCCAGTCCCCCTTGTTCTAACCCAATAGACCCCCACTCCCCTCCAACAGAACCCAGGTATCCTGGACCCAGTCCTCTGGTCTAACCTGCTAAACCCCACTCCCTTCCAACAGAACACGATTCCTGGTTCCAAACTCCCCACTCTAACACACTAGCCTCCCCACCTGAACCCCTATTGGGTCAGTGGGTAATAAACATCTACCATCCATGATCTCATTAGGATGAGGCCACAGACCTTGTATATATTACTGAGACCTGGCTGGACAAGACTTCTGGGCCTGTGCTGGTCCAGATGGTGCCAGCTGGGTACTCAGTGTAGCATCAGCCTCAGATTGGGGTGGTCAGGGTGTGAGTGTGTGTGGAGTGGCAATCAACTGTAAAGACAATCTGGTCTTCCGAAGGTATCCAGTGTCTGACTTGCCCAACATGGAGTGTGTCCACCTCATGTTTGTGGACCAGGAGAGATTGGGGATTCTGCTACTGTACCAACTGCTCCATTGCACAGCAGACTCCGTGACTGCTCTAGCCAAGCTGGTCTCAGGGGTGGTGTTGGGATCACGCAGACTTATTGTCTTGGCTAATTTCAACATAAATGCTGAGGCCAGCCTTTCAGGGGCGGAGCAGTTCATGGCCACCATGACAACCATGGGCCTATCCCAGGTAATATTTGGCCCGATACACAAGGCTGGACACATGTTGGAACTTATGTTTTTCACTGGCCTGGAAACAGGGGTTCCGGTTAATGCGGGTGTCCTTATGACACCATTATCATGGTCGGACCATTACCTTCTAAAGGCTCAGATCCTCACCCTCCTTTGCCTCCATTGGGGTGGTGGACCGGTTCAGATGGTCCACCCCCAGAGACTAAAGGATCCAACAGGACTCCAGAACTGCCTAGGGGATTTGTCTGCTGATCTCGATGCCTTGGTTGATCTGTGGTATGATCGTTTGCCCCAGGCTATTGGCATGGTGGCACCCAGGCGTCCGCTTCTTCCTTGGCGGAAGCACAGGTCTCCCTGGTATACAGAGGACATGAGGCTGCTAAAATGAGGGGGTAGGTGGTTAGAGCACAGGTGGCACTTGACTCTGGGCACAATTCAAAGTGCTAGTTTTAACCTATAAAGCCCTAAACAGCTTGGGCCCCAGCTATATGAAAGCCTGCCTCTTCCCCTATGTCCCGTTGCAGTCTCTGAGATTGGCGGAGGGTGCCCTCTCGCGAGTGCCAACTGCCCGTGAAGTTGTTACAATGAGGGTGCACAGGGGGACATTCTTGGCTGCTGCCCCACAATTATGGAACTCCCTCCCCTTGGAGGTCTGCCCAAGCCTAAGCCTGCTTATCTTACTTTTCTGTTTGGCCAGGCATTTGGCAGGCAGGGATAGGGTTGGACAGGAGGGTTTGGGGAAGAGGTCTGATGGGTGGTAGGTGGGGATAAAGGATGGGATGAGTGGGTGGTTGGGGTGATGTTGGGGTTTTAAGAGATTTTAATGTGTTTTATTGTATTTTATACTTTTAATGTTGTAAGCCACCCGAAGTCTCTGAAGAAGGGTGGGGTAAAAATGTGAAAAATAAACACACCCAGGAATCCTGATTCCCAGCCCCCACCCTGCTGTAACCCACTAGACCCCCCTGCCCCGCGCACACACACACTCTCTCTCTTACCTGGCAGCAGTGCAATGGGAGTGGGAGCAGCACCAGTAGCCCAGCAGCTCTGGATCCAGGCTGTGTAATGTGGCTGGGCAGACAAAACAAAATCCCATCCCCCTGTGAGCCTCTGCTCTATTGCAGGGTTGCCATATATGTACATTTTAGAGGACAATTATGAAAAATACAGATTGCAGGGCTGCACTGGCTCCAATGCATTCCTGCAAGCTGTATTTCTCATGTGTCCTCTAAAATTTGCATACATGGCAACTCTACTCCATTACCATTGCCATTGGTCAAGTGTGCTGGGAGTCAGCACCCCAAGGCTTCCCTAATTGGCTGAATTTCTACATAGGAATCCAGCCTAAGAGCTTTTGACAAGAAGTAAGAGGGAGGCACTCCTTAAGGAGAAGTTATGACGAGATAGATTTGTATTTTTCTCCTCTGGGTATTACAAGTGTCTGAATATGTAATATAAGTGAAGCTGTAAATAGTGGCACATGATTGTCCTGAGTTTATTGTGGAGGTAGTCGTTAGAATAATTTAAAGTTTTATCCTGTTTTGAGGACCTGAAGTTTGCATATTTTAGGTATTGCCATTACTAAACATGATGACTATGGACAGCGTGAATTGTTGTATGTTGTATATATGTTTTATTTTTGTTTATAGAATTATGTACAAAATGTCATGATGGCTATGGCAAAAGCTGGCTGCTTAATAATCAACTTGAACTTGAGCTTAAGAGGTCCTAGCCCTTGGCCCAGCCCCTTTTCCTGGGCTTCACTGTGCATGTTCCCTGGGGGGAGTGGATCTTGCCACTCTCATTGAGCAGACATGCTTAGTTTAGCTTCCTCACCCCTTTCCTCCACACAACTCAGGGACAGATGTGGCCAGGAGTGCTCCCAACCATCTCCCTGAGGCAGCCAACTTGGAGAGCATTGCCTCAGCAGTCAAATGGACAGGCCGCCCCTGCTGGCAGCCCTTTACATATCCGAAGACTATGGTCATGTCTCCCCTTAATCTGGGTGGCCCCGGATCTCCCCTCCTTCCGTTGTATCTGTAAAACCTGGCTGTTTCACCTGGCTTTTGGTGAGGGAGATGGGGTGTAGGGTGGGATGGGGGGCAGTTTGGTTTGCTGCCTCCCTTTTTATTGTACTTTTATGATTTTACTGTTTTTATGTGTTTTAATATTGTAAGCCGCCCCAGGCTGCTTGGAGCAGGAGGGGCGGGGCATTAAATAAATAAATTAAATAAAATTTAAAAATCTTCTCTTTGCTAGGCAAGACATACCCAGTTCCTTTAACCTTTCCTCATAAAGCTTGTTTTCCAGACCCTTTATCAACATAATGACCCTCTTCTGAACCCACTGCAATTTGTCAATGTCCTTCTTAAATGGGGGTGGGGACTCGTGTGCAAGAGGCTCGAGAGTGGGAGTGATTGTGGGGCGTTTTATCACAACTTGTAAGCTCTACTTGTACTAGGGCTATAAGCTACCCAGCCACACAGATTGGGTATACATTCAGAGATAATAATAATTCAATGGTAAGTCCCAGCCCAACACTGGCAAAGCAGGGATATGCTCCTAGAAATGGATAGGTCAGCTGTGGGCAATCAATCAAATCAATCATTAGGGAGCAGGAGTCCCATGCCAGGCCTAGCCACCAGCCAGGCCTTCTGTGACTGGTGCCAAGGAGTCCATACAACTCTTGGTGCCCCCAGGATTGGACAGAGCCAGACAGCCCCCTGCACATATGGCAATAAGAGCCGAGGAAGCCAGTACAGTCTCATTTTATTTCTTAGAGGCAGGGGAGGCAGCAAAAAAAAAAAAGGAAGAGACTAAGGGGCTTACTAGTGGGGTGACATGGGGATGGATCCCTGATGGGTCAAACCTTCTCTGTAACCAGCACCCAGGAGGAGGGGTGGATCTGTCATAGGCTGTTTAGAGGTGCAAATGGAAGAAGGAATAAATCAGAGAAATGAGGGAGAAAATATAACTTCCAAACAGCAGGAGGGAAGGGAAAGTGTGGGCGGGGGGGGTGGGGACGGACGCGGGGGAGTGTGAGCTAGGAAGATATACACCTACTCATGCTCAAAGCTTCACAGCCAAACAGCAGAACACCTGCCTTCCCTGACAGAGGGAGCCCCAGCCACTGAACATAGCTGGAAGGAAGATGCAAGAAGTGAGGAAGAGGAGAGATTTCATGCTGTTGGGTCATTGATGCGCCCCATGAAGACAGGGAACTTGGCGTTGTTGTTCCAAAGCACAAAGAGGAATGGCCGCTGCACCTCGAAGAACCAGGCTGTGCGTGCCACCGAGATGGCTGTGGCAGCTGCTGCCTCCACACCTTCCTCATTGAGCTCCAGCACGGCCCTGTGCCGGGCACCTGACACCTCTAGCTCCTCCTTCTCCGAGATCCCACACAGGTTGGTATTGAAGAAAACGCCATATTCTGGAAGAGAGGGTTGGATTGGGCTGAATCTGAACTAGTAAATTCCTCCCCCAGGAAACTCAGCAAGCAGATGCCCTGGGACAAAATCAAGTCATGGCAATGGGTCACCCTGGACCAAGGGAACCCTTTTGCTCCTACTCGATCCCAATGTAGCCCTGCCCCTGGTCTGAAGGGCTTGGAAGGGGTGGGAGACACAGGATCTGTGTGTGTGCGTGTGAAAGTGCAGCCCCTTGCACCTCCCTCTTGGCATCCATGCCTACTGTGCCATCAGTGCAGGAGTGAACAGCAAATGGGATATGGGCTGGGAGGTGGGTGGGGTGTTGCTTTCATCATCTAAAGGATTATGCTGGTGACTCTTTCACTGCCTGCCCAAACTCTCCCCACTCCTGACTTCTCCTTTTGAACTTACATTGTAAGCCCCTTGGGGTAGGGACCTGTCTCTAACTACTGATTGCAGAGCCAGGTACATTTCTGTTGTTTATAAATAATAAATAATAATCCTAATAATAGTCTGGCCCACCCCAGTCCTTACTCATTTCTCCGAGTATTGCCATGAGGTCCTGAGTGGAGTCCACCTTGAACTTGGGCAGACACACCACAGTGGGCTTCAACGGGGTTGTCTCCAGCCTGCCCATCACTGCCTTGAAGACTTCCACATCGAGCCGCTTCTCCACCTCCAAGAGATTCTGGACTGCGTTCTGGGGCATGATGACAACCAGGCTCATGTCATGAGACAGCTGCAGCTGGCCAACCTGGAAGGAAACAAAAACTTTCAATCTCCCAGTCTTTGCTCACTGCTTTTCCTTCTCCCACCTCACCTTTCCTTTCATGAATGAACCTGCCTCTCCCTCCTTCCACTTGTCCAGCACCTATTTCTTTTCTCTATTGCTCCTCACACCCTTTGGGTGCATTCACACAAAACCTCGCCCTGGGTAGCTGTTGCCAGCTACCTCTGTCATAATGGGGTTGCTATGCATGGGTTTCCTAGCAAGGAAACTCCTTCTGACAAGACTTATCCTATGGGGTGTGAGGGAGTCAATATGGCCTGCCCTGTCCCGTGTGTGAATGTGTCCTCCCCAATCCTGGTCTCGCCTGCCTTCCTTTGCCTTGGTAGCTCCCTCTCCTTCCTTCCTCGTGCCATTTAAAAATAGGCACAACTAGGCAAACCCCAATGCAGAAAATCTGTCATTGTCTTTTCTGGTTTTAACCTTTGCCCTGTCTGCTCTTTTCCTGATCTGAACTTGTCGCAGTAAGACTAGAAACCTTTTGCAAATGCTTCTCTGGAGCCATGCCAGTGCCCTAAGATATAACTCTAGATGGCTGCAGGGTTGGGGGAGTCTGGAGGTAAAGGCTGAGGTGAATGGAGCTCCTGGTATAGAGTGGTAGCCTGTGAGCTGTCCAAGGTCCTGAAGCTCTGAGTCTGAACCTAGGAAAGCAGGGAGAGAATCCTGGAGCGGGACCGTGACCTGAAGGGAGGCTCTTGCATGGTAGCCATAATAAAGCTGGTTTGCCCATACCTGCAACCGGGTGAGAGCTTAAAGAACCGACTGTGGCAGGATGCAGCCAGGGACAGCTGCTGGCCCTTTAAGAAGTGGGGCTGTGGGAGCTGCACACTGAGAAAGACAGAGCCTGATTGAAAGGCAGCTGGGTTAGGGCATGGGGCTGAGCCAGCCCTGAAGTGTCACTCCAGAGACAGTATGCGCCGTGGAAACCAGGAGTGCTGCAGAGACTAAGTTCCTGAGCACGCTCAGTTTGAATGGGCCTGTTTGAGCATGCCCAAGGTGTATAAAGCCCTGACAGGGCAGTTGCCTGTGAGTGGCCATAGGAGAAGGACCTCTCCTGAAAGCTTTCCGGTGAGGAGGCTTGCCGTTTTATTTTAATTTAATTCATTAATTTATTTATTTATAAGCTGCCTTTCCCAAAATATTAAAAAACATACAAAAATATCTTTAAAATCCCCAACTCTCCCCCAAACCCCCACGATACTACCTCCCAGTTCCCCACACCCAAACCTCCCTACAAATCTACCCCAAAACCACCCATCAAAATCCAACGCTGCCCGCCAAATGCTTTTTCAAACAGAAAAGTCTTACACCGCCGCCTCTGGAAAATGCTCAGGCTTGGGCTCCACCGAACCCCCAGGGGAAGTGAGTTCCATAACATCGGGGCAGCAACGGAGAATGTCTCCCTGCAAGCCCATGTCGTACGAACAAGACTGACAGACAGTGCCTAGAGGAAGGCACTTCCAGCCAATCGCAGGGGCCGCAATGGGGCATGGAAGGACAGGTAGTCTTTCAGATATGTGGGGCCCAGACCGTTTAGGCCTTTAAAGGTCAAAACCAGCATCTTGAATTGTGGCCAGAAAGCTATAGGCAGCCAGTGCAGACTTTGGAGCACCGGTGTAATGTGCTCCCGGCACCTTGTCCCCAAAAGGAGTTGAGCTGCCGCATTCTGCACCAGCTGCAGCTTCCAGTCATCAAGGGCAGCCCTATGTAGAGTGTGTTGCAGTAATCTAGCCTCAAGGTGATGAAAGTATGGATGACAGTGGCTAGATATTAATTAGAAAGAAAAGGCTGCAGCCTTCTCACCAGCTGGAATTAGTGAATAGCACTCCAGGTCACTGCCGCAACCTGAAACTCCAGGAACAGCAAGGGGTCCAGAAGCACTTGAAGACTGCAAACCTGATTGACCAGAGGGGGCCAGGCTCCATCAATAAGAGGAGTCCCAATCCCCTCCAGGTCACAAGGCCAGCCAGCCATCATCACTTCAGTCTTGTCTGGATTCAGCCTCAGTCAGCTCACCCTCATCCAGTCCCCGACAGTAGCCAGGCATTGGGTAAGCACCGAGACTGCAGGGCCTGGGTCAGATGAAAAAGAAAGTGTCACGGGGATTGGGGTCCCCCTCTCTTTCTCAGGCTGTCCCCCGAATGCCCACCAGGCCAGCCGCAACCCAGTTGCCTGTACCCACGTGGGTTCCCACATGATCAGAAATGCTCACTGCAATCAGGGAGCTTTTGGAGTCCACACCCCCAGAAACGCCTACCCTTGATCTCCCAGCTCAGCTGTAACTCAGAGAACCTTCTCTGGCCACCCATAGCTTGGAAGACTTCACGTTGGGGTTGTCTTATATGAAAAAGGCCCATCTAGGCTCTCACCTGGATAGAGTGCCCCCTTAATGAACCCCCCCCCCCCAAGAGCAAAATAACACACAAGCACGCTAGGCTTGGTTATAAAACCATACAAGTACAAGGCTGTTGATAAGATAGTGCAAGTCAATAAATCAAATATAAAACCAACACATTTTAAAATACACTGAAGTTCCCCAACTGTCCTCTTACCCTGAGGCTCAGTCCGGATTGGGTCAGTGCTTCTCGGCCTGGATGTTGAGGCCGGGCTCAGTCTCTTTAGAGATTTGAAAAGTCTCTAGTTCATGGTTGTGCAAGCTCTCCAGAGCGTCTCTCAAGATCCTGTATCTTCACTTTTTTTGCAGGGGGCGTGGGTCACTTCCTCCTGCTTCTCTATTGTTATTTCAAGGTCCTTGTCGGTGGGTTGCCATCCCCCCCTCATCAGTCACCTGGGCAACTGATGGCTTGCTTTGCCTGACAATGGGTTTTTCTGTCCCTCTACCTTGCCAAGCCAGTTCAGCAAGGTGATATGGCTCACATTCTTGTAATCTTTATTTTTAGCTGTCCTTCTTAGTAGCTAAATTTACCTGCAGTACCCCAAATTCTCTGTCCCATTACCCCAAATGTCTGTGTTGCCCCCTTTTCCCCATGACACATCCCCTCCTTCGGGAACATGTGAGAAGGGTTAGGTCACTCCCAATCCTGGAACATGACAGTATGTGTTTTCTCTGCGGGACAGGGCATCTGCAACTACGTTCTCTTTGCCTTTGATGTCTAATTGTCATATCAAGATCTTGTAATGCCAAACTCCAATGCAGGAGCTTGTTGTTGAAGCCCTTCATGTTGTTTAGCCAAGCTAGGGGTGAATGGTCAGTGTACACGGTCAACTTTCTGCCCCATAAGTATGGTTTCAGCTTACTCACTGCCCATACAATAGCCAGACATTCCCTTTCAATGACAGCTAGAGTTTTTTCTCCTGGCAGCAGTTTCTTGCTAAAGCAATGGGGTACCTTTGGTTATCTCCTCCCACTTGCATTAGGACTGCCCCCAGCCCTGTGTCAGATGCATTGGTCCAGACCTCAAATTCCTTTTTGAAGTCTGGATGTCTAAGTACAGGTGCATTGGACAGAGCTTCTTTCAGCTTGTCAAAAGCTTCCTGGCATGCTGTGGACCACTGTACATTGTTAGGGAGCCCTTTTTTGCACTGATCTGTCATAGGAGCAGTGATAGAGCTGAAATGTGGTACATGGCATCTATAATACCCTGACATTCCAATGAAACACAGGATCTGCTTTTTTGTTGTGGGTACGGGCCATAAAGTGATGGCTTCTATCTTGTCCAGTAGGGGGCTAAGTTTCCCGCTCCCCACCTGAAATCCCAGATATGTGACTTGGCTCATTGCAATTTTACACTTGGGACACCTTTACTGTGAGCCCTGCTGTCTGGAGTTGGGCTAGGATCGTGTCTACCTGTTTCACATGTTCCTCCCAAGAATTGCTAAAAATCACCACATCATCTATGTAAGCTGATGCAAAATCTTTGAATTTGTCTAGCAGGTGGTCCATTAATCTTTGGAACGTGGCCCCACTGTTTTTCAGTCCAAAGGGCATAACTGTGAATTCATACAGCCCCACGTCTGTGATGAATGCTGTTTTCTTTTGTGATTGGGGATCTAGGCTAATCTGCCAATATCCCTTAGTGAGATCGAGGGTGGTTAAGAACTCGGCCCCTGCGATCTGATCTAAGATAGCATCTGTCCTGGGCATTGGGTACGCGTCTGATGTAGTTATGGCATTCAGCTTCCTATAATCTACACAGAACTGAACTGTCCCATCTGGCTTGGGGACTAACACCACTGGACTTGCCCACTCTCCCTCAGTGATTTTTACTACCCCCAGTTCTAGCATCTCCTGTATTTCTTTCTGTGTCTGAGTCTTGATCTTTCCTGCTGTACGAAAGGGTCCTGACCTGACTGGTCCCAGTGTCCCTGTGTCTATTCTGTGTACAATTAGATCGGTCCTGCCTGGTTTGTTGGAAAAACATTCCTTATGTTGCCCCAGAACTGCTAGGATTCCCCTTCTCTGTGAATCACCCAACTCACTGGAAACTAGTGGTGGGACCCCGGGCCCATTACTGGTTACCGGATTTACCGGTTCTACAAAAACCGGATTCCCGGATTAAATCCGGTATACCGGTACCGGTTTTATTTCATTGAGTTCAATGGGGCGCTGTGTCCCCATTGAACTCAATGAAATAAATGTCTGAATCCTTCCAAGTTCCCCCTCCCCCTCCCAGGCTGCGCGGGTGGAAGGGGGGACACCCCCCACCCACCCTGCCCAGCCTGGATTTTTGTTTAAATAAAAACAGACTGAGAGGCGAGGCGAGGC
>QEPC01002436.1:540830-574743 GCA_003113815.1 Sphenodon punctatus | reverse complement strand
GCCTCGCCTCGCCTCTCAGTCTGTTTTCATTTAAACAAAAATCCAGGCTGGGCAGGGTGGGTGGGGGGTGTCCCCCCTTCCACCCGCGCAGCCTGGACTCGGGGAGGGGTTTTTTTCCCCTTAACTTGGGGCTTTAAGTTTTACATTGCAGCCATTTTTAAATGGCTGCAATGTAAAAAATCCGGTACCTCGGAATCCGGTACCCCGGACAGGATTACCGGGTCGAATCCGATAATGCCGGTACGCCCGGTACCGGCATTATCGGATACCGGATTCTACCGGTTTCCCACCCCTACTGGAAACATTAACAGCTTCCAGCGGCGGATCTCCTTTTGTGTCTTGCAAAAGGTCAAGTAAGGGTGTATGAAGGTTGTCAGGTGAGCTATCTCCCTCTGTCAGACAGACCATATTTACTTCTGTTTCCCTAGTGTGATAGGCTTTAATCCTGTTCATGTGGAATTCTTGGGCCCCCGCTTTGGTGTTGGGTTTATCAACCCAGTAAGTGACTTAATTTTTTCTTTCCAGTATCTGGTAGAGGCCTTCCCAAGATGCATGTCCTCCTACTCATAATGAGGACTAAATCCCCTGGTTCATAAGTCCTTGCCTTGGCTGTGCTATCATATGTCTGTTTTTGTTTCTCCTGACTCTCTTTAAGGTTCCTGCTGGCTTCTGCTAGCATTTCTCTAATGTTATATCTGAAGTTTTGGACATATCTTGCTATGGGTTCCCCTTCAATCTCTATATCACCCTCCCAGGAGTCTCTGATTAGGTCTAGGGGTCCCCTTACTTTCCTCCCAAAGAGTAGTTCAAACGGCGAGAAGCCTGTAGATTCTTGTGGGACCTCTCTATATGCAAATAGTAAAAATGGGATCAGTTTATCCCAATTGCCTGCTTTGCACTCCATACATTTGGTTAGCATTGTTTTAAGCGTGCAATTAAAGCATTCCACGAGCTCATTTGTCTGTGGATGATAAGGTGCTGCCGTAAGGTGAGCCAAGTCACATATTTTCCATAGGTGCTTAAATATCTTGGACATAAAATTGGAGCCTCTGTCTGTCAGGACCTACTTAGGGAAACTTACTCTGCTAGATATGACTATCAGAGCATCTGCAACTGCCAGTGCCTCTATATTAGTGAGGGCTTCTGCTTCTGGGTATCTGGTAGCGAAGTCTATCAAAACCAGTAAGTATTTCTTCCCAGTTTTTGAGGGCTTCTTTACAGGCCCTACTATGTCCATAGCCACTCTGTGGAAAGGGACTTCAATTATGGGCAAGGGATGCAAAGGGGCCTTCTTAGGGCCTGTTCCCTTGTTGTGCTTCTGGCAGGGGTCACAGGTCCAACAATAACTATGCTCTCTATACACGTCTGGTGTCACTTCATAGCGAGCTAAAACAGACATTTTAAAGCATTCAAAAGTAATATTACCATTTGATCCCTCTGCTGTGTTCGAACCCTCTAGTGTATTATACATGGACAATGCTTTACCCATCAGTCTCGGGACAATCACAGGCACCCACAGATCTGCTGGTACATCGTTGCGCCTGCAGATTTTCTCAAACGTGGAGAAGAATTCCTTGATGCACATCTTCTCCTCGAAGGGTGGGATTAGTTGTGTGTATTGTTGGATGTGCTGTCCCCTTGGGTTGGTGGGGTTGGCTGGCTCTGGATTGTCTCTTGGAGGCCGGTTTCCCATCTCCCTCACCTTTCGTGCTGCTATTGTTTGTCTTTTTCCTCTTCCTCATGTTGCTGTTGTTTGTCTTTCTCCTCGTGTTCTAGTCTCAAGCGCTCCCTTTCATTTTCCAGTTTCAGGCGTTCCCCTTCATTTTCCATCTTTTGTCATTCCATTTTGTTTTCCAGTTCCATCTTTTGGCGTTCCCTTTCTAGTTGGAACTGCTGTTCCATCTGGAATCTCTTGAGTTCCAGCCTCTCGTGCTCATTGTCTCTTCCCCATCGGAGGAGGAGTCTTCCTCTTTGTTGTGTGAGGTGGACACATCGTCTGGTGCCCGTTGCTGCCCGTGCACCCTGAGTTTCTGTTTCAGCTGTTCTACATTAAGTCCAGATGTATCTATCTCCCTCTTGTTGCATTCAGCAATAAGTTGTTCTTTGTTCATTTTTTTCAGCCCTATGATTCTCTGAGCCATATTTATTCACTGTCCCTATACCCGAAATGAATTCAAAGTACAGTGTTGCACTCTCTGATCATGTTCAGCCTGTTATTGCCACCTGGTGGCCTTTTTGTGTCAGCACCCTGCTCTGTAACACTTAACACGTGCTGCTACCTGAATTTCCAAGCGAGCTAGTCTGGGCTAGTCCCTCTGGCCCTTTATGCTCTTCTTAAGCATTTCATGGGGTTCAAATTGGGTACTCCTGAGTACTGGTCTGGCTCGCCACTGTCACAGGGATTGGGGTCCCCCTCTATCTCTCAGGCTGGCCCCCAAATGCCCACCAGGCCAGCCACAACCCAGTTTCCTGTACCCGCGTGGGTTCCCACGTGATCAGAAATTCTCACCACAATCAGGGAGCTTTCAGAGGTCCTCACCCCCAGAAACGCCTCCCCTTGATCTCTCAGCTCATCCATAACTCAGAGAACCTTCTCTGGCCACCCATAGCTTGGAAGACTTCACTAGATAGAGTGCCCCCTTAATGAACCCCCCAAGATCAAATAAACACACAAGCACGCTAGGCTTGGTTATAAAACATATATTCAGTACATACAAGTACAAGGCTGTTGATCAGATAGTGCAAGTCAATAAATCAAATATAAAACCAACGCATTCTAAAATACACTGAAGTTCCCTAACTGTCCTCTTACCCTGAGGCTCAGTCCAGATTGGGTCAGTGCTTCTCGGCCTGGATGTTGAGGCCGGGCTCAGTCTCTTTAGAGATTTTAAAAGTCTCTAGTTCATGGTTCTGCAGGCTCTCCTGTACGCTGCTCACTCTTAGCTGGTCAAGATGGAAGAGCGTCTCTCAAAATCCTTGTTTGCAGGGGGCGTGGGTCACTTCCTCCTGCTTCTCTATTGTTATTTCAACGTCCTTGTCGGTGGGTTGCCATCCCCCCCTCATCAGTCACCTGGGCAACTGATGGCTTGTTTTGCCTGACAATGGGTTTTTCTGTCCCTCTCCCTTGCCAAGCCAGTTCAGCAAGGTGATATGGCTCACATTCTTGTAATCTTTATCTTTAGCTGTCCTTCTTAGTAGCTAAATTTACCCCCAGTACCCCAAATTCTATGTCCCATTACCCCAAATGTCTATGTTGCCCTCTTTCCCCCATGACAGAGAGGCAGAGCTGAATGTCATCAGCATATTGATGACACTTCACCCCAAACCTCCTAACGACCTTGTCCAGAAACCTCATATACACGTTGAACAAGAGGAGGAGACAGAAAGAACCCTGCAGGACCTCACAAGGGAGGTCCCAAGAGGACAATGAGCAATCACCCATCACCACTCTCTGTGACCTCCCTGACAGGAAGGAGTGGAACCACTTAAGAGGAGTCCCGTACACCCCCACCAAGTTCTGCAGCCATGTCAACAACACCTCAAGATCAACCGTATCAAAGGTTGCTGAAAGATCTAACAAGATCAACAGAGTAGGATTCCCCTTGTCAAATCTCGAGGCGCATATCATCGACCAAGGCCATGAGTGCAGTCTCCATGCCATACCCAAGGTGAAAACTTGACTTAAATGGGTCCAAAAATGCAATGGCATAGAGATGAGCCCAGAGCTGTCAGGCAACCACCCATTCAATAACCTTCCCTAAAAAGGGAAGCTTAGAGACAGACTGATAGTTTGCCGGGAAGTCAGCATCCAAGGACGGCTTCTTGAGCAGAAGCCAGAGAACTGCAGTTTTAAGGGCGTCTGACACCCTACCCTCCAGAATGGAGGCATTGACAACCCCAGCCAACAATGGCCTCAATGTCTCCCGGCTGGTTTTCACCAGCCAAGATGAGCAAGGATCTAATTCACAACTGGTTTCCCTCATAGCTCCAAGCACCTCCCCCACCCACATCAGTGGGTGTTACTAATTGAAACTGATCCAAATAAACAGGACAGGACTGAGCTTCCATAACCCCAAACTCTGATTCTGCAGGTAAAATGGCAGTACCAAGACGTGGTGAATACAAGTGAATTTGTCTGCAAAGTAATTCATAAAAATGTCACAGCGGGCATTAGATGACTCCATTTCCGGTCAGAGGCAGACCAGGTTAACCAGGCCTCTGACCAAGTGGAACAGCTCCACTGAACAAGACTTTGCAGATGCTACAATAGTGAAGAGGAAAACTTTCTTTGCCATAATAACAGCCACAGTATATAGTCCTTCAAAAATGATCTATGCCGCAATCAGTTGGCTTCTGCACAAGTCGAGCATCACCTGTGCTCTAACCGCCTACCCTCCTGCTTCAGCCGCCTCAGGTCCTCTGTATACTAGGGGGACCTGTGCTGCCACAACAGTGGGAACAAATGCCTGGGTGCAACCGTGTCGATGGCCATGATCAGGATGCCATTCTACAAGGCAACCAGGTCATCAACAGGTAGCTGCTAAGGTCAGTAGGTAAATTCCGGATGCCCAGAGAATTCTGGAAACCAAATGGATCCATTAGCCTTTAGCAGCGTGTAATAGGGTGGCATCCCCTGGCCAGGAAGCACCTCGAGTACAGGGCCTAGGTTCAAATGCTGCAGGGTTGGAGCATGCCCAGTTAGACTCCAGGAAGCTTCTGGAGTCTAAGTCTTGGAGCATACTCTGTAGGGCCTGGCCAGGTAGCACCTCTATTACAAGGCCTAGGCAAACAGGAAGTAGGTTGAGGAGCATGCTCAGTAAGGCCGGGTGACACTGAGCGTGCTCAAGGCCTATAAACGCCTGAAGCTCAGTTAGACAAGGCGGAAGCTAGAAGAAGGAGCTGCCTGCCAGAGCTCCCTTCCCCTCCGGACTGGAGACTCCCAGCCCAGACGTCCAGGGACCCGGACGGGAGCCACCTTCCTCAGAGGACCCACAGATGGAGCAGGTCAGAAAGAAAGGACCTAGTAGGGACCTGCGGAGGGACCCTGACAGTGGGACTAGACCTCCCCAGGGCAGATGCCCGATTTAGGACTGGTTAAGGGACCCCGCAGGGCTGTAAGTCCAGCACAGACGCTATTTGGCGGGGCAGGCCTTGGCTATAAGGGGAGGTTGGAGGCCAAGGGTGGGCCCCCTCTTGGGGTACCCACGTAGCGCAGACCCCTGATAAACGGGGGTGAAGGTTGTGACTGGGAGGCTGCTAATTCCCGTGTGCTCTCCCGTGTCCGTGGCGCGGGGAAAGCCCCCTCCGGTTACACAGCGGACTAACCTAACTGGTCCACCACCCTGATGAGGGCATAAGATGGTCAGGATCTGGGATTTCAGGAGGTAATGGTCCAACTACAATGGTGTTGTAACACTGCCCCAATAAACGGAACACGTTTCCAAGCTGGTGCAAAACATCAAATCCAATGCATGTCCCGCCTCACGTGTCAGACGAGATATTACAGGTGTTGCCTAAGTCAGAGGGGTTCTGCTGGGCTTCAGAGGAGTGTGCCTGGCCCAGAGAACAGGAGAACTCTAAGTATTAAGGAATGGAGACTGGCTAGTCGGAGGGGGTTGCCTGGCTGGATACTTGGAGCCAGAGGGTTGTGCCTGGGCTAAAGAGACTGTGTATAGAAAGGTGGAGAACTGTATATAGTTACATAAGAGACTGTGGCTGTGTATTACTGTTGGGGCACTTGTACAGAGAATAAAAGACGGAGAGCTAATTCCCAAACTGAGTGACTGTAGAGTTAACTCCCTTGAGAGAGGGACTGTGTGGGGTCTGGTCCTGTAAGGACTCATCCCGGGATAACTGCACCCTGCTACACTGACTCTGCGTAGACTTACCATGCTCCTACTGGAACATTTGCAACACCTCCCCTTTGAGAGATGTTGGCTATGCCACTGGCTAGAAGTGTAAGAGTCAGCTACCTGACCAATAGAGGCCCAGGCCATCAGATCCATGATCCATATGTCCAGGGTTCATCCCCACAGATGATCAGATAAGGGATGTTGTTTCAAAGTAGGCCAAATCCTCTGCTGGTGTAATCTGGCACAGCTCCTCCTAAGTCAATGGAGTTGCACCAATTTACTGACAAGGGGCTCTGAAGATGCTGGATAGCTGCACAGCAAGAGGGCGCTTCAGGACACGTAAGAGAAGGTGGCTGGAGCACTGTGGGTAAGCAATGGTTGCAGCCAGACACTAATTGGAAGTGTAACCTAATGAGCAGGGCCAGAACACTGGAGAGCATGAGACCTGCATACAGTTCCTGCCACTCATCTTCTCTCCCTTCCTGTACCTTGATTTCTCCATTTGTAACATTGGGATAGAAACTCAGGTTTATAAAGCACTTGGAGATCCATCATTGGAGACTCTTATGGAGCTAGTGAGTGAGAAAGAGAATGTAAGGGTGGGGAGGCAGAAAGAGAGAACAGAAAGAGGGAGATGGAAGGAAGGAAGGAAGGGGAGAAATAGGAACATCCATCCCCCTATCCTTTGTCTGTGAGAGGGCAGGAGAAAAGAGGGACTGGAGAGTTAGAAGGAGCAGTGATCTGACAGGACCTGGAGATGCAATGGAGAAAGCATACTCTGAGGACTACCTTGACCTGCAGGTTCCGGTCGGTGAAGGAGGCCAGTGGATATTTCTTACTGGTCATCATGGGCACCTTGATGGGACCTAGACCTGGACGGTAGAATTCCTCTTTCAGAGTGTTCTTCACCTTAAATGGGGTCTTCCACTTAGCTGGACAGAAAAAGCAATAGGATCAGGGAGAATACAGTAGTAGAAGTTAACCATGATTTTGGGGCCAGTGCCTAGGGAGTGAGGGACTCAAAAGGTCTCTCTAGGGCTGGGGTGTTGAGTGGCAATAAGTGTACTGGGGCAGGTGTCAGGAGTGTGGCCCTGAGGGGTATCTCTGAGATTGGGGTTCATGTATCTGAGAGGAGGGCTGGTCTATGGGTTGTCTCTGGAGTGGCTGTCTGAGGATATGGGTATCTGGAGGGTGAGGAGACCTAAGGGCAGGGCTCGCCTCCTCGCCCCCCCTCCCCAGTCTGGCAAATGAACACACGTAGCAGTGGTGGCGGTGGCAACGGCAGTTCCACTCAGTGCTCTTCAGCCGCTCCTTCTGGCCCCTCCCAATGGGCCCTCTCACAGTGACGCGGCCAGATGACAAAATCTGGCTGCGTCACTCTGGGAGGCCCCATTGGGAGAGGCCCGGAAGCAGCCAGAAGGAACAGCTGAAGAGTGCTGAGAGGAGCTGCTGCTGCCGGCGCCGCTACTAGGTGTGTTCATTTGCCAGGCTGGGGGGGAGGCGAGCCCTGGTAGCCCCTCCCATCCAACGCAGCCCAGCATGATGAGGCGCAGAATCAGGCCCCGAACCTCCCAGACTCCTGTGGAATTTTTAAAAAAATTCCATGGGAGAATCGGGGTCCTGCCTGAGGTGTCTCTTGGGGGTAATTGTCTGTGATAGTTGGTGTTGGCCTGGAAGTGCTGTCTTTGGGGCTGGGGTAGCCCTGAGAGGTGTCCCAGGATCAAGTATCTGTGGAGGGGTGTGTGGTCCAGAAGGGTGCCCCCAGAAGCTTCTGTGAGCATGGGGTGGCCATGAGAAGTCTCCCTGGGGCAGATGTCAGGAGATGTTGGCCATGTAGGGAATCTCTCACAGTGGAAGTAGACAGCGTTGAGAAGCACCATCTGCACATCTGGTGACAGATCGTCCAGCAGCCTCTTGATCTTGTCTTTGGTCTGGTCGCTGACCCACTTGTTGATGGACTGCAAATTGTAAGTGTTGTTGCTGCTGAGCTGCATGGGCCGGCTGTTGTAGAACCACTGTGACTGGTTGAGGAAAACGTTGGTCACGTTGAGGTCTGCAAACCAAGAAGCAAATTGCAGGGACATGCCCAAAACTTCACCTCCTTGGAAAGCCATATTCTCTATTCCTACCTGAGTGGCCATGGCAGCATCCTCCTGGCTTGGGAATCAGAACTAAGAGGACACGGGCACAGCCTGTCTGTGCAGCCCCCCTGGACACTAGATCACTTTTCTTCATAAGGCAGGGATAGAGGAAGACCAATTTATGATTGTAAAGCACCAAGTACATAGCATGATTTGTATACTTAATAATAATAATAATAATTAATAATAGCCCTGCCTATGTCCCTCAGTCCCAACCTGCAGACCCCTATTCCTAATACCAACTCACTCACCTTTGTGGAAGAAAATTGTGGAGGCAGAGATCAAGGCCTCAGATTTGACAAGCAGCTTCATTGCGGCATGGACACAGGTGAAATCCTCGGGGTAGGAAAGAAGCATTTCTAGATCCCTTTTTGTTTCATCCCGGGCCCCTGTGTGGCAAAAGCAAGGACTCAGTAAGGAGGCAAGAGTCAGCAGGGCATGAGGAATGAGTCAGGAAGAGGACACCATTTGATCCCTGTCATAAGGAGATACTGGGCTACATGTAGACTACAGGTCTAACAAATATGTAAAGGCAAAGGTTAAACGTATGTAATGTGAAAGCTGAGAACTGAAAACTCACTTCATATAATGGAGAAATGCAAAGTCATGCCAAATGTGTATTCAGAAAAAGCCTAAACACCTCTGCAGACACTAGCCATAGACCATGGAGTTGCAAATGGATTTCTTCCTGTGGACGTAACTGAAAGCACAGAGTCACCGGGCGGGAAAATAAAACAAAGGACCCTGGAAAGGTATTTAAGGGGGGAGACAAGACAAAGAGAGGATTCCATCTTTCTATCGGGCTGAATTAGTTGACATCAACTTGTTGAGCTTCATCTGCATCATCTTATCCTACCAGCCAGAGAAGGGCTAGACCAAAGGAACTATGAAGTAAGGCTTTTTGGAAACTCTAAGACTGATACCCAGTCAAGCTTTCCATCGCTGGTTGTGGCATGAACTGAGATACCCTTGGACCTGGATTAAGGGTAAGCCTAAATCAGGAGAATCCAAGTACAGATAGGAATGCGTTATTGGTTATGTTATTTTGATTTCTGCACTCTCGAGTATAATCTTGTACTGCATGCTTATTCATGATTTATTCATTAAACTTCTTTTTACTGAATTTCGTATGGTCCAGTGGAATTGCTAATCCCAACATTGGTGGGACACAGTTTGGGGTTAATTCTGTGTTTACAAACACAGACGAACCTAGAGAGAAAGAGTCTGTGCTGGGAAACTCTGTGGCTGAAAAAGTGACAAGAAGGTTTCCCCCATTGCAGGCTCAATCAGTTCTAGAGAGAGAAAGCTGATCCAGTGAGAGCTGCAAGCCGGGGAAACTGAGTCACAACAGCCTAGAGTGGGGTACTGAGCCCCCAGTTCCATGACACTCCCCTAGCAGGGCCAGCCTTGGCCAATGGCTATGAGGAAGTGGAGGACATATCAAGACTTGGAATGGACAATCATCCCCATGGGAGCTCACTCTCTCACTGAGAGTTCCCTCACTAATGAGCACAGTGTTCCTGTCACTCCTGCCACACCAGATCCAAGTGGGGAAAGAGACCTCGTTAGCATAGGAGTGTCCCCTCCTCTTTGTCTAAAGAAAGGGTGTTTGCTGTGTTGGTCCCAGCTGAAATATTTTATTGGATGAATTCCTTCTGAAGGGAGTATGCAGGCTTTCCAAATCTTTCTTCTGCCTTCAAACAACTTTCCAGTTTCTCTCAGTCTCCTACCACCTACACAAGAAGTAACAAAATCCTGCCAAAACAGCATATCTAAAACCTACCAATCTATCTTGACCACAGCCATTATCAAAACCCTGGAAAACCATTCCAAACACAGGGGACCTACACACTCCAATCACCACATGAGGCATACTTCATTCAGGCCACATCCCGGTGAACAGAAGTAAACCGGAATAACTACTTGATTTAATTAAACCAAATTAACTACTCCACCTTGGTAGCCATTCAGATGAACAACGTAAACCAAAGTAGTACTGCATCAGTTTCCCCCCTACCTGAGACATAATGATCACTGAATCACAGTCACCACCCTCACACTGATAAGTGTTCACATGAACAGTTACTCTCAAATACAAACGGAAGGGGAGTATGTACTCCTGATTTTTCAGGAGTACATACTCCCCTTCAGTCTGTATTTGATTTTTCAGGAGTACATATTTCTCTTCCAACTCTTGAATAAAGAGTATTTTAATGCTCCGTTTGCATGAATGCATCAGAGGTAAAAAAGAACTAAGGC
This sequence comes from Sphenodon punctatus, assembly GCA_003113815.1. NCBI lineage: Eukaryota > Metazoa > Chordata > Lepidosauria > Sphenodontia > Sphenodontidae > Sphenodon > Sphenodon punctatus. The sequence continues at coordinate 564,491 of QEPC01002436.1, read as the reverse complement.
TCAACATTGAATTCACTGTTCACTGGAACGTGACCTCAGTGTACTAAATGCCCTCATGGAAACTATTGTTGGGAAATACTCCCCCAGTGAATCCTTACATAAACAAACAAACACAGAAAATCATTATGGACAAGAGCATTCAATCACCTGTGCGTGTTCACGTCTCCCAGAGTGACTGATCCATTTCTGAACAATCCATGTTCATGAGAGAGAGCCTGTACAACACTTTGACAAGACAGGCCTGGGAACTAACATTCACAACTTCAAAAGCAGAGTAAAAAAAGTTTTGGAATTCACAGAATATATAACAGCCCTCTGTTGCCTCCTTATATTTAAATGTTCAGCATTCAAAGTGCTTTAGAATCCTTATCTTGTTCACCCTCACAACCACCCTGTGAGGTAGGTCGTTATTATTCCCATTTTACAGATGAGGAACTGAGGCAGAAAGAGAGCAACTTGCCCAAGACCACTCAGTGAGTTCATGGCCAGGGTCCAAATCCAGTATCTTATCGACTGGTTCTCGTGTAGAGATGCTTATGACCTTTTCTGACAGCCCTCTCCCAAATGATTGCTATGATATATAGCCTAGTCTAAAGTGCTTGATCTGTGGTTCTAACTTTCACATGCCTAAGGAAGGGCAGAAATTGGTTCAGAAAAAAATATCATCTGAACGACTTTGTGTTCATCCCTTCTTTTTGGTGTTTCATTTTAGTGGGGTATTCTTGTTCAAGACAGGGTTCCTTTTCTCAGTAGGGCCCCTTCCTAACTGGAAAATTCCTGACCCATGGAGCTTCTTGTGGGCATCTACATGGCTGTTTGGAGGAAGCTCTGGGCTAGAGCTGAAACAGACAGTAAAAAAACTATCTGCAGATAATATTTGGTATTCTGGATAGCTTGGTGGTTATCTGGTAACAATACGGTAACCATGGCAGTTAATTGTCAAAATGGAACATACTGGATATTACCATTTACCGAGATTACCACATACTCAGACCAGTCTGGACAGAGGGAGGCATTAAAAAAAAAAGTCAAGCAGTAATTAAACGGTAGTGCAGTAATGCAGTAAATGGTAGATGGTAAATGGTAATCCGATTAACCAGAAAACCACCAGATGCTAAATCAGATACTGTCAGTATCTAACCAGATATCGGATGCCAAGCATTATATGGCTGGATTTTGGAAAGGAGTAGTTACTACTCATGTCAGCTCTACATTGTCAGCACTCCACACTGGAGGAGAAATACTTCGAGAGGTAGATGTGACAGAGTGGTTTTGGTGTGTGGACATGGTGTCAGGGGCATTGGGGGGATGCCTGTATGAACAAATGACAACACAAAAGGAAAAAAGCAGCACAAGCACAATTCCTGATAATGCACACTCAGTGACTGCTGAAATAAAACAAAACTCCTGAAGGATATGGATAAAAATAAATGCACTGAATAATGAAGAAATAAACAAATCAATCAATATTTAAATTCAACATACAACAAACAATTCCAAATTAAAAAATCAATATAGTACTAGGATCGAATATTAAACAAACAAACAAACCCAATGTGTTTCGGGATATAAACCCTTCTTCAGGGTCAACATTAAAAATCCACTTCCCAACCATTGTAAAATTCATCAATGCCTTAATAACAATTGTAACAGCAATATGCTTTCTCCTCTTAACAGGAGGCAGCTCCTTCAGTCAAACAGCTCTAAAGCAAATGTTTCAATGGGTGTTATCAGGGATGCCTGTGTGGGCGTAAAAAGTATGGGTGGGCGTAAAAAGGATACGCGAGAGACAACATGTGAGAATGTGAGATGTTTGCGTGTGTGACGTGTGCAAGTGCTAGATGTGTGCGAGAGAGTGTAGGTTGTGTGTGAGAGCTGTGAGATAGCTGTGTGTAGAGTGTGTATGAGACAGAGAGATGGGGGAGTGTCAGAGGGCTGTGTCAGAGAGAAAGAGATGGGGAGCCGGAGATGGTTGGATGTGCCATGCGTACAGGCACAAGTGACAGCTATTGAGGCTTGTGTGCACTGGTTTTGTATGTGTGTAAGCTGTGTGGGTGTAACAATGATGTAAGGTGTGTGTGGAGGTTGTGCATGTGCACAGCATGTGCATGTCCCTTACCCAGCAGGAGATGAGAGAGCGCCACTGCCACACTGAGGGGGGAGAAGACCACGTTTGAGTCATCCCTCTCACTGCTGATTACCGTCTTATAGAATCTCAGTGCGAACTCGGTCAGCGCCTCTGCCAGCTTTGCTTTGTCCTCAGAGGAGGGATTGGCACATGTGGCCCAGGGGTCGCTGTGCTGGCACCTCTGTGGTGCTGTGGTGGCCGCTGTGGTGGGCTCCGTTGTGCTGAAGACTATAGTGGGCTCTGCTGTGGTGGCCGCTGTGGTGGGCTCTGTTGTGCTGAAGACTGTGGTGGGCTCTGTAGCATTCAGGGATCCCAGATGGTCTCTCTCAGAGACTCTTTCCAGCTCGTGGGAGTCTGCACTGATTGGCTCCTCTTTTTTTTCTGTAGTGTTAGCCATAGCTGCGAATCCCACGGAGTGGTCTTTACCCTCGTTGGAAGTATTTCTGGTCTCAACCTCAGGTTCCTCAGTTCCTTTCTCTTGCCCGTACTTGGACAGAGTGAACTGTCCATTGCTGTCTTCTCTCCCAGTTGTGTTGTCTGAATCACCAGGTGTGAGAAGATACGTGCTTTTCCATCCATTGCTCTCTGATACGGAATGCTAGATGTTCCAGAGAAAAAGAGAATGAATCACCACACAAATGATAACCACGGTGTGGCTCAGCAAACTGACAAAAAGTGTCAGAAGGCGCTGCCAAGGGACATAGACCAGTAGTGTTGCCAGATGTCTCTCATATTAAAGGAGTGTCCCTTATTTCAAAATCTCACAGCTACAGAACATACTGGATGCCCCTTATTTCAGACCCCCACAGTTCCATAGTGCCCCTTATTTTTAAAATCTTGATCTGTCACCCCTAGAGATCATACCGGGGATATCGCTGGTTAGATGGAGTGTACATCTGGCACTCTCACCACAATGTAGGGGACTGCCAAAGAAAACCCTGATCATTGGTAAAGTGGGCATAGGCATTAGCTTGAATTTGACAAGTTTTGTATACTCGACATTGATGATTTGAACTGGTGCATGTTTGCAAAGTTTGAATGTGGGGCTAGCATGCAATTTGTTTATTCTGTTGGTCTAGTCATTCTGGAATTGGTCATTTGTAACATTCTTTGCCTCTGTTTCTGCTGTTGCTGGCTTGGATCAAAATTTTGTTTGTGTTTAGCTTAGATCTAAGGCAGTCCAAACAAATCTAAAAACAACCCTCAGGTCAGAGTAATCAAACTAGACAAAAGAAAACGGAGTAAATTAAAACCAGCTGATCTCAAACTAGCCAAACTGGCATAGCCCAAGTAATTGGATATGAACTAAACTCAAGCACTGCAATCCACAAACCAATTATTCTGGAGTAGTCCTATGGTGGGACGGGGAACTTCAGAGCTGGGGGGCAAATGCAGCCCACAGCTAGTTTTCATTTGGTCCCTTTGCAGTTCCTAGCTCTGGCTCCTGGATCCAGTTCCTCCTACCCCCAAGCACTGGAAGACTGAGCTCAGGGGAAGGGGGGAGCAAAGATGAGGGCACGCACACAAAGATAAGGGATTGATCTATGGCACAGATCCATAATCTGGACCCTCCAGTTCTTTCCCCCACCCTGAGGGCACCACTTAAGCACCCCTGTCCCCATCTCCTATGCGGCCCTCAGAGCTTGTACCAATTTCCAAAGTGGCTTCTGGGAGGGAAAAGGTCCCCGACCCCCTGCTCTCCTAGATTCCATGGGGGGGCGATGCTGGGCTAAGTGATGTGTGGGCAGACTGAATCTTCAGTTACGTAGGGACTGTTCTTAAATATGTCACATGCCAAGAAGATGCATGTGGGGGGCTGGGGGTGACTAGAAACATGGTGCTAATTTGCAAAGCAAGGGAGGGTTTATTGGCCAGAGGTGATGCATGTCACATACACATTCATGTATTTTCTTCTCCAGCAGAACCATTTAGTACATGGCTGTTGCCTGCCTTACGTGTGCTCCTTGCTCTCCATGACTTTCCTTTCCATATCATCTCTCCAAGGGCATAGCTTGAATAGGGACAGGCTGTGCTGGGACCGATGTCTTCTGGTGCAGCTGGATTGCCTGCCGCTGGGAGTGGGGGGCCCATTCCAGCCTACCCACACGCCTGCATCTCTCATTTGCCTATTCTACTCTCTCCTCTTCCTTCCCTGCCGCTCTCATGTCTGGTTATTTGATTTCCTTCTGTCTTCTGCTTCAAGCTCTCAGAATCATCGTCTTCCCTAGCCTCACCCCAGTTGTCCCTCAAGGCCACACAAAGTTTGGAAAGGGGAAAAAATGTTCCCAATAATCAATCTTCTATTAAACATTCTGTATTTTGACAGCAATATAGTTCTTCTACATAACAGGATTCTACATTATGACAGGAGTGGAGAACCTCAAGCCTGGGATTCAAATGTGGCCCACGGCTAGTTTTTATTTGGCCCTTTCCCAATTCCTGGGTCTCTGACCTCTGGATTCAGTTCCTACCACCAAACACTGAAAAACTGAGCTCAGGGAAAGGGAGCAGAAATAATAAATTAATAACAATAACAACTAATTTATTAATTTATTATTAATTTATTATTATTATTATTCCTAGAGCGCTCCCCAACCAAATGGCACTCAGAGCACTTTACAGCATAAAACAAATAAAGAAAAATATATAATCAATTTAAAATGGAAATCTATTAATTACCATTATTGTTATGAATTACTAATGAATGATTAACTATTAACTATAATTAATTATTAATTGCTACTTATTAATTTTAATTGTTACTTGCTAATTTTAATTGTTAATGATTAATGATATGGTGCTAGTGCAGAGGTGTAGCTGGCACTGTAGTCAGTGGTCCCTAAAGGGCTTACAATCTAAGAGACAAGGGGTGAAAACAGAGATGATGCTAACTCCACTTTAACTCCGCTTTAACATTTCTTATGCATGTTGCAGGCTTGCATAGGGCACCAATACAGCCCTGCAACATGCATAAGAAATGTTAAAACGCTGTCTCTTATACACATCTAGATGTGTATAAGAGACAGCAACAGGGCCTCCCATAGCAGCGCAGCCAGATGACATAATCTGGCTGCGTCACTCTGGGAGGCCCCATTGGGAGAGGCCCGGAAGCAGCCAGAAGGAACAGCTGAAGAGTGCTGAGAGGAGCTGCTGCTGCCGGCGCCGCTACTAGGTGTGTTCATTTGCCAGGCTGGGGGGGAGGCGAGCCCTGGTAGCCCCTCCCATCCAACGCAGCCCAGCATGATGAGGCGCAGAATCAGGCCCCGAACCTCCCAGACTCCTGTGGAATTTTTAAAAAAATTCCATGGGAGAATCGGGGTCCTGCCTGAGGTGTCTCTTGGGGGTAATTGTCTGTGATAGTTGGTGTTGGCCTGGAAGTGCTGTCTTTGGGGCTGGGGTAGCCCTGAGAGGTGTCCCAGGATCAAGTATCTGTGGAGGGGTGTGTGGTCCAGAAGGGTGCCCCCAGAAGCTTCTGTGAGCATGGGGTGGCCATGAGAAGTCTCCCTGGGGCAGATGTCAGGAGATGTTGGCCATGTAGGGAATCTCTCACAGTGGAAGTAGACAGCGTTGAGAAGCACCATCTGCACATCTGGTGACAGATCGTCCAGCAGCCTCTTGATCTTGTCTTTGGTCTGGTCGCTGACCCACTTGTTGATGGACTGCAAATTGTAAGTGTTGTTGCTGCTGAGCTGCATGGGCCGGCTGTTGTAGAACCACTGTGACTGGTTGAGGAAAACGTTGGTCACGTTGAGGTCTGCAAACCAAGAAGCAAATTGCAGGGACATGCCCAAAACTTCACCTCCTTGGAAAGCCATATTCTCTATTCCTACCTGAGTGGCCATGGCAGCATCCTCCTGGCTTGGGAATCAGAACTAAGAGGACACGGGCACAGCCTGTCTGTGCAGCCCCCCTGGACACTAGATCACTTTTCTTCATAAGGCAGGGATAGAGGAAGACCAATTTATGATTGTAAAGCACCAAGTACATAGCATGATTTGTATACTTAATAATAATAATAATAATTAATAATAGCCCTGCCTATGTCCCTCAGTCCCAACCTGCAGACCCCTATTCCTAATACCAACTCACTCACCTTTGTGGAAGAAAATTGTGGAGGCAGAGATCAAGGCCTCAGATTTGACAAGCAGCTTCATTGCGGCATGGACACAGGTGAAATCCTCGGGGTAGGAAAGAAGCATTTCTAGATCCCTTTTTGTTTCATCCCGGGCCCCTGTGTGGCAAAAGCAAGGACTCAGTAAGGAGGCAAGAGTCAGCAGGGCATGAGGAATGAGTCAGGAAGAGGACACCATTTGATCCCTGTCATAAGGAGATACTGGGCTACATGTAGACTACAGGTCTAACAAATATGTAAAGGCAAAGGTTAAACGTATGTAATGTGAAAGCTGAGAACTGAAAACTCACTTCATATAATGGAGAAATGCAAAGTCATGCCAAATGTGTATTCAGAAAAAGCCTAAACACCTCTGCAGACACTAGCCATAGACCATGGAGTTGCAAATGGATTTCTTCCTGTGGACGTAACTGAAAGCACAGAGTCACCGGGCGGGAAAATAAAACAAAGGACCCTGGAAAGGTATTTAAGGGGGGAGACAAGACAAAGAGAGGATTCCATCTTTCTATCGGGCTGAATTAGTTGACATCAACTTGTTGANTAGAGGGAGCCAGTTTAGGGCGGAGAGGAGGGGCTGAACATGGTCAAAGTGACAGGCAAGGTAGATGACTTTGGCAACAGAGCACTGAATGGAGATGAGCGGGGTGAGATCAGAGCAGGAGAGACCAGTAAGGAGGAAGTTGCAATAGTCAAGTTGAGAGATGACTAGAGTGTGGATTAGGGTTTTTGCAGTGGCAACACTACAGTAAGGCATGGCTGGATTATAGCAATATTATACAGGGCAAAGTGACAGGATTTGGCAACAGCCTGGATCTGAGGCATAATGGAGAGGAGGAGTAAAAATGAATCCCAGGCTAAGTGCTGGAGGGACAGGCTGGATGGTGACACCCTCAATGGAAACTAAGGGGAAGAAGGAGAGGAACGTTTTGGAGGGAAGATGAGGAGTTCAGTCTTGGCCATATTAAGCTTGAGTTGGTGGAAAGGCATCCAAGAAGAGATTTTAGACAGTGGTACGAGACTGAACGGAGGAGAAGAGCACAGGAGTGGAGAGAGAGTTGCATGTCATCAGCATACAGGTGATACTGGAAGCCATAAGGTTCAATGAGTTTACCCAGAGAAAGAGTGTACAAGGAGAAGAGAAGAGGGTCCGGGACAGAGTCTTGGGAAACTCCCACAGAGAGGGGAAATGACTTAGAGGAAGTACCAGCAAGAGAAACCTTGCAAGAGCCGGTTGGAGAGATACAAAGAGAACCAGCTGAGAACAGAGGAGAATAAAAAAAGAAGTGACAACACATTGAGCACACACAACACATTGAGCAACACAAGCACCTGGAGAACAAATAAGTCTTCAGGGGCTATTTAAAAATGAGGAGACATCAGGAGGGAGCGAGTTCTACACTGAAAGACTTGCCACAGCAAAGGCCCGGTCCCCCGCCGACTTAAAGTTTGATGATGAGGGCATGTGCACAAGGATAGAGGCAAGGTTCATGGCACAGATCCAGGACTTTCCTCTTCCTGGGTGCACCATGTAAGCACCCCTACCCCCAACTTATATGCGCCCCTTGGAACGTGTACTAATTTTCAAAGTGGCCCCTGGGAGGGCAAATGTTCCCCAGCCTTACTTTATGGGTATTAAAAATCAGTGTTTGAGAATACATGATGCATCTGACATCCTTTTTCTTCGGGGGAGGGGGGGAGAAGAGGGGTCTGTACTAGTGTGACAAACTGAGAAGAGGGAAGAGTGCTCAAAAATGGCCTTTAAAGGATGATATACTTTATGGACAGTCCAAACTGTGAAGATCAAATTTTCAACATTTTGTAAAGGAAACGGATATTCTGACTGGAGCTGCAAATTCCCCAAATGCTATTTGCAGCAACAGCTCTGCTCAGTCTCTGGCAAACCCCCAATGGTCAGAAAATTCTCTGGGAAGCATTAGCATGTTGTGCACTTAAAGCAGCCTCTAGGGCAGGAGTTCCCCACTGTTTGGCCTGTGTGACCCCAGTTTGATACTTAAATATAATCCCATGACTCTAGACTGCAAGGAAGACATGCAAAACCTAGCAAGTAGCAATCAGGATCGAGACCCTGTCTGCCCCACTTTGACTCTTGACCCACAGTCTGAGGATCAGTGCCCCAAAGTGAGGTCTGAGCAGAGAATCAGGCAGCGTGAGGAAGGAGGAAGCCAACTGTGCAGGAGTTCTTGAGGCGAGGGGTTATACCTCTTAGGGTATTGCCTCCACCTGGCATACCAAGCATTAAAGCCCACGTTCCCATGAACAGCACTAATTCAAATTAGTTACTGCGATGTCATTACCTTGTAGTAACGACTTCACTTCAGTAGCAGCTTTCAAACAAACCGATAAACCGTATTCGCTTCCCTGATGCCAACCTCCCTTCCATCCCACCAGACACGGGAAAGAGAGCCTGGCCACGCTGCCTTTACCTGAGCAGGGACCCGGTGTGGGGAAAAGCTGAACTGAACTTGGAGGCAGCTGTAAAGGCAGCCAGGGAATCAGTTGTTTACAGAAGGACAATGTTTACTGTACGACACGGTGGCCAAATACCTGGGCTGGGTGGGATTGATTGGCCTTAAATATTCTGGAGGTTGGGGAGTTGGGACAGACCCTGGAACAAAGGGAGCTGTAAGCGGCAGGTGGGAGCTACTGCATGCTAGGTCCTGAGCTGGAGCTGCAGTCTGGGGAGAGCTGGCTCATCTGTTGGGCTGTACCCCTCTTTCTGGGCTGGCTGGGGAATGCAATGGAGGAGGGACCGCAGGATGGAGCATGATTGCCTTTTTGCTCTGTATTTACTGATAGCGTCTATGTGCTGTACTTTGCCTAACCTCTACCCACTGATAGTAAAGTTGTGTGTTAAGCAGAATCCTGAGCTGGTCTGGTCATTGCTCCAGGTAGGTAGACACACCTCCAGGGGAGAGGGGAATCTTTCTCTTAGCCACAGCGGGGCGGATTTTCCCACTCAGCCTTACCTCCCAGGGGCCTGCCCAGCAAGTTGATCCCTGGCTGGCTGCAGGACCAGGAGACAGGGGGTTGGGGTCCAGTGAGCGGTCCATGACACCCGGACAGCCAGCCTGCTGGTCTCTGCCCAGGTGAAGACAGCACAATGAAAATCCCCTCTATCCTGCCAGAGCCTAACAATCTCTGGTGGGGTGGAGAGGAGGGACTGTGCTTTTTTTTACCCAGGCAGGCAGAGATCCACAGGCTGCACAGGTCTCTTTCTGGATAAATAAATACAGACCCCAGTCCACATGAGGCCCGCACCCACTGCTAGTCCCTGAAATCCAGTTCCTACCTCCAAGCACTGAAAGACTGAGTTCAGGTTAAGGGAGCGGAGAATGGGGAAATGCACACAAGGACAAGGGACAGATCCCTGTCACATATCATACTGTATCCGGACTCTCCTCTTCCTGAGCGCAGCCCTCAAGCACCCCCAACGTCTGTGTGGCCCTCAGAGCATGTACTCATTTTCAAAGGGGCCCTGGGAGGGAAAGGTTTCCCTGCCCCCAGTGTGAATGACAGACACAGAAGCACACCTGAACGCACAACTACGCTGAAGTAACTGTTTGTTGAAAGGTGGCCAGGCCACACTCCATCCTCTTCCCCCAGGGGGAACTGCCCCAGTGTCCCTCCCAGCATTGCAAGGGCTGGTGATGGTTGCAAATGGGGATTGCTTACCTCTGAGCATGCCACTGCTATGGTAGCAGCCAGACACATGAGGATCAGCCAGCTCTTCATAGTGGGGAGATCTTGCCAAGGCAGCACTCAATTCCACAGGGCTGTGAACCCCTTTCCAGCTTTCACCCTCACCCTGGCTGGCTCTGATCTGAAGCTGGGGTGACAAGAGGCAGCCTGGAACAAGCCCACCCCAAGCCCTTCTCTCTGTGTATCTACCACCACAGTGCACTCTCTCTCTCTTCTACCCCTCCCTCTGTCTGGCTCCCACTCTGGTTTTCGCAATCTCCTATCACATGGCCACAGTGGACACTAGTTTCACTCTCAGCTGGGAAAGCCCCTTTTCCCAGCTCCTGCTTAAAAAGGAGAGACACAAACAGAAGGGAGAGATGTGGGGAGATGAGGAAATGGATGGGGCTTGGGGGAGTCAGCTCAAAAGAAAGGGGGCAGAGGAGAAAGGAGAGATCAAGCAATCACCTTCGCCACGTTCAGAGCCTCCCAGACTCTTGGAATAAACAGCCCTGGCCCTGCTCCCTTTTGCTCCAGAGAGGGGTTTGAGGGGAAGGGACCTGCACACCCTATTGGCTGGCAGAAGGGACCAGTCAGTTAAAGATTAAGGATGATTGATTCCAGGGAGAGTTCCCGTAAATGAGTTGGAGGAGATGGGCATAAGCCAGGCTGGGGAAAGTACCGAGAGTTCAGTTCACCAGCTTCAGACAGCCAGAGAAAACGACAAGGGGCCAGGGCTCAGGAGCATAACAAGACTGTGCAGGCAGGGTCCCAGGCTCAGGTCCCAATCCTGGGTCCCCAGGAGCAAGGAGACATGGTCTCCAGGGTAGAGGATGAAGCTTACCTTTGAGCTGCTGTTGCTGCAGCAGAAAGCAGCACTCCACCCCCACCCACTCTGAAAACCTTCTTTCTGTTGGGCCCTTTGCAAGCGTTTTCAGAGTTGGTGGAGGCAGAGTGGGCTGCTTTAACAGAAGCATAGTGTCCAGATCATGAGAAGTAATAGTTTCACTCTATTCTGTGCTGGTCAGACCTCATCTGGAGTACTGTGTCCAGTTCTGGGCACTGCATTTTTAAGAAGGATGTTGACGAACTGGAACGGGTTCAGAGGAGAGCGACAAAGATGGTCAGGGGTCTGGAAATCAAGTGCTATGAGGAAAGGTTGAAGGAGCTGGGTATGTTTCGCCTTGAAAAAAATAAAACTAAGGGGAGACATGATAGCTGTCTTGAAATATCCAAAGGGCCGTCACACAGAAGATTGTGCAGACTTGTTCTCTGTTGCTCCCGAGGGCAGGACTAAAACCAATGGGCTCAAATTACAAGAAAGCAGATTTCGGCTAAACGTTAGGAAGAACTTCCTAATGGTAAGAGTTGTTCGACAGTGGAACAGGCTGCCTAGGGAGAGGGTGGACTCTCCTTTGCTGGAGGTTTTCGAACAGAGGCTGGACGGGCATCTGTCAGGGAAGCTGTAGCTGCAGATTTCCTACACTGAGCAGGGGGTTGGACTAGATGACCTCTGAGGCACCTTCCAACTCTAAGATTCTATTATTCTCATATTCTATGATTCTATGAGCGCTGGCCCTGCTCCCGATCTGTTCCCCACCCACTCTGAAAAGTTCACTGTGGTGCTCAGACCTCCTAGAATGTGGGACCCAGGCTCAACCGAGTCTCCTCGTTCCAGTCCTCTAGATCGCTTGCAGTTTGGCCTTCGCTCGGGCTATTGCACTGAGACTGCGCTTGTGACTTTGGCTGACAACCTCCGCTGTGAATTCGATCAGGGGCGATCGACCCTGCTGACTCGGTTAGATCTGTTGGCTGCATTTGATAGCGTTGACCATGAGATGTTGGTGACTCGCTTGCGGGTCTGTGCTGGGGTGGGTGGGACTGTTCTTGAATGGTTCTGTTCCTTCCTGGCTGGAAGAACTCAGTGAGCGGTGCTTGGGGAGTGTTCTTCGTCTCCCAGAGACCTCTCGTGTGGAGTCCTGCAAGGTTCCATTCTGTTCCCACTCCTCTTCAACATATATATGCAGCTGCTGGGCGAGGTCGTGAGGAGGTTTGGTGTTCAGTGTCATCAATATGCTGATGACACCCAACTCTGCCTCTTTTTCATCCGACCCAGACCTGGCAGTCTCGTTGCTTACTCTGCATCTGGCGGCTGTGAGGGACTGGATGAGGGTGAGCCGACTGAGGCTGAATCCCGACAAGACGGAGGTGATGCTAGTAGGGAGGGCTGTGTGGGTGGTGTCCTCCATCACTGATGGGGTCCACCACCACCCGGTCCCTCAGGTATGGAATCTGGGAGTGCTCCTCGATTCCTAGCTCTGCTTGGATGTCCAGGTGGGGGCTGTGGCAAGGAGGGCATTTTGCCGGTTATATCTGGTGCAGCGACTTTGGCCATATGTGGAATCATAATTAATTCGACCTGGATATATGCCCTTATGCTAGTGATAGCGGCATGCATACTCCACAATATCTGTGAGACCCGGGGGTGGGGTGCCCTCGAATATACCGCCTTGTGTGGATGATCTGGTGTCCATGTTCCAACAGGGCTGTGGTGGCACACGGGTGCTTATCGCACCAGAACCGGGATGCCCTTGCTTGCCACATTGCCCACATACAGGGCAGACAGTGAGTAGGCAACTGCTTCCCCCAAATCCTCCATGGTCTGCACCCATCTGAATGTATATATGTATGTATCGATTCACCAGGCATAACTGTGTGGCGTTTCCTCTTTAAATACCCCATTGGGCCTATGACAGCCTTCCTTCTTTGCTACAGCTGTTAATGGGGCTGTTCTTGTGTTTTGGATGGGAACGCAATGGAGGGGAGCCCTGTCCCCACTGTCTGATCGATATCCATTTTCAGGAGGGAGAAGGGATTACGTTTCACACCTGCGTCTCATACTCTCCTCTCCTGGCCATGATCCTGGGCTTTACTTTTCAACCTGGTGGCCCTTTCTACCTTGGGTGGAAATGCCCTGGCACACCTCTATGGGTGAATAAACATGGTGCACATGGCAATGAGAGGGATTCCAAGAACGGAACGGTGGCCACGATCTCCCTGTCCACACAGAGGACCCAATCCACCTCTCTGTGGAACAGCATCGTGTGCCGGGCCAACCTGGGGGATGTGGTAGGGGTAGGAGTGGAGCTGGTGCTCACCTGTGATGGGAAGGCATAACTGTTAGCTGTCATCTGGCTCTCCTGCTTGCAGCTGCACTGTAGGCACCCCTACACACACACACACCCATCCCTTCCCAGGATCCCACTGGCTTGACTGGCTGTCACGGGAGGACCATGGCTGTGTCTTGCCTGATTCTTCTTGTGCTGGTGGTGGAGGCAGCTGTGCTGATGTGCAACTGTCAAGGGACATGGTACCTGTCAGCTGTCATGTTGCTCCCCCTCTGCAGCTCCTTGGAGTAGCATCCCCTGCCCCTGCCTGGGGTGCGATGTGCTTTACCTGGCTGTCGCCGTGTTCGTTCATGGCGCTGGCTCTTTTCTTATGGGGGGTTGGGGCTATGGGTGATGTGGGAGCCAACGCACCCATCTCTTTGGACGTGTTTCCTTTAAGGCCTCCTGTCTGGACTGGGAACGTATCACCGGGGGGGGGGGGGTCAGTTGCCAGGTGGATGTTGTGCCTGTTCTGTCCCTTGTGTGGCTTTTTCTCCATGGTGGTGGTGGCCCTGTCCCATGGCACGGGTGGGTGTGCTGCCTTGTACGCACGGGCTGGTGAACGGTGAACACCCATCGCCACCCATCTCTACACACGTCACCCACATGGAGCAATCTGGCTTTTTCCTGGTTGCTCCATGCGGGTGGGTGGGGGGGCATGGGTTGCGGGAGCACACGCCTGCCCACCACCTCTTTTACATGGTCATTTGCACACATGGGGGATGGATGGACCTGTGTAGTAGCGTCTCATGTAAAAACAGCCCGAGGGTGCAGTCCTATGCTGGACAAGTAGCACTCCCCAAGGGCATAGGAGAGACGGAAAGAATTGGGTATATTCAGCCTAGAGAAGATTAAGGGGGGACATGACAGCAGTTTTCAAATCTCTAAAAGAAATATCTAAATATCCAGTGTAATTGATTATATTCTGGTTTCTCCAGCTATTCCACCCCTGATTGTAGACTTCTCTGTTGAGACTGAACTGGTGGGGGACCACCTGCCTCTAATTCTGGAGGTTGCCCAGTTTGGCCCGGTGCAAGGGGTCGACAGATTGTTGGAAGCAGAGGCCCAGCTTTTGGACAGAGTGAGGGCGCCGGAAATGGGATGCTGTTTTAGCAGAGTCACTTGCTGATTTGATAGTACGCCCACCTATTTGTCACCTGAGAGGCCAAATGTTGTTCTCAACTGATGATAAGAAGACGGTGGCATCTTTTGTTCTGCTCTCTTCCGCCCTGAGTCAGCATATTCAGACCTAAGACTATGAGTAATAAGTGCTGGTCTGATAAGGAATGTCAGCAGGCGTGGGTAAGACTCATTTCCTTTTATGCGGCGTATAGACGGGAGGGATGGAATAGGCTTCCTTTGGAATACTTCAACCTTAGAGCTCAGTATAAAAATTTGATCAAACTGAAAAAAGCGAAATACTCTGAGGATAGATGGACTGATCTCCTACAGGCAATGGAGCGGAAGGACTCGCGTCAATTTTGGAGACTTATGAACGGGTCAATAAATAGGGGAGCTAGGCAGATGTTATTTCCAATTCCACTGCATACTTGGACCGAATATTTCCAGGACATATTTGGTAGCCAAAGTAAGGCCCATGCCAGTGAGCAGCCGTGTTTGAACTTTGAGGAGTTTCCTTCCTGGCAACCAGTAACCACTGCTGAGGTGGGGTTACTGGTTGACTCCTTAAAAACCATAAGGCTCCGGGTCCGGACCTAATTCATGTTGAGTTCATTAAGTCATTTAGGGACTGGTGGTTCCCCTTGCTCGTAGCCCTGTTTACGGCTATTAACAATATCGGTGTTATACCTGAGCATTGGGGGACAGCAGTGGTGATTCCTATTTTCAAAAAGGGTCTTAACTCGGACCCTGGTAATTACCGGCCTGTTAGTCTGCTATCTGTTATTGGAAAGATTTATGCTAAGTATCTGCAGAATAGGCTTTTGGATTGGATGATTGACACAAAAATCTTGGCTGCAGAGCAGGCTGGGTTCCAGAAAGGCCGCTCTGCTATTGAGCAGTGCCACACATTGTACCATCTAATGGCTAAATACAAATCCAGGAATGGGGTATTTTATGTGGCCTTTCTTGATTTGAAGGCCGCCTTTGACACTGGATAGGGACTTGTAGGCGAAACTTCGGAACTCTTCGATGGATGGGAGGTCAGTTAGTCTAATCTCCTCTCTATACTGCCACTCTTCATTGGTGGTAAGGGTCGATACTGCAGGCCATGTCACTGCCCCAATAGCCACAGAGGTTGGAGTTAAGCAAGGGTGCGTATTGGCTCCGCTTTTATTTAACCTTTTCATCAATGAGGTGTTTAGTCAGATGGCGGAGGTGAGATTTTTCCCTCCTAGATTAGGGACTAGAGGGGTAGGCTGTTTGAGGTATGCGGATGATGTGGCCTTGTTGTCACAGACCCGTTTGGGGCTAATTCGGCAATTGCATGCTTTTGTGACTTTTTGCTCTATTAACAAGTTAACCCTGAACTATCAGAAATCAAAAGTTATGGTTTTTTCAGCCAGGAAGAAAATCTACTCCTGGAACATCGTGGGGCAGGCGATACAACAGGTATCTTCGTTCCGTTATCTCGGACTCCTTTTCCATAGAACTGTCACTTGGAAGGATTATATGGAAAGGGCTTTAGATTTGGCCCAAGGGACTTCTCAGGCCATCTATAAGCTCTTTACGAGTCAGGGAAGTGCATCTGTTTGTTTGTCAGTTCAGGTATTAAATGTGAAGGTCAGGTCTCAGCTCCTATATGGCGCTGAGCTCTGGGCCCTGTTCTTGGACCACAAGATTGATAGGGTGCAAAACAGGTTTCTGATGGGCATTCTGGGGAACCCTAAAAGTACCCCACATGCAGCAGTTAGGGTGGAATTGGGTCTAACTAGTTGGCAGCAGGTTGCGAAGGACTTAGCTCTGAAATTTTGGTTCAAACTATTCTCAGGATGTTGCTCAGATTTATTAAAGGCCAGTATCCTGATTCCTTTGTTGACCCCTGGACGATTAGGGTTGAGGCTCTCCTCACGAAGTCAGGGATGTCCAAGGCATATTTATTCCATAAGCCAATGGGTATCGTCAAGAAAGAAATTCTGATGAGGACTAGTGACATTGGAAGGCAGGCTGAGAAAGGGCGTATAAACTTTTCAGGTTATATGTGAGCATATTTCGACTGGGTGCCGGACTTGGGGCAGATGGCCCATTATTTAATGTGCCCTAATTCATTGAAAGCCAAGCGTTTATTGTTGCTCCGCTGCCAATGGGGTTCCCCGCTCCTCCCTTGGCAGCTGTCAAGCAAGGAGCAGGAAGCCTAGCAGCAGTGAATAATAGACTTGGTGCAGCTGACCAGGATTCCTTTCCCCATGTCAGTTTCACCAAGCTCTAGCCATTCAGTGCTGGAAGCAGCAGCAACTCCTGCCTCCTGCCTCCTCCCCAACCCAAGGCTCAAGACTTGCACTGTGGGCAAGGAAACAGTACTGTCAGTGTTTCTTCAGTGCTGCCCACAGGGCGGCACATTTAAAAGGGGTGGATAGGCTACAACATACCTCTGTCTAGAGGTAAAGCTGGACCTGGGAGCAGCTCACAAGTACCGGCGAAAGAAAAGAAGATTAGAAACAGAAAAGAAAACCGTACATAATAAGTAACAGGCCTGCTGAGTAGTCTCGGTGGCATTTCGTGATTAGTTTTAAGACATAAGATGTCCAAAAACGGATGGAATGGCATGCTGGGAAACTCATGCGCATTCTAATACTTACATAAGTTACCCAGTTTCCTGAATTTGCATAATCTTTCTGTTCCCAGAGTTTGCGTTTCCTGGTTGCAGAGTTTGGGACTTATTTATTTTCCCCCCAGGCTGCACAGAGCACAGATTCTACAGAAACATTTCATCCAAAAAATAATGAGGAAAAGCGGGGCCTAGCCCCGAGGAGCCGAGGAGCACCATGTCCTACAGGGAGATTGAGAAGGGAAGTGGGGCGGTCCTGCCCATCTCAGGAGTGGTTTCAGTCTCAGTCTCTTCCTGGTTGGGGCTGGAGAGGGCTCTGCTGCTGCTGTTGCTGTTGTTGTTGTTGTGGTGGTGGTGTTTGTTTGTTTGTTTGTTTGTTTTGTTGGAAAGGGTACTAACTGGTGATGGTGCCCTCCCTTTCCACACACCACTAGCAGTACCAGCCCAAGTCTTTCCATAGCATGGGTTGGGGGTGACACTGTTGTGTGCATGGGCATAATTATTGTGGGGAACATGGTGGACACTCCTCCACATAGTTAGGGGCATGTGGGATGGCTATTGCCCCATCGACTACTACATTTTCAGAGAACTTGGGTGGCCCAGCTAGGTAACCCAGATGGGCCTGCTCCTTCGCTGCTACCTATGACAGAGGGTAGGGAAGGGCTGGAGCTTTACTTTGCCCATGTAGCAGAGTGCAGGCATATGGGTGAGTTGCCGCTCAGCTACCACTTTGCAGCCTCATCTCTGCCTCCCTGCTGGGAGGAGATTCCCTCAACCATGCTGACCCCTCACCACCACCAGGAGGAGGAGGAGGGCCTTCAGCTGCTCCTGCCCTCCCTGGGATTTGGTAAATCAGGGGGTTTATCCCCATGCTATTCTCCCCCCACCCCCACTGTCATTCCACAGCAATCCCTCATAAATCTTGGGGAAAAGTTATGCCTCTGGTTGTGGGCAGGGTGGGTGCCTCTTGGAAGCAAAATACTCACTAACCCACTGATTGATAGCTTGCAGCTGCCCCTCTCTCTCTGCCCATAGCAGCCCCAAGGTGCAGGACTCAGAAAGGTAGAATGCAATACTATTTATTCCAAATCAGATGTACATTTTGGGAGACATTCAAAGTCCCAGGCCTTGGGCTGCAGCCCCTAAAGCCTCTGCATTCATTCAGACCTGCTGATCCTGAGAGAAAGATAAGAGGCAGAGACAAAGTAGTTCAGATTATCTCTTTTAGCGGACTAACTTCTTTTGATGAGAGCATGCAAGGTTTTAGGCTGCACAGGGCCCTTCCTCAGGCTGGTAGCCTGGAACATAGAAGAGAGAGGTGGAGCAACCTGCCACCAGAGTGGGGATGTGCAAAAAAGACAAATTGACACAGGGGATCAAACCCCAAAGCATGTCCTGGGTGGGGCCAGGAGGAGGAAATCTCCTCCCAGAAGGGGGGCAGAGATGAGGCACCGCCAGATCAAAATGTCAAAAATAAGGGATGCTACGGAGCTGAGAGATACTGAAATAAAGGACGCCCCTTATGTACCATGAACACACCTCCCAACAGTCCCTGAGCCCTTCTTTAGGCATGGAATCCTACTCTCCCTCTTTCAGGAGCGAGACAAAAAGACTGGTATTCTTAGGCCGTATTTAGACGATCATGCTGTCTGCTCGCGCGGGGTTTCAAAAACCCCGCGAGGAGAGATTACACGTCATGCCGCCGGCAATCGCGCGCCTCATACGCGCATTCTTTTCAAGCCGCGAACTGACCGGGAGCCTGATCGAGGTAGGTCATTCGCAACTTGAAAAGAATGCGCGGTGCCATATCAGGCGCGCGATTGCCGGCGGCGTCATGTGTAATCTCTCCTCGCGGGGTTTTTGAAACTCTGCGCGAGCAGACAGCGTGATCATCTAAAAATGGCCTAAGAATACCAGTGTCTAAGAATACCAGTCTTTTTGTCTCGCTCCTGAAAGAGGGAGAGTAGGATTCCATGCCTAAAGAAGGGCTCAGGGACTGTTGGGAGGTGTGTTCATGGTACATAAGGGGCGTCCTTTATTTCAGTATCTCTCAGCTCCGCTTTTTGAAACCCCGCGTGAGCGCACAGCGTATTCGTCTAAAAGCGGTCTTAGACTGGTAGCCTTAGACACCCCTTCCCTGGTTGCCTCCCAGGAAAAGCCCTTGAGAGGACAATGGGGGGAGGATAGGATGTCAAAAACCTAAGTGGAATGAGAAGCAGGAGAGCTTTGGTCCTTCTTTGTGCACTAGTCTCTGTGTAGAGTCTATTGTTTCTGGCATCCACTGTTTAATTTATTAGAAGAAAAAAGGTGCCAGGGCTCAAGCCCAGCTCATCTGTTTCATTCCTATACCCCATATGTCCCACCCCTAACCTCCAGACGTGTGGGCCCACCAGCCTCTGTTCCTACTCTGACCAGCCTGTGTTCAGAATTGCTCAGCTGCATTAAATTTGATGGGGCCGGGCCAAGGCTGCCACTGCGGCTTCTGCTCAGCTGTTCAGTGGGTTTATCTCCTTTGCTTTCTCCCCCTCCCTGCTCAGTACAGCCCACACACAAACCTAGGACTGCCTGCTGTTCCTCCCCCAATTGGCTGAATCAGGAGTCTGTCTTGAGTGTGGACAGGGAAGCTGAACTGAACCAATTGGGAGATGGAAGGTGGGCCAGGGGCTTTCTCACTGACAGAAAAAGGAAGGAAGAGAACTGTAGGCCAGAGAGAGGGACAGAGACATTGCATGCTGCTGTATCCAAGGCCTGGCTCCACCAGTGAGAGACACCAGCCTAAACTCCCTCTACGTCTAGCTGTGGGACAGAAGGCAGCCAGGGGTCCTAGTCTTATCCATGCTGAGGGTGGGGAGAGGGCACAGCAACAAAATTGGTTTCTGTCTAGGAAGGTGCTGCAGAGGGCAGGGTGCTGTAAGAGCCACAGGAGCAGCTCTATAGTGGCTGCAACACTGTTAACATCTCAATTTTTATCATGAGTAGAATATTTGTAATTTATTGTATCACTGTTAAATTTTGTAGGGAGGATCACGTAGGTAAGGGGTAGAAGCCATGCAAATTTCAGCCATATCAGTTGAGAAACAGCTGAGTTACAGTACTTTGGATTTAGGAGACAGAACTGTTTTTTCTGTGGTTTCTGATGCTTTTTGTTGACACACACAAGTTAGTTTTATGTTATCCATCTGGAGGTGTAGAGGTGTCAAGAAAATTCAAGTGTGCATTGTAGGTTATTCCTGAGGTTAGATTTTGAAAATCCATCATGTAGTTTTGAAGTTCCCATGTTATCCGATGGAGAGAGTGAGATTTTTAAATTATGTCAGGTTGGATGTGGATTATATGTACAACAATCATGCTGCTATTTTATGTCCCCCTATGTGTCCCTCTACCCTCTCATAGAGACGAGAAAAGAATGGGTATCTGTGTAGAATATACGTGGAGAGGTTTTTATCAGTAGATGCTCTGTACCCTCATAGAGAAGGCAGTGATCGCAATCCAGCCATGGTGAGTCCTGTGCTGGCAGCAGGGGCAAATGTGTAAAGGCACAAACTGCACCAAATCCACCTAACAGTTTGCACGTGCTGCTGGCCCCAGCAGTTACAAAGCTGGAGTGTGGGAGGTGCTCCCAGGAAACGGGGATTGCTGGAGTCACCAGAGAAGTTGGGGCTGTGCTGATGGGGGGCATTGGGGCATAGTAGTACGAGGAGATAAAGAAGCAGGGTCTGGGTCTTACCAGCATGCACTGTGCAGGAGGACAGCTGGGGAGATGGCCAAGGAAGAGCTAGCTGCTCTGCCATTAGGGGTAGGGCCTGAGCCAGCTGTGAAGAAAGTAAAACGGCAAGCTAGGTCTGCTTCCTAGCCTCCCAGCTACCTTCATGCATGCTTCTAAGACACGAACCTCATTCCCTACCCCCAATGTGAGCTCCACCCCCATTAGCACAATGAGCACCCGGCAACTCCCTCACCCACCAACAGCACTGCAATCCCTCCACAGCACCTGTCAGTATGGCACCTGCCCCTGCTCTCCTGACAGCACAGCAAACTCCTCTGCTCCCCTCAGTGTTCCTGGCTACCCACCAGGGAGCTCACGCTGCCCCTGTGTCTGCTCTGACTAGACACAAGGGGTACTGCGCACCTGACATGGGATGTCCTACCCCCATGCAGACGGGGTGTCAGACACTGTTGGGGCATGCACAAAGCCAGTGCCTCATGTGCCATGGCAATCCTGTGAGGTGCTGAGGTGACTGGTGGCACTTGCTCAAAGTTCTGTTCCCCTGGCACAGGGGTATGTGACTGGTGTTGCTAGCAGGGGGGAGGGAGTGAATCCACCCTGGGTGCTGGTGCTAGGCAGCCGCCTTGGAACACCCAACGTTCACCGCCAGCAGAGAGGGGAACACGCCGGAGAGAGGCTTCTGAACTACCTTTGTGTAGGTGCAGGGGAGATCTGGATCATGGCCAATAGCTGTATGTAGGCAGTTCTTATTAGTGTGAAGGAATTTACAATCAGAGAGTGTTGTGGGAGCTTTACTCGGAACAGGCCTCTATGTCTGTAATCCATGGGGATGTAGGGTGGGGTTCTTTAACAGGGTACCCACTCCCAGCAGATCATCTTCAGAGGTTCCAGGAGCAGAGGCACAGTAAGGAGATGGTTGGGCTTTCCCAAATCTGGGAGGCGCCAGAAGGAAAATTGAAGGCAGGGTTGGGCTCTGGGAAACTAGGAGAGGCTTATGCAGTGTATTTCTTTTGTTTGTGGTGTTAAAGAGTGGAGGTATACATGTAGTCTTGAAATTTAAGTAGTGCATGTAACGTGTAATTTGTACATACTCTTTGGGTACGTTTTACCCAATGTACATACAAGGGGGCATGGTATCCTGCCACTTATGTTGATGTACATATGTTTCCGGAGTGGCGGAAGAAAAGTCTTATGTGTAAAAAGGGGGTAGCCTAAGGGGGTATGTGGCATAACGGAGCCCACTGGGGTTCACCCCAGCCTCCCAGCACCCCGTTATCCACCTATTATCTGGTACCTTTCCACTGCCACCACCCAGAATTTACTTAGGCTGCGAGTCTCATCCCTCTGGGGAGAATGAGAACTCTACCTTTTCTTTAAACAGACAGGTTTGCAAGCCAGAATAATTCAGTTCCCAAGTACTGCCGCCGGAGCGTACAGAGGCGTATTCGCTAACACACACACACATACAGATCTTTTAGATCAGAAAAAGGAATATTACTTTAATGGTATTTTAAACCAAGCATCACAGGCTACAACCATGTGAGGTACTTTGAATCCTTGAGCAAAAGCAATTGATCAGAACACAGTTAGGCTCGAGGGCCCTTTTTGTAGCAACTAGCCTAAACTGGTCCCTCAGATGTAACATTCAATTACTCACAGCTTTAGGTGCGCCTTTGCCTTGCAGCAAAGGGGTTCAGTCCTTAGATTCAGTTTAATCCAAACAGGCCAGGAGCCATTCCCTTAGCTCCATAGCAAAAGGTCAGAATATCAGAGCAAAGAGAAGTAAAAGGGGAAGTCTCCTTGAGAGGTGTGTCTTTGGTCTTTTTAAAAGCCCCCTACCCCTCTTTTGTGATTGGTCCTTGGGAGGTTACCTGGCTGTACCTACTCCAATCAGAGAAAGATTCCCCCAGTCATGCTGGCTGTAGGCCCCTTCCCCCGGTATTGCGAAATCTTGCCATGCAGCCTGTTGCGAAACCAGGCCTAGTCAACCTGGAAGCCAGAGTGTCAGTGAAGGTCACATGGAAAGGCAGGGTTGCTCCTAGTAGCTTCTGCCACAGGGTAGCCTAACATCTACATTGCTGTGTGTATATTGCTGTAGTGGCAGCAGAGAATTGTACATTCACTTTAGGTTTAATGAGAAGTTTATTGTTGGGATATGAGACATGTACTTGAAATTCAGTGATGTGAGGAATTTGCTTTAGTTTAATTTGAGAGAGTTTAGGTGAAATGATGTGTAGTTGTAATGATTAAGGCTGGTAGCGTTGTAGGAGGGGGAAATTAGTGTATTCCCCTTTCAAAAAACAGGGAAAATCTAGGTTAAAAAAACGGTCGGTTTAAGAATTAAGGCTCTTACAAATTCGCTCATGCTTCAGAAAACATGGAAATTGTAAGTTAATGCTCCCGCCTTAACTTGCATGCCATGTAAGCAGTATGGTCTCACATAGCTGCCCCAAGCTGTGTTCAGGAGGGGCGGGGTATAAATCGAATAAATAAAATAAATATTTGTGAGGAATAGGGGGGTTCAAGGGAAGGGAAAGGTGTGGTCTCCTGTGGCAGTAGACACTCACCTGAAATATATCCCTCAGGATTGTAATTGGCTTCTGGGATATATACCTCCAGCCTAGATCATCATAGGGAGGTGACGTTCAACACCAGACCCCGTAGGGGTATGCACTCACATACGATGCACCCCACAGCAGAAGACCACCTCCCACACCAGAACCAGGGCCAAGGTTCTCTGTGTGTGTGTGTGTGTGAGTGCGTGATGCCCAGGGAGAACGGGAAGGGGGGGATAGGTCACACACGCAGGGGGAACCCAGGGCACACAGAGGGGTATCAAGTGCAGGGATATCACAGGTCAGGTTCAGGCACTTACATGATGGCAGATGGGGAGGAGCGTGGGGGGATGGAGGTCCCGTCTGGTCCATCTTTGTGGGGTGAGTTTCAGGAAGTGACGCCGGCCGATGCGGCGGATGTCCTGGGGTCTGTGAGGGCCACGTGTTGTGAACTGGATCCGTGCCCGTCCTGGTTAATAAAAGCTTCCAGGGAGACGTTGGGGACGGTGCTGGCGAGGGTAGTGAA
>QEPC01002436.1:485285-519872 GCA_003113815.1 Sphenodon punctatus | reverse complement strand
TCTTCCCTTTGTCCCCTCTCCTTGTCGCCCCCTCCTTGTCTTTTTAGATTGTAAGCCGTAGGCAGGGACCATGTCTTTATCTTTGTTCTGTAAAGCACCAGGTACATGGCTGGTGCTATACAAATGTTTATAATAATAATAATAATAATAATTAATAACAATCTAAATTTCCCTTGGCTTTCTTGCTGTTGGCAGGTGACTTAAATGCACTTATTGGTCCTAATGATGAAGAATTGAGTGTCTACTGTCCCTTGGTGGACAGAGCTAATGAGCAGAATTCCTGTAAAAGATGTTCCAAGGATCTAGTTATCAATTCTTCAGGCCTAAATTGGGCAAAACTAGTTTATAAGGCAGATTTATATATATTGAATGGCTCCCTGTCAGAGGACTTAGAGGGAGAATTTACCTTTGTCTCTCATCAAGGAATGAGTGTAGTGGACTATGTGGCTGTAACATCTAATTTAACTCCCTCCATATCAAAATTTTGTGTAGGTCAGGCTATTCGTAGTGATCATTTTCCTTTACTAATATATGTGAATTGGGGTATTTCAGATAATTCACTGGCTCTTTCCGAACCCTTCCCCAGGGGCTGTAATAGGTATGATAAATACCCCATGTCAGCTGAACTAGATAAAAAATTGCTAGCCGAATTAAACTCATTAGGCTGTTTAAATATTAGGAATACAGTTACTGCTTTAGATCCTCAATTAGCAATTACTGAGGAATATAATAACCTCGTTATGCGACTGTTTGATACTATCTTGACGTGCGGTGTCTGTCCCATATAGTAAGAAGGGCTCAGATAGCCCATTCTTGGTATGACTTTGATTGTAGAAAATTGAAGGCTGAACTAAGGCAACTCTATAAATCATATAGAATGGGCCTTGTGGATAAAATCCCTGCCAAATTCTATGAACTTAAGAAAAATTATCGTTACCGGATTAGGAAGAAAAAACAAGAACATACATCCACACTTCGGGACACTTTAGTCTGGTCTGTGCAGATGGGAGACACCAGAGGCTTTTGGCGGATTATAAACAATTCCCTTAATAAAGTTACGCAACATATGTAGTATGCCTATTCCTAAAGAAAGTTGGGAAGCCCATTATGAAATGCTTTTCCCCAGGAAATTTAGCCCAGTTTCTTCTATACAAACTCTTAAGGATCTTCCCCTTTGGCCTCCGGTTTCTGAACTCGAGGTTGCTTCTCTTGTTAGAACTCTTAAGATGTGTAAAGCTCCAGGTATTGATTAAATTCCGACCAAACATAAAAAATCATGCTGATTGGTGGGTACCTTTTTTGGCCTCATTCTTTACCTATTTAGACAAGACCGGAGATTTTCCAGAGGATTGGGGAAAAGCAGTGGTAGTACCTATATATAAAAATGGCTCCTGGTCAAACCCAGGAAAGTAGAGGCCAATTAGCTTATTAAGTGTTTTGGCTAAGTGATATGCCAAACACCTGCAAAAACTTCTGAACATCTGGCTGGATGATTCTCATATTCTTTATCCAGAGCAGGCTGGTTTCCAGGGAAATAGATCAACCCTGGATCACTGCCTGGTAGTATACCATCTGGCTGAGAAATATGTCAAGTTAAATAATAAATTGTATTGTGCTTTTGTCGATTTCAAAGCGGCCTTTGACCTGATTGATAGAAAGCTGTTGTGGGATAAGAGACTACTTACCCTAATCAAAATTCTGCACAGAAATTCCTCTTTAGCAATTAGGTGTACTGAACATGGACATCTGATGGACTGGCTCCTTACCTTTTCTGGAGTGAGGCAGGGATGCATCCTGGTGCCTACCTTATTCAATCTTTTTATAAATGATCTCATTTCTAGGATGGCCTGGCCCGACTTCTTTCCTCCTAAACTAGCTTCGCATTACATTAATAATAATTATTATTTATTAACAAACATTTATATAGTGCCAGCAGTGTACCTGGCACTTTACAAAGTAATAAAATAGACATGGTCCCTGCCCCTTGGGCTTACAGTGTGAGAGACAGGAGCTGGGGGAGAGACATAGTAAGGGGAACAGAGGGAGAGACAAGGGGTCTAACATTCATGAAGATGCGAGGTTTCAGGTGCACGTACTTGGCTTGGTTACAATGAGAATGACAGCAGGCAGGTCCATGTGGCAAGGATAAGGGTAAACCGATCGTAGGTATAGGAAATAGTGGCTCAGCAGGATAAAGAGTCAGACAGAGCAGAGCGAAAGAGGTGAGTTTTAAGGAGAGATTTGAAGGTATGAAGGGAGGGGGCAAGGCGGATGTGGACAGGGAGGGAGTTCCAGGCATGGGGGGCAGCAAGTGAGAAGGGACGAAGGCGCTTAGGGGAGCAGGGAAGGCGTGGAAGGGTGAGAGAAGGGACAGAGGAGGAGCGAAGTGCACGGGCTGGAGTATGGAGGGCGATAAGTGCAGAGAGGTAGGGGGGAGCAAGGTTGTGAAGAGCTTTATAGGTGAAGACTAGGAGCTTGTGCAGGATTCGTTCAGGAAGGGGAAGCCAGTGAAGCGAAGAGAGGAGGGGCTGCACATGGTCGAAGCGACTGGCGAGGTAGATGACCCTGGCAGCAGAGTTTTGGACAGAGATGAGGGGAGAAAGGTGAGACCGGGGAAGGCCAGTGAGAAGGAGGTTACAGTAATCGAGGCGAGAGATGACCAGAGCATGAACAAGAGTTTTGGCAGACGAGACAGAGAGAAAAGGGCGAATCTTAGCAATGTTATGGAGGGAGAAGCGACAGGATTTAGCAACAGAGTCAATGTAGGGTTTAAAAGAAAGGGGTGAGTCAAAGATGAAGCCTAGGCTACGGGCTTGGGGGACAGGCAGGATGGTGACTCCATCAATAGTTATTGACAGTGAGGAAGGAGAGGAAGGATGAGGGGGGAAGATAAGGAGTTCAGTTTTAGCCATGTTGAGTTTGAGTTGACGTTGAGACATCCAGGTAGAGATGTCAGAGAGACAGTTGATGAGACGAGCTTGAACAGAGGGAGAGAGAGAGGGAGTAGAGAGATAGAGTTGAGTGTCATCAGCATAGAGGTGGTATTGGAAGCCATGGGAGGCAATGAGTTTGCCTAAGGATGAGGTATAGATCGAGAAGAGGAGAGGGCCAAGAACAGAGCCTTGAGGAACACCAACTGAGAGGGGGAAGGAGGAGGAGGCGGAGTTGGAGAGAGACACATTAAAGGAGCGGTCAGAGAGGTAGGAGGAGAACCAGTTATGGACAGAGCCACAAAAGCCAAGGGAGTGAAGGGAATCCAGCAAGAGTGAGTGGTCAACAGTATCGAAGGCAGCAGAGAGATCAAGGAGGACAAGAATGGAATAGAGACGTTTAGATTTAGCCACCAGAAGATCGTTGGTGATCTTAGCGAGAGCAGTTTCAGTAGAATGAAGGGGGCGGAAGCCAGATTGGAGGGGGTCAAGGGAGGAGTTGGAGGATAGGAAGTC
The DNA here is from genome assembly GCA_003113815.1 of Sphenodon punctatus. Taxonomy (NCBI): domain Eukaryota; kingdom Metazoa; phylum Chordata; class Lepidosauria; order Sphenodontia; family Sphenodontidae; genus Sphenodon; species Sphenodon punctatus. Next base: position 516,426 of record QEPC01002436.1, on the reverse strand, counting down.
AAGGCAGCGGGAGTAGACAACACGTTCAAGCAGCTTGGAAGCAAAAGGAAGGAGTGAGACAGGACGATAGCTAGAAGGGTCAGAGGGGTCAAGAGTGGACTTTTTGAGAATAGGAGAGACTGTGGCATGTTTGAAGGCAGAAGGGAAAGAGCCAGTAGAGAGGGAGAGGTTGATGATGTGCAGGAAGGAAGGGGCGACAGTGGGAGTAATGGAGGTGAGGAGGCGGGAAGGAATGGGATCAAGGGGGCAAGTGGAAGGGTTGGAGGAGGAGAGCAGAGAGGAGATTTCCTTAAGGGAGGCAGGGGAGAAGGAGGACATGAGAGAAGGAGGGGGAGGAGGGAGAGGGGTGGGAGTGGGAAGAGAGGAGTGGGAAGCGATGTCGAGGCGGATCTTGTCTATCTTGGAGGTGAAGAAGGAGGCAAGATCCTGAGCAGAAAGGGAAGAAGGAGGGGGAGGACAGGGAGGCTTGAGGAGGGAGTCAAAGGTAGAGAACAGGCGGCGAGGGTCCCGAGAACAGGACTCAATGCGGGAGGCATAGTAGTGTTGTCTAGCAAGGGAGATAGCAGAAGTAAGGGTGGAGAGACAGAATTTGAAGTGAAGGAAGTCAGCGTGAGAATGGGATTTGCGCCAGAGTCGTTCAGCAGCACGAGTGCAAGAACGGAGGTGGCGGATACTAGGGGTGAGCCAAGGACGGGGGTTGTGGGAGAAGGCAGGGCGGGAAGAGAGAGGGGCATGGGAGTCAAGTGTGGAGGAGAGAGAGCCGTTGAGAGCAGAGACAGTGGAGTCAGGGGAGGAGGAAGAGAAGACTGTAGGAAGAAGGGGAGAGAGAGAGGAGGCAAAGTCCAGGGGATCAATAACTTGAAGGTCATGGAAGGGGCGTAGAGAAGGGGAAGAGGAGGGGAAGAGGAAGGGGAAGAGGACATTGGTTGTCTGATGTACGGTTATTCTTTCCCAATCCAAAACAGGACTTAGGAGACAGCTGTCAGCATTGGCTGACTATTGTAATCTAAATAATTTAAAGATTAATTATAGGAAAACCAAGGTTCTAGTTTTTGGCAAACAAAAGGGGTTTTACAATTGGTACATAAATGATCATCCTATCACACAAGTTAGTTCCTATAAATATTTAGGACTTACCCTACACTCTTCTCTTAAATGGTCTCAACAACTTGACCTGGCAATTACCCATGCTAAGGGAACCACTACAGCTATTATACGATTCTTTCATAAGAAAGGAAATGGCAGCTTTATTCCAGCAATAAGGGTTATAAATGCTAACTTATGAGCTCAGCTCTTTTATGGGACTGCTGTCTGGGCAGGAACTGGAATGACAGCCACAGGACTGGGATGATAGCTCCTGACAACTGGAATGACGGGCCCAAGACTGGAATGACTGCCCCAGGGACATGACAGCCCCTGGGACTAGAATGCAAAAGAAAACTTCTATATGTTATAGAAGTTATAGAAAATTACAGAATGTTTTAATACAATAAGACTACAGACATATGCATATTCCAAATATTAAAGAACAACAAATTCTCAAAATACAAATGCATGTATAAAGTACAAGTCATGTAAGGCTTCACCTACATAATGACTGGGCATGTGCCCACAGTATTAAAACACTCTATACTAAGAAGCAGTATGGTATCCTCCCAAACTTGGAAATATGGTAAAACGTTATACTTCTTGGCAAATCATAATATTTTCAGGGAATTTTAGAGGTATATTAGCAACCAAATATAGTTTTCTTTGTTTTTTTCCAGTCTTATAGGGCTCACAGAATATTTATGTAGAAACATTTTCCACATGATAAACGTTTTTATTTTTTCTTTGAAGACTTCAAAAGCCTAAAGACTTTACTTCAACGATTCCTAAGCCTGTTACAACAGTATTTCTGTCAGAATACATATTTTTGATTCATGAGAGATATTTTCATGTTTTTGAGGTTTTTAACGTTTTCCCCTCTGGATCCAGTGCAGCCCTGCAACATGTAGTTTTCATAAGTGTCCTCTTTTAAAGGGGAGATAGGGTGGCCACATCTGCAACTGCCTGTAACAAGCTGCTATGGAGTAATCCATACCAGTCCATAATGGCGGTCTGCAAATTGTGGATCTGCAGTTACAGACTTGGGTTTCCTACCCTCTGGAGCTCTGCTTTAGAACTTACCAGCCTTGGAGGGCTTGACTGAAGGTGTGGAGGGCTTGAATGAAGGGGTTCCTCCTGTGTAGAGGAGTCCCCGGCAGGCTCCCTCACCGTAGCACGCTATGGAGGTCCCTCCCTGCTCCACAGCATGCATGTGCAAAATGGCTCCTGGGGCTGTGTTGTGCGTGCGCAGCCCTTTTCCATTTTGGAAAAGGGCAGCTGTTTTGCTCATGCGCAAACAGTGCCACTTGCGCATGTGCAGAACAGCTGCTGTTTTCCAAAATGGCACAAGTGCTGCCGGCACCATTTTGGAACATGCAAAACAGCCGCAGTGACCATTTTGCACATGTGCGCTGTGGAGCAGGGACCGCCAAAGCTCGCAATGGCGAGGGAGCCTGCCAGGGGGCTCCTCCATGCAGGAGGACCTTCAATCAAGCCCTCCAAGGCTGGAAAGTACCGTCCCAGGGCCACGAGGGCATGAAAAGGTTGTTTATTTATTTAACTATGGGTTTGTACCTGTAATGAAGTCCGGAACAAATTAAACCATATTGTAATCAATCCACAACTGAAAATTGGTGCCAGTTGACGTCCCTAATAACAACTCCAAGTCAAATTATGTCTATATTTAAAGTTTCCATGAGTGAAGCCTTACATGGCTTGTTCTTTATACATTGTCATGGGATTGGGGGCTCACTACTCCACTCTAGGCTGTCATGACTCCGTTTCCCTGGCTTGCAGCTCTCACTGGATCAGCTCTCTCTCTCTAGAACTGATTGAGCCTGCAATGGGGGAACCTTCTTGTCTCCTTTTCAGCCACAGAGTTTCCCAGCACAGACTCCTTCTCTCTAGGTTCGTCTGTGTTTGTAAACACAGAATTAACCCCCGACTGTGTCTCGCCAATGTTGGGATTAGCAATTCCACTGGACCATACGAAGTTCAGTAAAAGGAAGTTTAATGAATAAATCATGAATAAGCACGCAGTACAAGATTATAGTCAAGAGTGTAGAAATCAAAATAACATAACCAATAACGCATTCCTATCTGTACTTGGATTCTCCTGATTTAGGTTTACTCTAATCCAGGTCCAAGGGTATCTCAGTTCATGTCACAGCCAACGATGGAAAGCTTGGCCGGGTATCAGTCTTTAGAGTTTCCCAAAAGCCATACTTCATAGTTCCTTTGGTCTAGCCCTTCTCTGGCTGGTAGCATATGATGATGCAGATGAACTTCAACAAACTGATCTCCACCGAGAGAGATAGCAAAGATCCTCTCTTTGTCTTGTCTCCCCCCCTTAAGTACCTTTCCAGGGTCCTTTGTTCGATTTTCCCGCCAGGTGACTCTGTGCTTTCAGTCACGTCCACAGGAAGAAATCCACTTGCAACTCAATGGTCTATGGCTAGTGTCTGCAGAGGTGTTTAGGCTTTTTCTGAATACACATTCGGCATGACCATGACTTTGCATTTCTCCATTGCATGAAGTGAGTTTCCAGTTCTCAGCTTTCACATTACATACATGTTTAACCTTTACCTATTTGTTAGACCTGTAGTCTACATGTAGCCCAGTATCTCCTTATGACGTACAAGCATTAGTAGTTGGTGACTTTGTTGTTCTTTGATATTTGCAATATGCCTATAGTCTTGTATTAAATAATTCTATAATTGTGTATATCTTATATAACATTAAAACTTTCTGTTTATTGTACAAATTTTACACTAATTGTTGCAGACCCTTTTTACTTTGTTACTGATAGCGGCCAGGTTTGGTTTTTATGTCTTTTTGTACTAGCACTGGAATGACACCAAAAATACAGGTGTCCCCTGGGCTGTCGTTTCAGTCCCAAATTCCAGCCCCATGGCCTATAGTTCCACTCCGTGGGGCCTTCATTCCAATCCTGTGACTGTAATTCCACTCCCAGCATCTAGTCCTGAGACCATCATTCCCATCCCAGGAGGCCATGATTCCAGCCCGGGGCTGGATCTGTCTGCATGCTCTCATTTTCACTCCCCTGTCCCCCACCCCGTCAAGGGTCTCTCTCTCATCCCACTCTTTCCCTGGAGGAGGATGCACTCCCTGTTTCCGATGCAGCGCGCTTCTATTTGCATAGAGCCCATTCAAGTCTATTGGCATTCGGATAGCCCCATTATTTCCAGTGGGCATTTGCACGGTTCCCGTTGATTTCAATGGGCATTTGGTATCGTTTGTTTTAGTACGTCCCCTTATAGCCTCCTCCTATTTCTGCCTCCCTCTCCGCCTTCTCACTTTCTGGGCTGGACGGAGGGAGGCTCTTCCCCGCCTCTCTCCGCCCCGGGGGAGCTGCTGTCTCTTGGCCGCACTCACTGCTGTGGCCAGGCGGGTCCAAGATGGCGGCGAGCCGGAGAGTCGGGAAGGTACCGAGGCGAGGGGATGATGGAGCTGGGGGGCGGGGGTTTGCTCTGGGGCCTCTGCGCGCGTTGGGGCAGTGGGGCTGGGGTGGTGGAACGGGGATGTTTGGGGAGACATTGACTCGGAGGGAGGGGTGTTTGGGGCAGGGGTACTCGGGGTGAGATAGGGATGTAAGGCTGCAGAGTGAGGCGGTGGGCACGGAAGTGGGATGGTGGGGAGCAAGGATGCAGAGCAGGGAGTGGGATGGTGGGGGGCGAAGGTGTGGGAGCAGGAGTACTGGGGGGAAGGGTACAAAATGAGGGGTGCTGTGTGGGGAGGTGGGATGTTGAGGACAGGGATGCTGGGGGTTGAAGGCAGGGGGTGAGGTGCTGGAAAAGGATGGGGATCTCTAGGATAGAGTATGACTGGGGATCTTTGGAGGAAGACACCGAGCTGCTTTCGGTTTCGTTTACACCCTTTGATATGATGGGCACTATTTATTGCACTCCTGAGATCAAGGAGATTTTAGAGTGGGGATGAATGAGGATTCTTAGAGTAAATGATTTCCTTCTCAATGGGTTCACCTCCCCTTGCACCACCTCCTTCCATAACACACACCTATCACTGGTAGAGAGAATTGCTTTCTGTTAGCCTCCTTATTTTAACTCCCTAAGATTTTGCCCCACCAGGGTCCTTTACATGGACCAGTGGAGTTTCCCATTTCCTTTGTGGCTTTGCTGCCTTCTTGTCACCCAGGCTGAAAGTAGCCAGGGTCCAGACCAGCATATCCCTGAGGAGGGTGGGGTGGGTCGGGTCTATTGAGAGAGGATGCTAGGACCAGACACAGTTTAGTAGAGGTGGGGTTGAGTGTGGTGTCGTGTCTCCTACAGGCTTGGGATACCCAATTGTCTATGCTTTGAGGGTGTGAAGGGGTAGCCAGAGGCAGATATGTAATATATATGACCAGTTGTTGTACAGCTGCTAAGCATCTTCCAGGAATTGGCTTTTGCGTGTGGTTTAGGATAAACGCTGAGGAAATCTCCTTCAGGACATGCGATATGCCAGTTGTGACTGAACTCCATTGGCCCTGGTGAGAGAGAGAGAGAGAGAGAGAGAGAGCGCCTGTGTGTGTGTACCAGGCAATATCTTAGCCTACCCTACAAATATATATATTGTAAATGTGTGTCATAGAAAGTGAGCAAATGGATGGGGCAGGGAGAGCACTTGATGCTTTCACTTTCTCTTCCTGCTACCTTAAGACTGTTTCTTGGAAATGACACGCAGCAGAGTTCAAAGGCATGGAAGTAAAGCTGAATCTGATTGGGAAAGAGGGTGGGGGTGATCAGACACACAGAATATAAGTCTTGTTTGTTTGTTTGTTAGAATCTAAGTCCAGTGGTGGGGTTTTCTGATATTCTACATTCTGATCAAGCAACTCAGAGGAGCGCTGGCAGCAGAGCAAACGCTTGGGGAGAGTGGTGAATTCCAGAAGGGTGGGACTGGTTTAGCCCAGAGGAGAGGTCTCTTGCCCCGTTTGGGACAATTTTAAGGGCTGAGATCCTGATAACCTACAGGTCTTATCCACTGGGCACCAGGGTGCCTGCCTTGTGAACAGCACAGATCCAATGGGGGCTGGGTGGGATTAGAGGTTATTCATTTTTTTATAGAAGGAAGTAAATTGTGCAAACACCAAACTCCTGTAAAAAGAGTTTCTGAGAAATGATCCCAGGCCTGACTTCTCACTTGGGGTGTGTATGTGAGGAGAGGAGAGGCTGTTTTTAATCTTGCTTGCCTCATGCAGCCTTCTGGCTGCAGGTGGATAACAGAGCAGGTTGGGAAGTTGAGGGTGTTTAGAAGATAGTGCTAAATGGGTCCTGTGGGCTTGAGATAAGCAGGGATGAAGGAAATGCAAGGATCCCAAGTCAATATAGATTGTGATCTGCTGGTAGATAACAATCTAGTATCCAGTAGATCTTGATATGGGGAAGGGAACCAACTTCTTAAAGATGTCTTGGGGAGGAGAGCAGGACTGGCACCCCAGGGAGTGTCTCTGGGGAGGAGTAGGGCTAAGATGGCCCTTCCAATGTAGCAGGGAAGCCTCTCTCTAAACGGGAGTGCTCCTCGCCACTTTTGACACCAATTCCTGAGATACCTCAGAGGTGGGAATCAGCGGCAGAGGCCCCAGCCTGGAGTGGCAGAGCCAGCCAGAGAGGTCCAGGTAGATTGCCTGAGTTTGACGGCTTGATGAAGTGGATTGTGTGCACCATAGGAGTCAATCTATGTAACATTCTTTCCCTGGTGGGGATCACAACTTGGGTGGTTATTCAGTGTCTTGCTCTCTCGCTCTCTCTCTGCCTCTTGTTCATATATTCTTTTGAGAGAGCTCCATCTCCAAAGCAAGGAGAACGCATCCCTTTGCCCCTCCCAATTACACTTGCGGCAGACAGTATGGAGTTAGCCCTGCTGGGGATGTAGCTCCATGGGTGTGGAGGGGCATTTGCTGGCTGCTGGTCAGGCTGCTGTCATTGCTGGGACTGAGCTTTGAGGTCTCTAGTGCTAACTCATCCCTCGACCCTTTTTAGGAACTGGATGAGATGAAGAAGTCAGGCTCCCGCTGCCTCCAGAATATTGAGGTGGATGACACCAACGTCCTCCTCTGGAAGGGGCTTCTAGTGCCAGTGAGTATGGGGAAGCTGGGAATAACAGCAGGGTTCTGTTGGGTTTGAAAGGCCTAGATCCATCCAGGCATGTCTCTGTGGGGTTGTGCTGGGTCAGACAGGGCAAGGCTCTATAGAGCTGGGATATTTGGGATCATGATGCCAGCAATTACAGGCACCTCAGTAACTGATTTGCTGGTACCGTTGTCACTCCTGTTCATTCTTGTTTCTGTGTCCAGGACAACCCTCCATACAACAAGGGTGCTTTTTTGATTGAGATTAGTTTCCCAGCTGAGTACCCTTTCAAGCCTCCCAAGATCACCTTCAAGACAAAGATCTACCACCCCAATGTGGATGAGAAGGGTCAGGTGTGCCTGCCGATTATCAGTGCTGAGAACTGGAAACCTGCCACCAAGACAGACCAAGGTATGATGGGTTGAAGCTTGGTAGTCTGCTGACTTCATTGCTGTGGTGGGAGGAGGAAGGCAGTAGGTGGGGTGGGGAGGAAGCTGCCTGACTGGGATCCATTTTGCTGGCTACCAAGCTTCCCTCTACATGGAAGCGTTAAGCTGTGTTTGTCTTTGGATGTTGGCAAACATGACACTACCCACTCAGTGCCTTGCTGCTGTTTAGAACTGGATGTGGGTGAGCTGACTGAAACTGAAACCTGACAAGACTAAAGTGACGATGGATGGTCAGTTTTGTGACCTTGGGGCATAGACAGGGCCCCGATTCTCCCATGGAAACATTTTCAAAATTTGGTGAATTCTGTAGGTTTTCTCAGGAAATTCTGTGGGCTGCTCGGGGGTGGGGGGGGGGGAAGCATTGCAGGCAGCAGCAGGAACCCCAAGCATTGCTGCCACCCTTCGTTCCCCAGCCCGGCCTGCTTGGGATTTCTGCTGCCACCTGCAGTGCTTCCCTCCACTACTGAGTGAGCCGCGGTATGTTTGCTGTGGGACTGAGCAGGCCGGGCTGGGGAGGGTGGTTCTCATCACGGCAAACTCACCCCAGCCAGCTCAGCAGTGGGGGAAAGTATTGCAGGCGGCAGTAGGAGCAGTGAGCAGCATAGCAGCATGTGGTGATTGCCAGGTGACATCACGGCAAGCAAGCTTATGATTGGCTCTCTTGTGGTGATGTAAATCAACAGTCACCACATGCAAGCCAGTCAGAAGCTTACATGTGTTGCTTGACATTGCCCCGCACACAAGCCAATTGGAGGCTTGTGTGCTGTGATGTCACCTTGCAAAGGAAATTCTGTGGGAATTTCTGTGGGTGAGATTCCACACAAAATCTGTGATTTGCAGTAGCGTGTTTGACTTGGGGTCCTGGGCATAGAGATGTCTGTCATTGGGGCCGATCTGATGGCTTGCGGATCCTTGCCCTGCATGTGCATGTGTGCGGCTTCCCCGCAGCACAGTGTTCTGGCAACGGAGGTATGTGGGCGTGCGTACAGCTGCGTGGGGGATCCACGGGCCATCGGATCGGCCTCATTCATGGGGTCCAACCTCCTTTGGTCACTCAGGTTCACAGCCTTGGGGTGCTTCTTAATTCATTGCTGCATCTGGATCATTGGTTTACAGCATTGAATAGGAGCGCTTTTTCACCAACTTCATCTGGTGAGAAGGCTGCAATCCTTTTTATTAGTCTGACTTGGCCACCATCATCCACGCATTACCCATGCATCATCCCTTGAAGCTAGACTACTGTAATGCATTACATGTGGGGCTGCCCTTGAAGACTGCTTGGAAGCTGCTACTGGTGCAAAACGTGGCATCTTGTCTTCTGATAAGGGTGGGTCATTCCCTGTGCTTCAGACTCTGCACTGGCTTTCACTAGCTTTCCAGGCATAATCTAAGGTGCTGGTAACCTACATAACCTACAAAGCCCTAAATGGTTCAGGCCCAACATATCTGAAGGACAGCCTCCTCCCCTATACTCCATCACGATCCTTAAGGACAGCTGAGAACATCGTTTTCCTAATTCATCATGACGCCAAGTGCATCCAGCCAAGGTCCGCAATGAAGCTCTCTTGATGTCTGCCCTGTAGCTCTGGAACTCCCTTCTCCTGGAAGTTTGCCAAAGCCCAGACCTAAGCATCTTCTGGGCTGAAGACAGTTGAAGACCTTCCTATTTGGCCAGTCATTTGATGGGCAGGGATAGGCTTTAGAGAAGAGGGGTGGTGTTTTTGGAGGGTGAGGGAGGGCTGCAGTTATGCTGTATTTTTTATATGTTGTAACTGACCCTGAGCCTTTGGGATATAGAGGCCATAAGTCCAAATGTGTGGACTTAGACTCTTCAGAGTCTGCCATGGGTGCAGCTTCATGTTGTCTCCTTACACATAATTGTCACATCTGTGAAACAGGTACGTGGAAGAAGATACACAAGCAGGGACGGAAACCATGAATCGGATCCTCTCACTGCAGCTGCTGGGGTAGTGTAGAGGGAGAATGAGCCTGGAGCCTGCCCCTGAGGGAGAAGGCTCCCGGTTCATTTTCTTTTCCTGCTACCCCCAGCAGCAGCAGAGGGGAATAGACCCAATGGCTTTGGGCTGGTTCCCTGCTGCCAATACCCTTGCAGCAGCATCAGAAGCTCCCCACCCACTGTCTGTGCTCTGGAGAGAGCACAGGAGAGAATGCCTGGCATTGCGGAGGATTACCTGGTCGGTTTTGCCAGGTATCCTTTCTTGCACTCCCTCCTGAGCACAGACAGCAGGTGGAGAGCTTCCTTCTTTCAGGTGGAGACTTTCATTGTTTCTCTTTGGAGAGGCACTCTGCTTCTTCAAACAGGAACCCTGAAAGTCGTCTCCCTGCATCTAGTCCTGGCCACATGTGATGCTGCTGCTCGGGACTGCAATAGAAGTGAATAGATTAAGAGACTTCCAGTTCATTCGCTTACATTGTGATTCCCTGTGACAAAGTGGTGGAGGACCTCCCTCCTCTCCTAGTCACTTTTGGGGCTTTCCAAACAGGAACCCTAAAAGCAGTTGAGAGAGGAGAGAGCCCTCCTGTGGGGCAGAGGCTGTGAAGAGGTACAGTTTGCTCTGTGCCACAGCTTCCAACACCTTTTCCGCTCCCCCATTTAACATGTCTAAATGTTATCCACCCACAGGGTACTTTGCATGTGAGTGCACACTCGGAAAACCCTGTGAGTGGGTAATGCTTTGTCTTTTCACCCTTTAACCGTGCTCCCCTTCTCTGCAGTGATTCAGGCGCTGGTGGCACTGATAAACGAGCCCGAGCCAGCCCACCCGCTGCGTGCCGACCTGGCTGAGGAGTTCACCCGGGACTACAAGCGCTTCCTGCGCAATGCTGAGGATCACACCTGTAAATTCAGTGAGAAGCGACCATGCGAGTGACCACCACCTCCCCATCCAGCACCTGCCTGCTCTGCCCATCTGCTCCCCATCAGGGGGACACTTGGAGCACCCTCCATGTATGCACTTAGTCCCAGTGAGATGGGCAGATGGGTGGAGCTAACATCGCCCTCCCACCATCGTGTGCCATCATGGTAATGCATCCACTGGAATCCTTAGGTGCCCTGTCTCCCAGCACCCGACTCTGATGCTTATAGTATCTAAGAGGGGAGCAGACACCAAACTTTAGGGAATGGGGCTTGGATCCTGTTTGGAGGCGGTTGAAGCTTTATACCTACCTACCTAGCTAGCTTGGGATGTCCAGGCCATGCCAGAGCAGGAGACCCCCTTATCTTTGCACTGATCGTCTCCCATGTCCACCACTGGGTGCAGTTATCCTCTCTCCCACCTGCTTCCATCCCCAAAGCACTGTGAACTCTCAGCGAAAAGTCGCTCTTGCGCTCTTTATGGTTTTGTCTGGCACTTTAAAAACTTTGGCTGCAAACTCTCCAGAGATGACGAGAAGCCAACAACTTTCTTCATCCTTGAGAAAGGAAGTAGTCCCAGTTCAGTGGGGTGGGCAGTGCAGCAGGAAATGATTTTTGGAGCAGGCAGAACCCCCTGCAGTGAAGGTAGGGTGGGCTGTGGAGCAGGTGGGGAGGTATTCTGTATAGATAGGGATTCAGGGGGAGGGAATCTGCAGTTAAACAGGAATATTTTTTATTTTAAAAAAAAAATATCTCGTTCTATTTTTGGGATTGTTTCTTTTTCTGTGTAGGAGTATCCAATACATTTTTGCCAATACAACAGTGTGGTCCCTTCAGCCCTGTGGCATATGTCATGGCTAGAGCTCTGTTTCTTAGCCCTCAGCATCACAAATGGATTTTACCCATGCCGTTCCCTACAGGTTACAGCTAGAGACCTGAGGCACAGAGAGTCACTGACTTGCCCAAAGGCAGTTCACAGCAGTGTTGGGAATTGACTCCATGACCTACCTCAATACCCTACACACTAGATGGGGATTCTTAACTTTTTCCATTCTCTCCCCCCCATGTGAGACTTCTCTGCCATGTAGCAATACGTGGTCATGACCCCCCACTGCCTGTTTGCAACCCCCCTGAGAGTTGCAGCTGCAACTATTTTGTGGCAGACTGGGAGATTTTCCAGCCCATGGTATCAGCCCACGAGATGAATGGGCCTGCTGAGATGAAGGGGACCATTCACAGTTCATCAGTCCCACTGGTTCAGGCAGCCTGCAAGTTTCAGCAGCCATCACTGCATCGTTTTATGTTGGACTCTCACATTTTGGAGGTTCTCGTAAACCTAAGTGCCAAAGAGATGTTCCCCTACAGGAGTGGTTCTCAACCTTTTTTGTGGACAAGACCCACCCAAACAATTTTAAAAATATATGGAATCTACTTTTTTAAAAACAAAATAAAATCCAGAGTCATGAGTAACTGAGCACAGTTGGGGAGTAGGGGAGGTAATCCTGGCGGCTGCAGCAAGCCGGCATGAGGTGACCCAAAAGAAGCAGGAACCCATACCCATTTGGACTAGCTGAACTTCCCTGGACACCAAGGGTGATTCACCAACTAGGAATGGAGGGATCCTTGAAATATAGGCTGAGCACCATTCTAACAAGGGTTATTAAGGGGACACAGGTGTAGGCTGCAGGAAGTCATGCCCTTCCTATTGTGCCCCAGCCCCCATCGCCATAGACACCCAGAACAAGTGGCAGGAGGGGATGCAACAGGGGGTGTGATGCAGCTGCACCAAAGCTTGTGGGGCTCCCATGCTACCCACCACCTAAGAACCACTGTAATAGCTTTGTTTCTTCAGAGGTAGAGTCACTTGACAGTACTGTCAAGTCAGAGTCACTGTCTCCTCCAGGTGTACCTACTGCTATGACATTTTGGGACCCTACTTATCTTTGCATCTTGCTGCAATTGGTCTGTAGGGTCAAGGATTATTGAGGGGACACAGGTGTAGGCATAGACCTTTCCTTTTGTCAAGTCCCCTGGCTTGGCCAAAGTGTTCTGGGACAGAGTCTGAGCAGAGACCCTGCAGATGAGATCACCATGGAAACCTGCTGAACAGGGAAAAGACCCCTTTGCTAGCAAACCAACCTGTCCTTGGATGCTTACTCAAGATAAGACCAAGGAAAGCACAGGGCAGATAGTTGCCTCCCTTCTTGGTACTGGAAGGTGATTTTTTTAAGTTTCTGCACCTGGCCTGAACTGCCTTGTTAATAAAGCAAAGAGCTTGTTTGTTAGGATGGTCATCTATGAGAAACTATGTATCCTCATGATTTAACTCATGCTTGTTCTTTGTTCTTGCCCAATATACTGTTAGGGGGGTACGCATCCACTTCAGACTCCTTCTCTGTCCTGTAAGCTTTTTTGGGTCTCCTGTGTCCATGCGTGACTGACATTACACTTCAGACAATAAATATTATTGTATTGGCACTACCATTGTGTCCCGTTCTGTTGTCTCTCCCCTAGAGGACAGAGGACTGGTTATTGGTTCAGGCTGTTTGGGTACCGTCTTCCAATATTTTGATGCCATGGCTTCATGACTCAGGCCTCTCCGGGGTCATGTAGCAGGATCCAGGAGGGGCTGGAATCGAGCCTACAGGAATGGATTCTGTCTAGAGAGCCTTAGCCCCCACCCCTGTTTTAGCAGGGGCAGTGAGTTGAGAATGCTTCAGAGGTGGCACAGTCTGAAAGCCTCCGTTCTGAACGCTGGACTCCTGATTAGCAGTCCGTAAATTGGTTACTGTGCTGGATTGTGCCCAGTGTGCCCCAACTACGTCATCGATTGCTGTCTGATCAGTCAAACAGAATACAGCAACAATGAGAGCAAAACTACAGATTCTCGAATTATTTTTCTTTCTTGCTTCCACATATTAGGCAAAATACCCTTGAGCTAACTTACAGGAATTCAGTTAGCCTGTTTCACAGAGTAGAAGCTGTCATTTGCAGTGAATCGGCACCCTTCACTGATAAAAAGAACAACTGCCTCTGAAACAGCATCCAAAATTCCCAAACCTGCTGTATACTTGATTGGCATATTTGTTGACATATCGTACCCATTGGACTAGCTGAACTTCCCTGGACACCTAGGGTGATTCACCAACTAGGAATGGAGGGATCCTTGCAATATACAGTGAGCATCTTTCTAACTTAATAAGTTACATAAAAGAAAGGGCCATTTGCGTCCCCGAAGGAAGTCCTTAATGGAACTTGGGAAACTATTCAGGTAGCTTTGGTTACATTTTGGCTGATAAGAGAAACCAAGTAAAAACAAAACCAGCAGCGCTGGGCTGTGAACTTCAGAATCAAGCCACTGTGATTAAGGTGCATAAGCTTAGAGCCAGCTTGCTCCTTCTCCATCTTCTAGTCTTAAATCAGCAATGAGTAAAAACAGATGCAGCTTTGGCCCTTATTTATTTATTTATTTCATTTCTATCCTGCCTCTCTCCCCTCAAAGGTAACTTGGAGCAGCTCACAGTAAAATTAAAATACAAAAATAAGCAACATCAATATAAATACATAAATAGCAACCATAAAAAGGCATAAACATTCACAGCAATTTGTACAAAACCCCAACTAATCCCCTTAACCCACCCTCCTCCTTCCCGCTGCCAAACGCCTGACGGAAGAGCCAGGTCTTACAGGTTCAGTGGAAGGCAAGGAGATTTGGGCTGAGGTGGATCTCCATGGGGAGGGCATTCCAAAGCGACAGCACGGCCACCAAGAATGCCTGTACGAACCCACCGGAAACGTGGGACCTCTAGGAGGGCACTCCCGGATGACTGCAGGGGTCGCCCAGGGGGTGAGGTGATCTTTCAGAGAAGCAGGACCCAGACCGTTATAGGCCTTTAAAGGTTAAAAACACCACCTTGAATCAGGGCTGGAGACAATAGGCAGTCAGTGCAATGCATGGAGCACCAGTGTAATGGGCTCTCTGTGGCCCTGCCCGGTCAAAAGATGGGCCACAGCATTTTGCACCTGCTGCAGCTTCCGAACCATCACCAAGGGCAGCCCCACGTAGAGTACATTGCAGTAGTCCCGTCTCGAGGTGATGAATGCATGGATGAGGGTGGTGAGGTCTGAGTTTATTTATTTTTAAATTTATTTTTAAATTTATATCCCGCCCCTCCTGCCCACAGGGCAGCCCGGGGCGGCGAACAACATTTCATTTAAAACAATAATAAAATTTTAAAACAATTTAAAATACACTACATGGGGAAAACCCATGTTTGAGACATCTGGGCGGAGCCTTCTCACCAGATGGAATTGGCAGACTTGGCCCCTGGCCACTTTGACCCAATGTAGCCTGGGACCCACCTACATGGGTGTGTAGGTGCTGCCAGATGTTGACCTGGGAGTGCCCTGGGCCGTGTTGGCAGCTAGCCCTGGCTGTGATTTCGGCAAATCGCCAAGGTCGCAGCCAGCCTGGGCTACAGCCTGGCCAGAGTGGGCCAGCACATCTGTCTGCCATGGCTGCGCCTTGTTGTCTGTCGTGGCGGGGGCTGGAGCGCTGGGGGCAGAGCGCAGGTGGGGCTGTCTGCCTGCACGGTTGCCGTGCTGCCAGGCCGTGTGGGCAGCAGGGCAGCTCCCGAGCTGCAGGCGTGCAAGTTCAGTGCCCCGGGCCGTGTCGCCTGTAGTTTTCCACCCTGGATGCACATCTGTTTTTACTCAGTGTAACATGCTCAGTAGTGTGAGTTTAGCACTCAGGTGGAGATGGGTGGCCTCCTTTCTCTTTTGTAGTTGTCAACTCTGGAATGTTTGCCATAACATGTTTTTTTTAACTTATTAATGACACGCTACTATAGTTTTATATATATTTAAGTCTCTGGATAATAAAAGTAGTGGATATCACATAAGCCTAGTCCCCTGGCTTGCCCAAAGTTTTCTGGGATAGAGAGAGTGTTTGAGTAGAGGCCCCTGTGGATGAGATCACTATGGAAACTTGCTGAACAGGAAAAAGGGGCCCCTCGCTAGCAGAGCAACCTGTCCTTGACTGCTTCCTCAGCAAGACCAAGGGAAGCACAGGGCAAATAGTTGCCTCCCTTCCTGGTACTGGAAGGTGATTTAATACATTTCTGCACCTGGCCTCAATTATGCCTTGTTAGCAACTTAGCCAGTGAAAAATACATTGCATGTCTCAGGGGGTAGATTTTTACCCCAGGCCTTCAGCACTTAAAGTGCTGAATGTGTCAACTCACGTCAGACCTCTTGGTGTACATTTCTACCCCAGCTGAAAATGAATCTGGGTATGTTACAAATCAGAACTCTTGGCAGCCCAGGCTGAGGTAGAAATCTACCCCATGGTAAAACACATTGGGGTATGTTTCTACCCCAGGGCCTTTTTGTTCACAAAAAATAAATAAATGGTTAATGGTAACGGACGTTCCTTAGGGGATATTGTTGTGTACCTGCGTGCAGGTGACAATGTCCTAAAAGGGCAAAGTTGGAGAGCCACTACCTTGTGAGTTATTGCAAGAGATGTGCACCCAGGGTAGGAATCTACCCCAAGGGATAAATTAAATTAATAAAGCCAAGGGCTTACTTGTTAGGATGGTTGTTATCGATGAGAAACTATGTATTCTCATGATTTGGCTCATGCTTGTTCTTTGTTCTTACCCAATATAATGTAAGGGGAGCATGCAGCCCCTTCGGACTCCTCCTCTGTCCTGTAAGCTTTTTGGGTCTCCTGAGGCCTGTATCAGTGTGTGGCTGATCTCACGCTTCAGACAAATATTATTATATTGACACCTCCTTTGTGTCCAGTTCCATTAATCTCTCCCCTTGGGGACTGGTTATTGGTTCAGGCTGTTACCTTCTCCAACCGGTACACACCTTCTTTCCATAGGAAACCAGGTAAAAAGGAATATGGTTGAGACACCTCCTGAATTTATGTTTTTTTAAATGATCCCCAAACATAGACTCAGCTGCAGAAAATGTCTCTGTCATGGGATTGGGGACTCACTACCCCACTCTAGGCTGTCATGACTCAGTTTTCCTGGCTTGCAGCTCTCACTGGATCAGCTCTCTCTCTAGAACTGATTGAGCCTGCAACGGAGGAACCTTCTTGTCACTTTTTCAGCCACAGAGTTTCCCAGCACAGACTCTTTCTCTCTAGGTTCGTCTGTGTTTGTAAACACAGAATTAACCCCAAACTGTGTCTCGCCAATGTTGGGATTAGCAATTCCATACGAGGTTCAGTAAAAGGAAGCTTAATGAATAAATCATGAATAAGCATGCTGTACAAGATTATACTCGAGAGTGCAGAAATCAAAATAACATAACCAATAACGCATTCCTATCTGTACTTGGATTCTCCTGATTTAGGCTTACCCTAATCCAGGTCCAAGGGTATCTCAGTTCACGTCACAACCAGCGATGGAAAGCTTGGCTGGGTACCAGTCTTAGTTTCCAAAAGGCCTTACTTCATAGCTCCTTTGGTGCAGCCCTTCTCTGGGTGGTAAGATATGATGATGCAGATCAAACTGAACAAGTTGATCTCAACCAACTGAGACAGATAGATTGATCTTTGTCTTGTCTCCCCCCTTAAGTACCTTTCCAGGGTCCTTTGTTTGATTTTCCCACCAGGTAACTCTGTGCTTTCAGTCACATCCACAGGAAGAGATCCATTTGCAACTCAATGGTCTATGTGTCTGCAGAGGTGTTTAGGCTTTTTCTGAATACACATTCAGCATGACTTTGCATTTTTCCATTGCATGAAGTGAGTTTCCAGTTCTCAGCTTTCACATTACATACATGTTTAACCTTTACCTTTACATATTTTTTTGACCTGTAGTCTACATGTAGCCCAGTGTCTCCTTATGACAGTATTTTCTAAGTGTCTTCTCAGGGCTCTGCAGGGAGAGGAATGTGCTTGGAGGACACTTGTATCTAAAGCCAACTCCACCTCCTAAGTCCTTGGCTTGAAGCAGTCTTGCTTTAATGCATCCCATAATCTGTAGGGATGATTCTGTGATGGGGAGAAGCACTTGAGGCATGCAGGAAGAGGAAGGACCACCTGGGCACCAGCAATGCTGATAGTGCAAAGCCATGCCTGTTGCAATGGGGAATTGATTCTGCTTTAGCAGTGAATTGTTGCCAATAATGAATGTCTACAAGCCAAAGATGGTGCCTACTCTGGATGGGATTCCCTTTTGAGCCCCAGCTGCGTGCTGGATATGTCAGGGACACACGGAAGCATTTTCTGGACCCACCGCTAGTTGTTGCCCTCTTGGGCAGTGCCAGCAAAGAAGCCAAGGCCTAATGGAGCCCAGAGAATTATCACATCAAGCTGTGAGCTTTATGGCCCATGCGGCTTAAGGAAGCGGATGACCACTACCCAGGCTGTAGGAAAAGGGGCCCATGAACTGATTCTGGGTAAAGGATGAGGTCCTAGGTTCTTATGACCCTTTCCCTAATCTCCAGATAGTGGAGCAGATTAATCCTTCCTGCCCCACAGAGGCCCAGGTCACCCCGTGGATGGCAAGTTTACAGAGGCAGAGATCAGCCTCATGCATCCTGAATTCAGTGGCTGTAAGGGTGAAGCCTGGAGCTGTCAGCAGGGATACTGTGAGAATGGGACTGGTTGCCGGGTGCCTCATCCAGGAGAAACAAACATATGAACAGGCACTCAGTTAAGGGCTCAGAGTCCCCTCCTTTATCCCCAGAGCCAGTAGAGCAGCAACACAAGCTCTCCCACTCCACACTGTCTCTGCACTACTTTAGAGTGAGGCACACCTGGCGGGAGGGGGTTAGACTGAGTAACCCAGCCTGTCTCTACTGTGACCATCCCATTGTGGAGGCCAGTTCAGTTGCAAATGCCTGCCCCCCTGGAATATCTGAAAACGTACCTCTCCCATCAGACTTTCCCCAGGCCCTCATCCCTACAGACTGCTCGCGAATGCTCCCTCTGCTTCCTTTCATTCACAGTCCCCTTCTCCCCTGTAACTAAAGCCGCTTGCACAGGAGACGGGAGGGACTTGTATGAGCCGAAATCATGCCAGGGGGAATTGTGGGAAGCTCTGCTCGTGGGTGTGGGGTTTTAGCCCGTTTCTGGCACAATTTAACTTGCGGATTACACAGCTGGATTTTGAGCCCTGTAATCCACAAGTGAAATCATGATAGAGATAGGCTAAAACCCCACGTCCACAACCGGAGCTTCCCGCAATTCTGGCTCACGGCAGTCCCTCCCTCTCCCGTCCCCTGTGCAAGCGGCCTAAGCTAAACACATGGACCTGCAATTTCTCAATTTCATGAACGTATCTCTGTCTCTCCCTATGTTCCCCTCTCTTCTTTCCCTTCCCTTGTCTCTCCTATATTAACTGTAACCAAGCTAAGCACATGTGCCTGTGATTTTCCCACTTCACGAATATATCCGTGTCTCTATATGGTCCCCTCTCCTGTGTCTATTCTAGATTGTAAGCCTCTTGGGGGTAAGGACCTGTCTCTCATTAATGATTATTCAGTGCCAGGTACATTGCTGTCACTATATAAATACATCTTCGACTCGCACCTTACCTTCAAACCCTACATTGACTCCATGGCCAAATCCTGCCGCTTCTCCTTCCACAACATTGCTAAGATCCGCCCTTTTCTGTCTGTCTCCTCTGCCAAAACTCTCATACATGCCCTAGTCATCTCACGCCTCGATTATTGTAACCTTCTCCTCGCTGGCCTCCCCGCTCTCACCTTTTTTCCCCTCATCTCTGTTCAAAACTCTGCTGCCAGGATCATTCACCTAGCCCGTCGCTTTGACCACATGCAGCCTCTCCTCTCCTCTCTCCACTGGCTCCCTCTTCCTGAGCATATTCTGCACAAGCTCCTCATCTTCACCTACAAAGCCCTTCACAACCTCGCTCCCCCCTACCTCTCTGCCCTGATCTCCCTCCGAACCCGTTTGAGCACTCCACTCCTTTTCTATCCCCTCCCCCACCTCCCCTGCTCCCCTAACCGCCTTTGTCCTTCTCCCTTGCTGCTCCGCATGCCTAGAACTCCCTCCCTGCCCTCGTCCGCATGGCCCCCACCCTCCACTAAAACCCACCTCTTCCACTCTGCCCTCCCTAACTCCTGCTAATCATCCACACCCAGGAATATCCCCAACATGTTATCTGCAAACTCCCAATGTACTGTAACCAAGCCAAGAACGTGTACCTGAGTTCTCGCATCCTCATGAATGTCGCATCCCTTGTTTCTCCCTCTGTTCCCCCTTCCCTGTCTCCCCTCCTCCTGTCTTTAGATTGTAAGCTCTCAGGCAGGGACCGTGTCTATCTTGTTTTTTTGTAAAGTGCCAGGTACATTACTGGCGCTATATAAATGCTTATAATAAAATAATAATAATAATTAATAATAAATAAAATAACAGTCAGTGCTGTTTCCAAGATTTTCCTCTTGGAAAATCATCCCAAGCTTCCCTCTATCAGTCATGTGGGAAGGCCTTTTATTCCCTGTTGTGCTGAGAATCGATCTAGGCCCTAGAAGGGGCCAGAGAATGGACAGACTTCCCAGCCCATCCTTGGTGCTGGTTTCTACTAGGCCTGGGTACAGTGCAGGTGCTGGCTCTCAAAATGCTCTGCTAGGGAGATGCCGGAATGTTCCCATGTGGAGATGTAAAGAGCTCTGCCTCTGACCCCCCATGTGGGTGAGGAACGAGTGGAAAGCTGCTGAGTGCCAGTGAAGGAAACTGAACACAGGGACTGATGCTGGATCATGCTCGGGGTTTAGCCAGTCCAATGTCCTCTCTCCAGCAGGAGCCAATAGCTGATGCTCCATAGGAGGGGTGTCCAGCCTGCAGCTCATGAGCCATGCAGTTTGACATGGCTCATGACAGGCCAGTAAATACACAGGCTAAATTCCTACTTTGGTACCAACAGGCATGTGCTAATCATAAATGTGCACCCGATCAGCTCAGCGAGCACTGGTTATGAGCCAGGATCGGGGGGTGTGTGTGGGGGGAGGGGGATGTCTGCACAAAGCCTCTCTCCTGAGGGGTTGCTGTGCAGAGGGGTTCAGTTTTATAGCAGTCTGAGACGTTTAACATTGTATAACGTGTTAGTTGCCTGTGCTAGTACTGTACATAAGCACTGCTATGTATGGGAACAGTACAGGCCTCACAGTACCAGCTATTGCTCTGGCTCAGGTCTTAGTCTGAAACATGAAAGTGGATCACACCCAAGAAAAGGTTGACAACTCTTGCTCCTGAGGAAGCTTTAAGACCCGACCCCCGCACCAAAAGCAGGAAGATGTGGACTAATCTATGCCCATGGTGGTCTCTTCTTAACATGCAGATTGGCTTAAGATCCCAGGGAAAGGGGTTGTATGTCCAAACTCTGGTGACAGTAACTGCTCTAATTCTGGTTACTCTGGCAACCCATTCATCTGCCACACTCCGTTCTTGGCCTCATCGATCTCCTGTGGAAATGAGTTCCACAGCCCAATCACACTTGGTGGAGGGAGGGAAGGGATTTCTTTTTACCAGTTTGGAATTTGCTACCTTTCACTTTCACTGCATGTCTTCTTTCTCCTGAGCCACAAGGAACAGTAGCTAGCTTCTGATCCACCTTGTATACCAGAGATGGGAATCTTTTCATCCCATGGGACCACTTTGAAAATTAGTACAAGCTTCATGTTCTTGATAGGAGTTGGGAGCGGGGGTGCTTAAGGGTGCATGCAGGATGGGGAAAGGAAAGGGAGGGAGTTTAGATCGTAGATCTGTGCCATGGATCTATCCCTATACTTTGGTGCATGCCCCCAGGAATTTGGAAGGGACTAAAATAAATAAAACAGATGTGGGGTGAATTTGACCCATGGGTTGAAGGTTTCCCTCCTATTTTCTAGCCCATCCATGATTTCATACATGTCTTATGTTCTCTCATTTCCCAGCCCTTTTGGTCTCTCTTCCTTGTTCTCCAGCTCCTGATCTTCTCACGGCCCTTCTCTAAGCAGAGGTGACCAATACTGCAGTCAGTCTTCCCAGGAAGGGAGGATCATTGATTTGTGTAAAATGGCACTAAGATACGGTCTATATTTGCAGCTGACCATCCTGGCTGCTTTCTTAACCTCAGCTGCACAGAGAGCCAGGGGCGTAGCTACCATTGGACAAACAGGGACATTCGTCTCGCGGCCCATACTGTTGGGGGCCCAATATCCAAGGTAGCTAAGCCACCCTTCTCTGCCCCCTCCCCCTTTTTTCTTTTTTAAATTGCCACCTGAGCTGGCTGGGTGCCCTTCCGGCTGCTGCATGGACCCCCTCCCCTTCCCTGCCTGCAGTTGCAACATTGTGTCTGACACAATGTTGCAACTGCAGGCAGGGAGAGGGAAGGGGCCCATGCAGCAGTCTGTGTCAGGCCAGGTCACACTCAGAAGCCTCGTGACTCAGCTTGCCCCCCTGGCGCCGTGGAGGAGGAGCCCTCTCCACCAGTCCGGACCCAGTCCGGGCAGGGCTGGCTTGAGGGAGGCCCAGCCCGAGTGGAAAGGTGCCCGGTGGCGGCTCCACTCAGTAACTGAGTGGAACCACCACTGGGCACCTTCCCACTTCAGAGCTCCCCACATTGAACTAGCCCAGCCTGCCCCGACTCACCTGACCAGTCCCTGGCCTCCAGGGCTGGCTGGGTGGGCCAGGGCAGCAATGGCACTGCTGCTGCTGCTGGCCACGTTCGGTCTCAGCGTGCGAACGGTGAGCCGTGAGGGACAGTGCACCATGGGACCAGCTCCCCGCCAGCCCAGAAGGGCCTAGCAGCAGGTCATCAGCAGCACACTGCAGACTCTGCAGGGAGCAAGTAAGTCCCGAGCAGCAGCAGCCCAGCGCCCCTAGGCTGAGCTGGGAGGTGCTTGTAGGACGGACGGCGACTTTGCTGCCAGCAGGGGGGAAAAAAGTGGGTGGGCACAGACATTTCTTGTCCCTGGACCCATCCTGCTAGCTATGCCCCTGCAGAGAGAAGAGGTCTTTGCTGACCTCTGTCTGTCCTCCCCAACCCCACTCCACTCCTCCTTGTCTCCTGATCCCTGTGAACTTAGGTTTTATGAGTTAAAGCCTTTAAAAAAATAAAATAATTTAAAGGTCAATAGGGATATGGTAAATTACTGAAGCAGCTGAGGACAGAATATTTGGCACACCTGTGTATTTTTAAGGTTAAGAATACTGAATATGGCTACAGATAAGAGACTGGAGCATGGCACCAACTAAAAGAAAAATAATAAACTTCCATTTAGTGTTATGGGGAAAGGACAGCATCATAAACAAGTAGCTGTTAGAAAAAGGGATTGAATATTCATTGCCATATTTGTTACAATTGGGCTAGAATGGTGATGGATGGAATAAATACAGCAGGTGGGATAATTTAGTAGAAATACTCTCCCTTATCAAGACAACAGCCCCCAGGAGGTGCTTGATGCTAGTCCTAGCTGAGGCCCCCATTTGACAATCAGCTGCTCTAAGGAGCAGAGGGCTGGCGGCCCCACTCTCATCTGTCCCACCAGGTTCTCCTCTCTGGCTTCCTGTCAGCCCCCAAGCCTAGGCTCGTCTTCCATTCTCATTACTTCTTGGTCTTCACTAGTCCCTTCTGAACCAGACTGCGGTAGAGCTCCTGGATGTATGTGTACACGCATTTGGAATCCGGGACACTCATGCGCGCCATGTCGTCCACCTCCAGCAGCTGGGCACAGTCGGCGTGCTTCCTAGGAAGGGGTGTCAAGGGGCAGCACGTTAGTTTGACATCTCTCCCCATCCTTCTATACAGAGTTCCTCCTCGTCAACATGTCTCAACCTTTCCCTGTAAGGGGGGTCATCACGGACTCCTTCCACCCATGGCCTAAGACAGGGGTGGGAATCCTTTTCCCTGTCCTCCTGGGTCACTCTGAAAATCAGTACAAGCTGCACAGGCCAGGAGCTTGGGGGTGTGCTCGGGATGGGGGAAGGGAGGGGAGGGTCCTGCTCATGGATCTGTGCCATGGATTCATCCCCTGTCTTTGAGTGCATGCCCTCATCTCTGCTCGCTTCCCCTGAGCTCATTTTTTCAGTGGTTGAGAGAAGGGACTGGATTCATGGGCCAGATTCAGGACTCTGAAAGGGGCCAAATAAAAAACAGCCACAGGCCAGGTTTATCCCACAGGCTGGAGGTGACCCATGCCTGCTTAAGAACAGTTAGCATCAGTGGGGAAGGGGACTTGCTTGGTGCTCAGCTGTAGAGCAGTGGGGCATGGACCTGGTTCTGGTGCCTGAGAGGACGAATGCTCTGTATGATCTCGTGGGAGGGTGAGGCCATCCCTGAAGGAGCACATGCCCATGGTATGGCTGTGGTGGGGCACACATGGTTGGATTTTATATTTATTTATTTATTCATTTTATAGATTTTTATCCGGCCCCCTCCTGCAAACAGCTTTGGTCCTATGCCTGTGTAAAGGACCAAACCAGGGGCATAGCCATGCTGTGCTGGGCCAGGGCTTGTGTCCTAATTATGGGCCCCCTCTAAGAGTAAGGGGAAGGGGAATCTCCAGAGTGAGAACAGGGGGTAGCGTCTCCGTGGTGGGAGCAGGTCTTATCTTATACGGCTGCTTTTAGACAAGCGTGCGGTGCGCTCGCGCGTGGTTTCCAAAATCCCGCGAGACGGGATCAGACGAGACGCTGCCGCGAGTCACGCACACGGGACGGGGAAGCGCATTCTTTTCAAGCCGCGAATGACCTACCTCGATCAGACTCCCGGTCAGTTTGCGGCTTGAAAAGAATACGCTTCTCCGTCCCGTGTGCGTGACTCATGGCAGCGCTCGTCGGATCCCGTCTCGCGGGATTTTGGAAACCACGTGCGAGCGCACCGCGTGCTCGTCTAAAAACGGCCTTAGCGAGTGAGACCCCCATGCTTCAGGCAGCTGCCATTCTAGATGGGCCTCAGCTGGGAAGGAGCCCTGCTACAAGTCATTGGTGGGGGGTGGGAATTGGGGAGTGGCCAGGATCCCCCTAGAAACTATGTTGCCACTCTGAAGGGCTCACTGGAAGCCACTGCCACTGCTTGGAGGGCCAGCCAGGAGATGCTGCAGACTGCCACTCAGAGCTGGGACAACCAGGAAGTTGGAACCCTGTTGCAGAATGCTGCTGCCAGCCTCAGGAGCAGGCAGACTGCAGTGGAGCTCCTGAGTGGCATCGCAAGCAGCAGCAGCTCCCAGCCTACTTCCTAGAGTGGCAGCAACCTTGCTAGGGAGGAAGGGTTTTTTAAGATTGGTAGTAGTGGGTCCAGCACTCCACCCTCCCTCCCCCACTCTGAAAACTTCCTTCCTGAGGGGCCCTTTGCAGGCAGTCCAAGCAGCACTAGAAAATTGGGGGGGGGGCAGAGTGCTGGCCCCACTCCCCTGCATTCACCCTGAAATTTTTCTAGCAATGCTCAGGCTGCTTGTAAAGGAGCTCACAGTGGGGTGTTCTTGGTTGTTGACTCAGTGCTTTGGAACTCCCTTCCCCCGGAGGTGCGTTTGAGCCTGAGCATCTTCTGGAGGCAGCGTAAAACTCTTTTTATTTGAAAAAGCATTGGGGGGTGGGGATAGGGAATTGGGGTGGGAGTGAAGGTTGGGTGGGGAGGTGGTATTGGGTGTGGTTTTGCAGGGGTTTTAGGGTAAATGTTTTTATAAATTGTAACCCACCCTGGGCCTCTGGAAAGGGTGGCATATAGATATAAATAAATAAATAACATTAAATAAAGGGCTCCTCCAGAGTTTGGGGCCTTGAGTGACAGTTAGCTAAGCCACTGGACCAAATGACGTGCTAACACCACTGAAGGCCCGGCACACCAGGTTTAGGAGTGGAGCATGTGGAGATTGCTGCTGCCAGGAGCTCTGTGGAAGGGCTCATTAAAAAGGGCTCTGCCCCAGCTAATTACTCAATCAGCTTCAATGACAGGGTATGCTTAGTGCCCCTGGGGACAGGAACTGGCTCCCTGCACTGACCTGGGAAGTCTTCTCTGTATGCCTGTCCATGGAGTCCCATTTGGCTCTCCAGACTCAGGGAGTTTTCAGACGGGCATTTACTCCGGATTAATTGCGTTAAGTCCATGATAGACTGTCCGTCTGAATGCTGTCAACAGTTCTTATTAGTCTGCACTGACAAATAAATAAAACTCCAATTGCTGGGGTTTATAACAACTGTTCTTAAACTAGTTTGGACTAATGTCTGTCTGAATTACTATCCTGGACACGTTGATTATCCTGTACTGAAGGCAACAGAGTCCAACGGCAAGACCTGACAGACACTCTAGGCATTTTCTGCCTCTATGGTATCTAGGGGCACATGACTGTGGGGCGATCATATTACCTACATCATCCTTCAATGATGCATTGCAGAGCACCAAGCTTAAATACCCCAAGGGATGAGTTTCCATTTTCTTCAACTCAGAAATCAGGAAAATGAAGAAAATCAGATTTTCTTCAATCTGAGAAATCAGTGCGCTGAGCACGGACGAAAAGCACCATGGAAGCACCGTGCTAACAGCAATGTTCTGTTCACATGGCTATCTTGGACTAAAAATTATCCCACATTAGACTGTCCGTCTGACAGGTACGACTTGGTATGCGCGGACTAACAAGCACAGAAGTTTATTCAAACTAGTCCGGCCTAGTTTTGCCATCTGAAAATGCCCTCAGTGGAGCACAAGTGGGGAGCAACTGGAAAGCTAGGCCAGGTGGGAGAGGAGAAGGTGGAGGGTGAGAGCAGAGACTGGAGAGCGTTTGTCTCCTCTTAGCCTCCTGGTAAGAAGGGCAGGTCAGAACTAGGGTGCTGAGGGCACTTTATGAGAAATACAGGTTTCAGGGATATATTGGAGCCAGTGTAACCCTGCAACCTGTATTTATTTATTTATTTATTTATTTATTTTATTTCAGAATTCTTTTATCCCGCAACCGTCCTGCTCACAGAGCAGCTCGGGGCAGTTCACACACACTCGTATTTCTCATAAGTGTCCTCTAAAATTTGCATAGCTGGCCACCCTAGTCGAAGCTCCTGTGGTCTTGGCTCTTCCCCAGTGTCTCCACATCCTGTGAGGATATGCAATTGCAGGCTTTGCCCCTCTGTCACAGTGCTCCTTGCAGGTGCTTCACCTGCTCTCTGCGCTGAGCTCTATACTAAACCCCTGGGCCTGCAGTTCCCCCCTCCTCCCAGGGCTCTGCTGCTGTGGGGCGCTCACTCTGCGGTGGAAAAAGCCAGGGCAAAGTTCTCTCTGCGCTTGGCCGGGTCGAGGGCTGCGTAGTCGAAGGCATCCGGAAAGAACTTGTGGGTGAGGGCGCAGAAGGCCATGCCACTGCTCCAGCTGGAGGAGAAGTTCTGGATGTCGACATGCTAGGATTGGAGGAGATCAGGATGTTAATGCTGATTGGGGCAGGGGCTTGCCTGTCTTTTGTGCCCACACACCCACTGATATGTGCACACACACACTCACTACCTGGCATCTCAGATCAAGCACACACACACACACACACACACACTCACTACCTGGCATCTCAGATCAAGCGTGCGCGCACACACACACACTACCTGGCATCTCAGATCAAGCACCCTCTATTGGCAAGTAAGGCAGAAGTCTTTCCAGTACCCTGGCATCTATCCTGGGCACTGTCACCATTGACAACCCACTGCCTCTGCTCTGAGCTATTCTCAGTGAGGGAGAACCATGATAGGACTGGCCCAAGGGAACCTAGAGTTGGTGCATGAAGATGGGTAACCCTGCCTCTGTGTGGTCTAGCTGACCCCCAGATCTAGTCCACAGGGTGGCATGTGCCCTGAATAGCAGAGTGTACCCATGGGTGGTGGAACCTTTCTCCGATGGAACTAACAGTAGAACTAAGATACGTTCTGAGAGTATAGGCCCATAAACGGCTATTAGCTGGGTTGATTGGGGACTTAACCTCTGAGTGTTGGGAGCTGGGAATAAGTAGCAGGGAATGGATCATTTCATGAAAACCTGTTGTACATTATGGAACTTCTTATGTTATGTTCTTACGTGGTGTCTTTAAAAAGCAACTCAGCCACACAAGCCATCTCCTTCCTCCTGTTGCATTCCCACCCTACTGTCCCTCTCCAGTTACGGGCTCTATGGGCTTAGGGTCGGTGGGAAAGGGTGCCCATCTATCCTGCTCATTCTTCCCTCTCTCACCTCATAGCCACGTGTCTTAGCACGACACCATTCCAGCAGCATGTTCTTCACGCTGTTGACGCCCCCCATCTTCTTGATGTTGGGGGCAGGACCACTTGCAGCTCTGGGGGGTGGAGGATGGGACAGGAGAGACAAGAGAATAAAAGGTATGAGTTGGGAAAACTGGAGAGGTAGAGCGGATGTATGGACGGTCAGATGGGGAAGTTCCTATGAAATACACAGAGAAGCTTCCCTTTGGTCTCATCACATTATAAATGACCTTATACAACTATAGATGGACTATATGACCCTTGAGGTCCCTTCCAATCATCTATATTCTCCTGCACTGGCCACCAGTCTCCCTGGGATTTCTGCTTGGGGCCAGGCACAGAGGCAGATATCAGTTAGATCAAAGGTGGGAAACCTCAGCTCCAGGGACCAAATGCAACCCACGGTAAGTTTTTATGTGGCCCCTTTCCAGTTCCTGGCCCTGGCCCCTGGATCCAGTTCGAAGAAGAGCCCCCCACATCCCTAGGCAGTGTCTGTTCCACTGTCGAACAGCTCTTACCATTAGGAAGCTCTTCCCAATGTTTAGCTGAAATCTGCTTCCTTGTAATTTGAGCCCATTGGTTCTAGTCTTGCCCTCAGGAGCAGCAGAGAACAAGTCTGCTCCGTCTTCTATGTGACAGCCCTTCAGATAGTGGAAGACGGTTATCGTGTCTCCCCTTCGTCTTCTCTTCTCCAGGACGTACCCAGCTCCTTCAGCCTTTCCTCATAGGACTTGGTTTCCAGACCCCTGACCATCTTTGTCGCTCTCCTCTGAACCCGTTCCAATTTGTCAATATCCTTCTTAAAAATACACTGCTCGGAACTGGATACAAATCTCCAGATGGGGTCTGACCAGCGTAGAATAGAGTGAAACTATTACTTCTCGTGACCTGAACACTATGCTTCTATTAATGCAGCCTAAAATTGCATTAGCCTTTTTAGCAGCTGCATCACGTTCAGTTTGTGATCAACTCCAACCCCTAGAACCTTTTCACATGTACTGCTGCCAAGCCAGGGATCACCCATCTAATACTTGTACATTTGATTTTTCTTACCTAAATGCAGAACATTACATTTATCTCTGTTGCATTTCATTTTGTTAGTTTTGGCCGAGCTTTCCATCCTGTCAAGTTTATTCTGAATCTTGCTTCTGTCTTCTAAGGTGTTAGCTATCCCTTCCCTTGTTTGTCTGTTTTTTCCCCTAGTTTTTACCCCCACCTTTTCCAAATGGCTCAGGGTGGCTTACAAAACAAATAAAGCAGCATATAAAACAACACAAAAAACACAACTCCCAACCTTTCCCCTCCCCCCTCACCAAACCCTCCACCCAGCCCCCACCTACAATCCCCCAACCAACTTCTATCTCCACCTGCCAAATGTTTTTTTAAACAAAAAGTCTTGCAACACCTCCAGAAGATGCTTAGGCTTGAGCTCAAATGAACCTCCAGGGGAAGAAAGTTCCACAAAACTGGGGCAGTAACCGAGAATGCCCTCCTGCATCTTGAGCGCTGCTAGGAAATTTTCAGAGTAGGCAGGGGAGTCGGAGTGGGGCCAACACTCCCCTCCTGCTCCCACCCTCATCTACTCTGAACACTTCCTATTACTGTTCAGGCTGCTTGCAAGGAAGGAAGTTTTCAGAGTGGGTGGGGGTGAATTGCTGTCCCTGCCCACTCTTCCTGACAAGGTTGCTGCCACTCCAGGGGACCCGCTGAGAGCTGGGGAGGAGCTGCCACCTTTTCAGGGGCAAGGCTGACAGCTCAGGAGCTCAGGGCACGAGGACTGCCTGGCAGGAGACCCTGCACCCATGCCTTTAGGAGACCCCATAATTAGGACATGAGCCTGCACAGCCTCAAGGAACTCCCACTCCCTTACTCTCCATCCTAGTTCCCCCACACATCCATCAGCCCCCTACATCCAGATACCCAAATGCTGAGCCCACTCCCCAACCCCTCCCTCTTCCCTGAGGAAACCTCACCCTCCAAACTTCTCCATGATGGCCTTGCGGGACTGGGCACGAGGCGCCACTCGTGGCCTCGTCAACTCCCGCCTGTCAAGAGCTGGCCTCTTCTTCTTCTCCTTCATGGGGGCTGCTCCCTCAGGTGCAGGGCTCAGTTCGCTCTCTCCCTGGGTGGCTGCTGCAGGGCTGGGAACAGGCATTGAATGGTATAAGGCAGGGGGAATGGATTGGGATCCAGCAGGCGCTGTTGTGAATGTGTAGTCATGGTAGCCTAGCATGGCACATCTCCCCTCCTTGCACTAGGGGGCACTGTACTACAGGGGTACAATCTTGTAACCTAGCCGTGGTACATTTCCTAGCGGGACATTAGAGGATGTTGTGCTGTGTCGGTTCAGCCCCATAACCTAGCAGTAGTACATCTCCCTGCCTGGCACTAGGGGATGCTGTGCAAGTACAACCACATAACCTAGCCATGGTATGTTTCCCTGCCTGGCACTAGGGGGTGCTGTGCTTTAGGGATTTAGCCCCCATAACCTAGCTGTGGTACATCTCCCAGCCTGGAACTAGTGGGCAATATGCTGCCACAGGTTTTGCTCATTATAAATAACTCAGCCCTACCCCCTGTCTATGCACCTCACATGGGGTGGTATAGTCCAGCCTGCCAGGAAGCGTCTCAGGAGCTCTCACCTGACAATGGCCCCAGTATTGCCCTCTGGAGAAGCTGGTGTGCCCAAGGAGGTGGTTCCATCTAGATGGAATTGATACAAAGGTTTGCGATTAGAACAGAGAGAAGATGTCCGGCCCAGTGGGATTCATGAGCTATACAGTGCGAGTACAAGAACTCGAGACAGTGACACCCATAGGTCTGCTTCCTCCAGAGCAGCAGCACAGGTCTCCTTGGTACACGGAGAACCTGCGGCTGCTAAAGTGGAACAGTAGGTGGTTAGGGCACAAGTGGTGCTCACCTTGCGCCAAACCCGACCAACTGAGGGATAGATCATTTTTGAGGGACTATGCCATGGTGGTGGTGGCAGTGAAGAAAGCTTTCTTCATTGCTGCCACAGCATCTACAAAGTGCCGTCCAGCAGAGCTCATGTGGGTGGTGAATAGCTTGCTAAATCCTGGCTGTCCAGTCATTAGTTGTCTGCTGTGATGAGTTTGCCACCTACTTTGCAGATAAAGTCCCTCCCTTTTGGCTCAACTTGGGAACTGCTGGTATGGATGCAGAGTCAGAGTTTGGGGTTGGTCTTGTCTGGCTTGCTTGGATCGGCTTCAGTCAATTTCACCCACTGATGCAGAGGGTGTGCTTGGAGCGATGTGGGCAACCAGTTGTGAATTAGATCCATGGCCATCCTGGCTGGTGGTGAAAGCTAGTCAGGTGACTTTGGGGCTGTTGCTGGCTGGGGTCATCAATGTTCCCCTTTGGGAGGGCAGGGTGCCTAGCTGCCTCAAAACTGCAGTTATTAATTATTATTAATAATAATAATAAT
>QEPC01002436.1:460295-484780 GCA_003113815.1 Sphenodon punctatus | reverse complement strand
GCTCAGGAAGGGGGAGCCAGTGGAGAGAGGAGAGGAGAGGCTGCACATGGTCAAAGCGACGGGCTAGGTGGATGATCCTGGCAGCAGAGTTTTGAACAGAGATGAGGGAAGAAAGGTGGGAGCGGGGAAGGCCAGCGAGGAGGAGGTTACAATAGTCGAGGCGTGAGATGACTAGGGCATGGATGAGAGTTTTGGCAGAGCAGACAGACAGAAAAGGGCGGATCTTGGCAATGTTGTGGAGGGAGAAGCGGCAGGATTTGGCCACGGAGTCAATGTAGGGTTTGAAGGTAAGGTGCAAGTCAAAGATGAAGCCCAAGCTGCGGGCTTGGGGGACATGGAGGATGGAGACCCCTTCAATGGTAATTGATAGGGAAGAGGGAGAGGAAGGGTTGGGAGGGAAGATCAAGAGTTCAGTTTTCGCCATGTTCGGTTTGAGTTGGCGTTTAGACATCCAGGCAGAGATATCGGAGAGACAGTTGGTGAGACGAGCTTGAACAGAGGGGGAGAGGGAAGGAGTGGAGAGATAGAGTTGAATGTTGTCAGCGTATAGGTGGTGTTGTCTGGCCCCTGATGAATAAACTATCTCTTGATGTTGATTCCACTGCCAGCGATCGCCCCTTTTTAGGGAAGATTATTGAACGGGTGGTTGTCATGCAGCTTCAGGCGCATCTCTATGCTTTTGTCCTGGGCACGGCTCTGAGACTGTGCTTGTGGCCTTGGCTGATGACCTCCGTTTGGCAATCGACAAGGGCAATTGTACCCTGTTGATTTTGTTAGATCTTTCAGCGGCCTCTGATGCAGTTGATCATGGGGTGTTGTTGGCACAGCTGCGTGACCTGGCAGGAGTTCACGGAACTGCTTGAGTGATTCTACACATTCTACACATTACTGTCTGGGAGAACCCAGAGGGTGGTGGCTCGTCGTCTCTTCCGGAGGTCCATTGTGGGGTTCCACAGGCTTCCATCTTGTCCCCACTCCTGTTCAATGTGTATCTGATGCCCCTCGGTGAGGCTGTATGGAGATTTGGAGTGAAGTGCACTGATGACACCCAGTTCTCTCCTTTTCATCTGACCCAGGTCCTGCAGTCTCAGTGCTTACCTAGTGCCTGGCTGCCATTGGGGACTGGATGTGTGTAAGTTGACCGAAGCTAAATGCAGACAAGATTGAAGTGATGATGACTGGCCGGCCATGTCACCTGGGAGACATGGGGACCCCTGTTATTGATTGGGCCCAGTCTCCTTTGGTCACTCAGGTTCTCCGCCTTGGGTTGCTCTTGGATCCATTGTTGTGCCTGGATCACCAAGTGGCAGCAGTAGCGAAGAGTGCTTTTTACCAATTACATCTGGTGAGAAGGCTGCGACCTGTGTTATCAGATTCAGATTTAGCCACTGTCGTCCATGCCTTCATAACCTTGAGGCCAGACTACTACAATACGCTCTAGTGGGGCTGCCCTTGAAGACTGTTCAGATGCTGCAGTTGGTGCAGAATACGGCGTCCCGAATTCTGTTGGGGGCGGGTCACTGGGAGTACATTACACCTGTGCTCCAGTGCCTGCACTAGCTGCCTATAGCTTTCCAGGCACAATTCAAGGCACTGGTTTTGACCTATAAAATGCTAGACAGCTTGAGTCCCAGGTATCTGAAAGACCACTTCCTCCCTCATGTCCCATCATGGCCTGCTGGGAGCACCCTCTTGCAGGTACCATCTGCCTATGTAGTTTTTAGAGCTAGAGAATGCAAAGAGGCATTCTTGGTGGCTGACCCACAATCATGGAACTGTCTCCCCTTGGAGGCTTGTTTGTTTAAGCCAAAGCCTGTTCATATTCTAGAAACATTGTAAGACCTTTTTATTTGGCCAGGCATCAAGCAGACAGGGATAAGGTAGAGTGGGTTGGGGGTAAGGGGACTTTTAGATGTTTTTATTGATTGTAAGCTGCCCTAAGCCTTGATGGGAAGGGTGGCATATACATTTAAATAAATAAATAAATAAATAAAATTAAATAACCACCAGTCCCAAACTCAAAGGCAGCAGCCCCTGACTAGTGCAGAAAAGAATCAAATCCAGAAGATGCTGAAAATGCCAGGTCATCAGCTAAAGCACCAACATATGAGTCACTGAGATGAATAAATCTAAGGACATGTTCCAACCAACGGTTAATTCAATATAGTTGGGTCTTCTGTTTTACTCCTAACGCATTCACACTGACAGAGCAGGAAACCAAAGTTATTTAGGAGTAGGCAGAGAAGTATGTGCTCCTGAAAAATCAGGGGTACATACTCCCCTTCAGTTTGTATTTTGAAGTAACCGTTCATGTGAACACTTATCAGTGTGAGGGTGGTGGCCTCTGCTCAGGGATCATTCCTTCACTTCCTCCCTGGCAGGGTTGCCACTCTAAGGCCGTTTTTAGACAAGGCACTGCCGGAAGTGATGTGCTCTCCGTTGCCGGCAACGGTGGTGGCTGGAGATGTGGTGCTTTGCAGAGGCGCATTCTAGAGACCTGAAAATTGAGGTCTCTAGAACGCGCCTCTGCAAAGCGCTGCGTCTCCAGCCACAGCCATTGCCGGCAACGGGGAGCACGTCACTTCCGGCAGTGCGGTGCGGCTTCTCTCTTAACGCGCAGCTCAGGAGGCACTTTCCGTCTAAAAGCAGTGTAAGAGAGCCAGTTGGGAGTCAGGTAAGTGGTGCTGCCTCCATGGAGGGAGGTCAAGGCTGGGTGGGAGCTTCCTTGGAAGGACCGCTGCTTGGGGAAAGGTGGGCACTGCCCAGGAGACCCAATGGGAGTCTCAGGGCAGCCAACAGTGCATTGTCAGAATAGAGGACGTGAGTGGAGGAAGAGTGCAGCTTACCCCAGCCAGGGCTGAGCAACAAGCACTGGGCAAGGGGTAGGGAAAGGGATGCAGTGGTACTGGGAAAATTTCGGCTATGGGTGGATATTTAGCCTGCAGCAGGGCTCTTGGGTCTCCACCCCCAGCAACAGTGGCAGTTTGCAGCGGCGGCTCTCAGCTGTCCCCCACCCAAGCAGCGATGGGCCCCTCGGAGCAGTGGCACGGCTCCCAGTGGACTCCCAACCAACCCTCACCAGTTGCAGATTGCAGCGGGATTCCTGACTTGGGCCCTTCTAGAGTGGTGGCGGCCTGGAGTGGGAGCTCTCGCCTCACCAAGATATGCCCTGCTCCGCACCCTGGAGCCTCTGCCACCGTGCCCTTAGAGAGGCCCGTAATGGGACAGGAGCCTGGGCCTGCCACAGCTTTGCTACGGTCCTGGTAGGGCACACTTCACCCTGGCAGAGACCGGATGGCTCCAGCTCTCCTTTCCATTCTGAGACACTCAGTTGGCTTGCCCTTGCCAATAAAATCTCACTAGACTGAACCTCTCTGATTCCAGGCTCCATCACCTGTCTCTGGGGCTCTGTCCCCTCTCGGGCTCTCTGGACCCTCCTCAGGAGAGCTCGGTGACACCTCCGGGCAGTACTCTTCCTCATCCTCTTGCTCCGGGGACAGCGGCTCATCTGAGGTTCTGCCAGTCCGGCCCTGTGGGAGAGTAAGGATCGAGCCACTGGAAGTCACCCTCACATATCTCAAGTGAGATATTTTCCTGTTTATGTAGCACAGGACTGGGAAACATCTCCCCCCGCCTCACTCCCTAGGCATTTTAAAAATTAGTACAAGCTCTGTGAGCCACATAGGAATTGTGGGTCCATAGGAGGTGTGCCCAGGATGGGGAAAGGAAGAGAAGGGTCTAGATCAGGGATGGGGAACTTTTTCCCTCCCCGGGCCACTCTGAAAATTAGAACAAGCTCCGAGGATCCCATAGAAGTTAGAAGGTGGGGTGGGGTGGGGATCATGGAGGCTTGCTTCTCTTACCTCTCTTCCGGGGACATTGGTTTCCTTCTCTGAGGCATCAGCTGTTCCGCCTTCCTCAGCCTCTCCAGCCCCACCAGCTTCTTCTTTGGGCTCAGCTCCAGATACTCCCTCTGCCACCGTCTCAGCCTCAGCTTTCTCCTGGGCCTTCTCTCCTTCCTCCACTTTGGTTTTGGTCTCTGCCCCCTGGGCTTCCACAGTTCCAGAAGCTTCTTCTTCCCTCCGCTCACTGCCCTCTTTGCCCTCAATCCCAGCAGCTGCCTTTGGTTCATCGCCACCCTTAGCTTCACTCCCAACAGCCCTGGCTCCCTCATGCTCACTACTCTTAGCATCACTCTCAGCGGCCTCTGCTCCCTCTGGATCATTGCTTCCTTTAGCAACACTCACAGCAGCCTCTGCTCCTTCTGGCGTGCTTCCCTCCTTAGCGTCCCTCCCAGAAACCTCTGCTCCCTCTGGATCATTGCTCCCTTTCGCAACACTCACAGCAGCCTCTGCTCCTTCTGGCGTGCTTCCCTCCTTAGCATCCCTCCCAGAAGCCTCTGCTCCCTCTGACTCACTGCTCCCCTTAGTGTCATTCTCAGAATCTCCTGCTCCACCTTTCTCCCCTAGCCCATCACCTTCCTGAGCCTCCTCCTTGGCTTTGTCCTGCTCCTTGGTGCCTACAGCCTCCATGGTGCTGGCCTCTTCTGGGCCCTCCTTGTGGAGTGAGGCTACCGCCTCCTGCTCCATGTCTGGAAAGACACAAATTGAGGGCCTCTGTGAAGCTGCTGGAGCTGCAGGGTCTCCCTTTAACCGGTTAGCATGGTGGCTGGCATCTCCAGATCTCACACAGGGTGCAGAGGGCTGGGCCTCTCTACCCTTCTTATTGGGGGGGCAGAGGTTTCCCTCCCCAGTGATCCCAAGGGCCCCCCAGCCCTGCCTTTGTCTCCTCTCACAATTGTGAGGCAAAAGGGTGACTTGGGCGCTCTCTAGCGTCCATATGTTGTAAATAATCTATAACCTATGGGAACTGGGGTGTTTAGTTCTCTGGTGACAGGCTAGTTGGCATTAGAGAGGGATTCCTCAGGGCATTTCTCCTCTGCTCCTGCATTGATAACCCTTTAAAGCAGTTTGGATTTGAGGCTGACACTTGAAGACAGAGGCTCAGCTCCTGCTCCTCTCCTTCCATGTTGCTCAGTAAACAATCCCGAAATAAAACTTGCTGACAAATGTTGGGAATGGACAGTGACTCAGGCAGGAAACGTGCTGCTTGGGGGCAGGCAGGTGAGTAGCCATGTCACCTGCTAAAAATACTTCTTGACATTTACAGGCACACTCAGGGGTCAAGCTGCCTGGGATACCTGGGCAAAGGGAATGGGGCGGGCTTCCTGCCCTGGACCACCTAGTTCTCCACAACTGATCTTCTATCCCAGCCCTAGACTCCCTCTATATGGCTCTGCCAGTGCTCCTCAGTCCCAGCTGGCAACCTCTGCTGCCAGTACCCATTAGTTCGTACTGGCATCACCCTTCACAATGCTATTCCAGCTGTGGACTCCCCCTACATCTGTCATTGCCCCTCAGTCCAGGCTAGTATCCTCCCTCACTATTCCATTCTTGGGCTTCCCCCACTCCACATCACTGCCAATGCCCGTAGCCTGGACTGGTAGTGACAGCCCCTCACCCTGCTATTCCAACCCTGGACTCCCTACACACACCACTGCCAATGGCTCTAGGTCCTACCTTGGGGCATCATTGCTTTGACTGAGATGGTTCGGTGCCCTTTCAGGAGAGCAAAGTGACCAGGGAGGGAGGGGATTGCAGATACCTGAGCAATGATCAAGGGTATGGAACAGCTCCCATATGAGGAAAGGCTGGATAGGTTGGGGCTTTTCAGCTTGGAGAAGAGGTGACTGAGAGGGGATATGAGAAGTTTATAAAATCATGAGGGGTGTGGAACACGTAAATAGGGAATGGTTAATTACCCTCTCTAAGAGTATTAGAACAAGGGGACACTCCATGAAATTAACTGGTAGCAGATTTAAAACAAATAAGAGAAAGTTTATTTTCACTCAGCACACAATTAACTTGTGGACTACCAGAGAAAGTGGTTACAGCTGGTAGTGTAGCTAGTTTTAAAAAGGGATTGGATAAGTTTTTGGAGGATAGGCACATTAATGCCTATTAGCCAAGTAGATTTGGGGAACGTACCCTCTTACTGTTGGGGGCTGGAACAACAGGGAATGGATTGCCCATTGTGACCTGTTGGGTACTTCTCCCAGAAAGAGATTGGCCACTGTCGGAGACAGGACGCTGGGCTTGATGGACCATTGGTCTGACCCAGTATGGCACTACTTATGTATGTTCTTAATGGGAACCATACCCCATAGCTGGGAACCATCGGCAGTGAGCAAGGGAAGCCCCCTCTGCCCTGAGGCAGAGGAGGCTGGAGGAATCCAACAGCCACAGGGCTTGGTCCAGCTCCCTTGAACCTTGGGGCAGCTGAGGCACCACACAGAGCATATGGGGGGAGCAGGAATACATGCCCCCAAATGCCACTGTGTTCCCTCTAGGGGGATCCCTGGAGGATCTGTCCCAGCCTGACTCTCGTGGCCATTGCAGGGCAGTTAGGGGGCAGGTGACAGTGGTGAGGGAATGGGAGCATGGGCTTTTCTAGCTCCAGCACAATCCCTGTGGAATCGGGATCCTGAGTCTCTCACTCAGAGTGTCCCTTCAGTACAGTGGGGATGGTATTGCTCCCCTGATTCACATGAGCCGGGGAGGGTCTCAGGTGCTATGATAATGAGGGATAGAGACACACCTAAATAGAAGATAGGGACATGTGTACAGGTTTCTGCCAGCTCTCTCCCAGACCCTAGAAAGCAACTATGGAAATGGGGTCACACCTACCTGCTAGCTCCTGGTTTGCCCCTCAGTCTAGCTTGCTCTCCTCTTCTCTGGCTTCCTCCTCTCTCTTGCCAGCTCGTCTTTCTCCTTCCCTCACTCTGTGCTCATTGTTTACCCTCCTGTTGATACAAACACCCATCCTCCCCCTCCCCCCCAGGGGTAAGAGGATGCTCCTATTTTTACCAGAAGAAAACAGGTGCCTCTTTCAATCACAGCTCCTGCTTCCCAGAGGCTGCCTTGAATGGAGCCAGAACAATGTGAGGAGCGACTGGTGTCACGAAGACTGCTATGGTTCTCAGAGCAGCTCCCGCTTTGCATGAGGAAAAGAGGGAGATCCCTTTGAGGAAGGGATCACAGAATAAACAGACAGCAGGACCTACTGGTTTGAGGACTGGACTAGGAGCCAGGACTCTGGGGTTTTGTTCCCATATTGGGCACTCTCCATCCCTGGAATATTGGCTGTGCCCCTTCCCCCTCTCTGGACCTCAGTTCCCCACTCTGTAGAATGGAGACAATGACATTTCTTTGCTTTCCATCAGGGCTCTAAAGGGGGGAGCCCTAAGGGCATGCTGGAGTAACAGCTTTGAGCAGATCAAGCAGCTCCTCTAAGGTCTGTTCTATCCCCAGAGGCAGAAGGAGCTGGAGTGTCTGCAGAGGCAGCTGGTGTATTGAGGGAGAGGATCCATCAGGGAGATGGGAATCAGACAACTCCAGCCTATGCTGGATGGGGACCCTACACTAAAAGAGATGTTTCTAGAACCTCCACTTCTGGCCTTCAAACACCCTCCTAACCTCTCTCAGCTAATTATCTGCAGCAAGCTCCCCAGCACCCAGAGCACATCTCCCACAGGAACAAGGCTGTGCCAGAACAGAAGATGCAAAGCCTGCCTACACATCTCTGCTGCAAACAGCATCCAAATACCTCATGGAAATTCATTCCAAGTACAAGGGATACTTATGAGAAATACAGGTTGCAAGGCTGCATTAGCTCCAATGCAGCCCTGCAACCTGTATTTCTCATACGTGCCCTCTAAAATTTGCATATCTGGCCACCCTATACGGAGGTGAAACCCACCAACCCCTTCACAAACACATGAACTCTCACAGAAAAAAGATCGTAGACAAGAGCACAGATTCCAATGTTGGCACCCACTTTTCTCAGAGGAACAACTCTATTGCTAACCTCTCCGTCCTGGTCTTATTTATTATTTATTTATTCACATGTTTATGCCGCCCCTCCTGCTTCCGCATCTCAGGGCAGCTAAGAACATCATAAAAACACATAAAAATCACAAAATATAAAACCTTAAAATAACCCAGGCAGAGAGAAAGAAACCCTAACCCAACTCCCCACCCATCCCCCATCTCCCTCATCAAAGGCCCGGCGGAACAGCCGGGTCTTCCACTGTCTACGGAAAGAGGAGAGGTCTAAGGCCAGGTGGGCCTCCAATGGGAGGGAGTTCCACAGCCGCAGTGCGGCCACCGAGAGCACCCTCCTCATAGTTGACACCAGGGAAACTCAGGGGACCTTAAGGAGGGCGCCTCCTGCCGACCGCAGAGGCCGATCCAGGACCTGGGGGTGAGGGGGTGGGGGGTCAGGCGGTCTTGCAGATAAGTGGGGCCTAGACCGTCTTAGAAGGATACCTATACAACACCTTCAAAAGGGGAGCTTGGGAACAAAAAATCATAGCCCTGATAGATACAAAACATTTTTTTTTAACTAAAATTAGACATCGTTTCACAAGCCATTACAAAAATGTGCAAGTCTAAATTAATCTCAGTTACAGGAATCCCCAAGTGAATACTTAACAGCTCTACTCATCACTCCACCCCTTTCAAATGTATTTACCTCCTCCCCTAGTCCAGCTCTCACTTTTCCCTCCCCTCTGCCTGCCAAGTCACTACCTGGCTTTGTACTGCTCCATCTGCAGTCCCAACTCCTGACCTGCCTGACAAAGACCCTGTGAGGTCCAAAAGCTTGTGCACCTCAACTGGAGTTGGTCCAGTAAAAGATATCGCCACACTATTTTGTTTCTGCTGCCTATATTTGGGACCAACACGCACCCACACTCTCTCTAATGCCCAGCACCTGGAGGGAAAGCCAGGAGGCATTAGTGTTATGTGGGGAGGAGGACAGGGCATCAAGTCAGACCCCAAAGCATTTTAATCCTGTCCTGGTGGGGATGGAAATCAAACCTCAAATGCACCAGGGACCCCTCCTGGAAAGGACCTCTGCAGGGGTCCAGACCTGACCGTTTAGCACAGCCCATCCTGGGAATGAGGATCTCCTTCCATGACAGAGACCCCCCGGGGACTGTCCCCCTCATACCCAGGATGAATGTGCCATAGGAACTGGGAAGAGACAGACCTGCTAGACGGGCAAGGGACGCTCTCGAGCAGGGACCATGTCTATCTTGTTCTTTGTAAGCACCAGGCACATCGCTGGCGCTATATAAATGCTAATAATAATAATAATAATTAATCATGTAGCTGATAAGGATCTCAACCCCACTGACAAGGCCCCATGCTCAGAATCTGTCTGCCAACCCTGCATATCAATAGAAAACATGGAAGGCAGTTATTACTGTTTAAATGCTTACGGCAGTAGAGGCATCCATAGTTTAACAGGTCATATCCCTTGGGGACCATTCATAGTCTCAAGCTTTTTTCCCCTTTCCCTTTTTAACCCCACCCCTTGTCACAGTTTGTCATTCTACTACAGCAGATCCCCCCTCCAAAATGTATGTCACACAAATCATGCTCCCCACCCGATGGGCACACACATTTTTAATACCAGAACCCTATTTATTGTACGTAAGGAATATCTTTTTAGTTTTCAAAAATAGAAGTATAATTGGAAAATGAGTGACAAGAAATCCTCTGATACGTTCCAAAACTACCTGTCAGCTATTTGTCATCTTTTTCATCTCCCACATTTCTCTCTGGTCTGTATCTGGAGCCTTAAGGGCCGGGATGGTGGTGGCCCCCATGATTGATGGGGTCCGCCCCCCCGCCGGTTTCTCAGGTCTGGAGTCTGGGGGTGCTCCTGGACCCACAGCTCCGCCTGGATGCCCAGGTGGCGGCTGTGGCAAAGGGAGCATTCTGTGAGTTACATCTGGTGCGTCGGCTTAGGCCGTATGTCTTGGACTCGGATCTGGCCGTGGTTATCCATGCTTTTATTACCTCGAGACTGGATTACTGCAACGTGCTCTACGAGGGGCTACCCTTGGTATTGGTTCGGAAACTGCAGCTGGTGCAGAATGCGGTGGCCCGTCTCTTAACGGGGACAGGCCGACGCGAGCATATAACACCGGTGCTTCGCTCTCTGCACTGGCTGCCGGTAGGTTTCCGGGCCCAATTCAAGGTGTTGGTGCTGAACTTTAAAGCCCTAAATGGCCTGGGCCCCGCCTATCTTCAGGACCGCCTCACCCTCCGGGACCTGGAGCAGTCCCTGCGGTTGGCTGGGGGCGCCCTCCTCAGGGTTCCCTGGGTGTCTACTATGAGGAGGGCATTCTCCGTGGCTGCGCCGTGGCTGTGGAACTCCCTCCCGTTGGAGATCCGCTTGGCTGCTGATCTCCCCTCTTTCCACAGACAATGTGTCATGGGGAAAAGGGGGCAACACAGACATTTGGGGTAATGGGACACAGAATTTGGGGGTACTGGGGGTAAATATGGCTACTAACAAGGACAGCTAAAGGTAAAGATTAGAAGATTGTGAGCCTTACCACCCTGCTGAACTGGTTTGGCAGGGTGGGGGGAAAGAAAAACCATTGTTAGGCAGAACAAGCATTTTGTTGCCCAGGTGGGATCTGCAACCAGCTCAGAATAACAAAAGGAGCAGGAGGGGGAAGTGACCTGAGCCCCTGCAAAGGAAAGAGGAGTCAGGATCTCTACACTCTCTCTTCCATCTTGACCAGCAAGGAGTAAGCAGCTTGCAGGAGAGCCTGCACCACTATGAACTAGAGACTTTTCAATTCACTAAAGGAACTGAGCCCAGCCTCAACACCAAGGCTATGAGAGACTCTGATGGACCTGGACTGTGCCCTAGGGTAAGAGGACAGTTAGGGAACTTCAGTGGATTTCAGAATGCGTTTGCTTTATATTTGATTTGTGGACTTGCACTATCCAATCAACAGCCTTATACTTGTATGTACTAAATGTATGTTTTATAACAAAGCCTAGCATGCTTGTGTGTTTATTTGGCCTTGGGGGGGGGTCACTAAGGGGGTACCCTATCTAGGTGAGAGCCTAGACGGACCTTTTTTATATAAGACAATCCCACTGTGAAGTCTTCCAAGCTACGGGTGGGCAGAGAAGGTTCTCTGGGTTATGACTGGGCTGGGAGAACAAGGGGAGGCGTTTCTGGGGGTGTGGACCTCTGAAAGCTCCCTGATTGTGGTGAGGGTTTCTGATCACTTGGGAACCCATGTGGGCACAAGCAACTGGGTTGCGTCTGGCCTAGTGGGCATTCGGGGGACAGCCTAGAGAAAGAGGGGGACCCTGATCCCAGTGACACAATGTAAGACCTGGCTGTTCTGCCAGGCTTTTCCCGAGGGAGATGGGGTGAGTGGGTTGGGTTGGGGGATGAGGTTTTACATTGTTTTAATTGATATTATTATGGTTTGTTTTAATGTCTAAAATGTTTTAATATATTGTGAGGCACCCCAAGATGCCTGAGGCAGGAGGAGGTGGCATACAAATTGTAAAAATAAATAAATATGTCCCTCTTTACATGATGCAAACTTTAGGGACTCCTAGAGCCTAGGGAATCAGGATAGAGTGGGAGTCCATGCAGCCTTTTTTTTTTTTTTTAAATTAACAACAGTGGTGTACCTGTGTCTGTCTGTGTTGGAGGTCTGTACAGTATGCAGAGAGAGTAGGGTGAGCCTGGGAGAAAAATAAGGCCAACAACATGTACAGGAAATAATCAGACTATGGCCCTTTTCACACAGACACTCTAACACTGATAAAATGGGTGTTACATTTTATTATACATGTTGCAGGGCACCCATAGCGCACACCTGCAGCCCTGAAACATGTATAATAAAATGTAACACCCATTTAACCAGTGTTAGAATGTCTGTGTGAAAAGGGCCTATGAGGACAGCAGGGAGGGAAGATGGAGCAGAACAAGCAAAGATGAAGGTAAACGGGAGGAGGTATAGAGAGAGGGCAAGACAGGAAAGCAAGTTAATGTAACTGTACCTACCTAAATGTCCATGTACTGAATGACTGTGCAGAGAAGCAAGCATATGGTTGTGATGTCACATTGTGACCAATGTCCCTCCCCCCCCCTTGTCACACATAGCCACTACTTTGCTACCCCCACCCTTTACATGACATACTTTATGGGAAGCCCCTATGCATGCTCTGGGTGAAGACTGCAAGGCATGGCTTATTATGGGGGCCCATGACCCCATCTGTCTCTGCCCACTAGGCTGTAGAAGAAGAAGTCTCCCTGAAAACTACAGGACTAGCCCCTCTGCCTGACTCTTCCATTCCTGGGGGAACTCTGACACCTTGTGGCCATGCAAGGGAAATGCAAGCCCCCAAATGTCTCAGCTGTTGCCTCAAGGACTGCATACAGTCTGGGGAGTCAGGAAACCTGCCTTAAATCCCCAGCTCTGAGCATCTCCTTGGGTAAGAAATTTCCCTTCTTGCTTCTCATCTGCAGTATTTAGGATGGCAACCAAGGATACAGACTGTAACACTTTAAGGTGGGGAGCCATGAAGGGGTAAGAAGTCCCCCTTCTTCTCCCCCAAACCTCCATGGACCTTGCTCTTGCAAGGGGTGCATAGATGCTCCACCAGCCCCTCCTCCCAGGTCTGCTGAGGGAGGTGCTGCCCTGGCCCTCACAGGCTTTTGGAGTGG
Source organism: Sphenodon punctatus (assembly GCA_003113815.1). Classification (NCBI taxonomy): domain Eukaryota; kingdom Metazoa; phylum Chordata; class Lepidosauria; order Sphenodontia; family Sphenodontidae; genus Sphenodon; species Sphenodon punctatus. The sequence goes on along the minus strand of QEPC01002436.1, from coordinate 472,165 downwards.
GGAACCTAGGGTGCCTACAGGCAAGCCCTGGGCAGGAGTGAGGGGGAACAACCCCCTTCCTCACTCTTGTACAGGGCATACAGGCATCTCATCCCACAGGCCTCTCACCCTGCAGCCAGCCCAGTAAGGCTCCTGGTGGGGGAGGCATGTGTGCTAGCTGGGTGCCTGTGGGTGCTTCATACAGGAATTGCTTGGCAGGCACTGGAGGGGCTGGGAACAGCTATGGAGCGAGCTTGAACCTCCTACCCCTCTTACAGTTGTGCCCCTGGTGGTAAGAGGTGGGTCAGGGGTGAAATTGGTGACTCTGTGGGGAATTAAGGCATTTCTTGGCACATAAGCAAGATGCAGAAATAGCAAATGTTGGCTGCTTGCTCCCCTCACAAGAAGATCACTGCAAGGAAGCCTCACAGGCACAGAGGAGTCTCAGATAACAGTGCTTCTCAACACAGCAAACATGCACAGCAACCAAAGGCTGCTGCTGCGACGTCAAGTAAATTCCACAGCTTCTAAACAGAAGAGCTTGGCATTCCAGTAGGTCGGAGTTCCACTACTTTCGAGGGTCTGGGGACTTCCAGCCTACAAGCCCGTTTTATTTTTCCAGTTTCCTACTCCTTGATCTGGACCCTGGATCCAGCTCCTGCCTACCCTGAAGCACTGAAGGACAGTACTCAGGGGAGAAGGCAGCAGAGAGGGGAGGGTATATGCTCAAGAGGGTAGGGACTGGATATGCAGGCCAGATCTGTGACCTAAACACTGCTCTCCCTTTCCTTGCTGTGGGTGTCCGCCCAGCCATGCATTCTATCTCAGCAGCCTTTCCTGCACCTGTCTTTCTGTACTTGTTTCCCACTATCTCTCTGCACTTGTTTCCCACTACATTCTAGGGATGGGCGAACAGAACAGAGTTCAGAAATTCGGTTCAGTTCGATTTGAAATTCGAGTTCAGAAATCCGGTTCGGTTTGGTTCAGTTTGAAATTTGAGTTCGGTTCGGAAGTTCGGTTCGGTCGACCGAACAGACCAAGTTTGGTTGAATTCCAAACTTCCGAACCAAGTTCGGCCATTCGAAACCAGGTTTTTTGGTGTGTGTTGCCACTAAGGATGGGCGAACAGAACAGAGTTCGGAAGGCTGGTTTGGTTTGAATTCGAGTTTGGTTCGGAAGTTTGGTTCGGTCAACCAAACAGACTGAGTTCGGTCCGAACTTCTGAACCGCGTTCGCCCATCCCTACTACATTCCCACCCAGAAGCTTTGCTCCTCCTCTGCCACCACCCTCACATGTCCTCAAGATGCTTACTCTCTGAACCATCTTCGCCCCTTCTTCTACGCTGACCCCTATGCCTGGAACTCCCTCCTTGAATACATTGGCCAATGAGAATCTCAGGGTCAAACTGCGAGACGTTGCAGCCCTAGCTCCAGATCTGGCAGTGCCAAGATAGGAAGTGACACCAGAGCCACATGTTCTCAATGGCAGGTCTGAAATTCAACCTGAATGAGTCGATGCCCAATGTCTGGGATTGAGTGGTGGGAGAGGATCCAGAAGGAGGAGACTCATGGGTCCCACTGGAAAGGCAGTGGCTGAGGACCACAGATGGCATATGTTCAGCAGAACAGTCCCCCTTAGGCACCGCATGCCTGCTGTCATGCTGAATGAAAGTCCTGCTTTATGACAGAAGAGAGGGAAGGTGGGGCTGAGGGGAGAGAGACTTATACTAAATGTCTCCTGTAGCCCTGCAGGGAATATGTTGTAAACTGATGCATACGCAATTGAGAATCTCACAAGCTCTGACCCTGCTTCCTTGACAGCCTTTTTCCTTTGCACATCTCAGAATTGTCTTGATGTCTTTCCTGATTCTTTAGAAAGTTCTATTCTTGCTCTTTCACCTTCCTTTTGTCTCTCTCTGATTCTCTCTACACCCCTCTCATTGTTAAATATCTCCCTACCCCTTTTGCTTTTTTTGAATGATCTAGTTTGTTAGCTTCTACCAATACTACCATTTTTGCTGAACACGGAGATAGTACATTAATAACAATGGTTTGGGTTTTTTAAGATACTTAATTGTAGTAATGATGTACCCTATCCCAACTGTGGGTAAAAGCAGACATACAGGTGGTGCGACGGCTCTCCAGCCAGGGCAGGAAAACCGCAGCCAACATGGCTCGGGTCACCGGACAAACGTGCCCGTGGCTGGAGAGCCATCCCGCCGCCCACACGGGTTGGGCAGGGAGCTAAACAAACGTGCAGGCAGCCAGCCCTGACCCCGCCCTGCTCCCAGTGCCTTGCCCCCTCCGCCCACCATGACAAACAGCCATGGCACCCCAAGGCAGGTATGGCAGGGCTGAACACACGTGCTAGCCCGTGCAAGCCTGCATGGGCAGCCCTTAGCCTGGGCTGTGTCCCCAGAGGTTTTCCAAGGATACAGCCCAGGCTAGCTACCTACCCGCCCCAGGGCAGTGCTGGGCTAACATCCGGCAACGTGTGAATAGACATAATGGCTCATCTTCAATTGCTCTTTCTTTGATATGATTTGATGGTTTGATATGGTATGATCACTCCTTTGATATGTTTGTGTTATTGTTTCAGAATAAGAAAAATATTAAAGAAAATATAAAGAAAAAGAGATTGATCACATCCATATGACATCCCCTCACATAAACCAGACTTGAAGTTTTGACTTTCCTTTCCAAAGTGCTTCTCTCTGAGCTACAGAAGCAACTGCAGTTTGGTTTTAACGTAGCCCTGGTGAAGTTCTTTGCTCATTTCCAAATAGTTAAATAGGTGTTTGCTAGGATGCTGCAGCATCACCAACAGTATGGCTCAGCAGCGATGCTTCAGTCTATCGTAGCATTTCCCAAACTCTTTTATCCTGTGTCTTCAAGTCAGCAGAGGCAATAATTCCACTCTGTTCAGCACTGGTCAGATCTCCCCTGGAGTATTGTGTCCAGTTTTAGACGCCTCATTTTAAAAGGGACATTGACAAATTGAAGTGGGCTCAGAGGAGGGTGACAAAGATGATAAAGGGTCAGTGGAAAGCAAGTTTTATGAGGAAATGTTGAAGGAACTGGGTATGTTTAGTCTGTCAGAGATTAGGGGGAGACATGATAGCAGTTTTCAAACATCTAAAGGGGTGCCACGAAGAAGATGGCAAGTAAAAGAAAAAGGAGTAGGAACAGGAGATATTTAACAATGGAAGGGGTAGGGGGATAAGAAAGGAGACAAAAGAGCAAGACTAGAACTTACTAAAGAAAGGAAAGACATCAAGACATCCCAGACAAATCTGAGAAAATATCAATTCTATTTCTTATAGCCAAATAGAATGAGAATCATTATAGAAGTCTGAGTGTCTCTTTCATAAGTTTGCTTTTAAGAAAACCCCTTTCCACCCATTACCCCAGCCCTAAACACAGGCAATGAGTTCTTTTAAGACTACATAAATTTACACAAATCAGCTTGTATACATTTATGCAAATCAGGAGGAGCATTTTTGTTCCCATTGGGAGGATTTTTGCATTGACAAAACTGGGGGAAGGGGATATTGGTATTGTAAGAGCATTTTGCACTGCTTGAAAGTGGAGTTATTTTTAACTTGAGGGCATAGTGTTGGAGGGCCAGGGGGTGTGACTTCTGTCCCACGCCAGCTGTTTCAACAAGTTTCTGTAAAAACGTGTCTGCAAATGACAAAGCACATCGACTAGCAGGTGCTGCTGAAGGTGTTTTTTCCTTTCTCACTGTTTGTAGGGTTGTCACCTATGTATATTTTCCCAGGCCACTTATGAAACATACACGTTGCAGGGCCTGCATTGGTGCCATAGATGTCAATGTAGGCCCTGCAACATGTATGTTTCAAAGAGGCTGGGAAAAATATACATAGGTGGCAACCCTACCTGTTTACCATAATCAAAGTAGGAGGAGAAAGGGGAAGGAGGAGAGATCAGAGAATCCCCACAGGCAATAGGCTATCAGATAATTCATTCCCCCCCTCCCTGCTCAACATGTAGAAAAAGTCAGCAGTTGCTCCTGTAAGTCAAGTGATAAAGACTTGAAAGGGAAATATGAAGCAGAAGGGTTTAAGACTGGCTTACATAAGTGACTACTGGCTGGCAGGTGGGTTATTGACTCCACTTGTTTGCTTGTTTTTTAAACAATTTTCCCCCACCCCAGCTACCTGCAAAGTCAGGCAATGAGCTATTTTAAACATGCATAATTTACATAAATTGAATGCATTTAATGCAAATTAGGGTTCGCAAGGAGACGATCATAGGGGCATTTCACTTTGAGGTTTTCAAAATCTGGTCATCTTACTCAGGTGGTGGTACCCTCTGGAACCTCACTGCCCCCTTGTCCTGCTGTAGGCTTTTTGACAGATCTGCTTGTGATTCCTATGGAAATAAGGCTTATGTGATCACTCTGTCCTTAACCACCTTTGATCCCTAACTCTGATTTAGGGCATTTTCAGACAAAACACTCTCCACCCACTATACATGTTGCAGGGCTGTGGTATGTTTGCCTATAACATGTATAATCCCGTTTGGCAAAAGATTATGTGTTTGCAATTCTGGTCAAGTAGAAGATCGTCTTCATTTATTGTTTGCCCACTCACAGTGCATTTGAGGGAGATTTATTTGGCCCCCTGGTTGGCTTTAAAACCATATTCTTCTCTGCAACAGCTCCTTCAGTTTTGTGCAATGACACGAGGGTCAGATTTACTATTCAATTTGCCTAGGTTTGCCTTGGTTCTTAGTAAATGATGATATATAATGTCGTTTTTATTCTATTTTATTTGCATTTTATTTTATCAGCATTTTGAGATTGGGTTTTGCCCTTACAATTGTAGTACTGGTTTGTTTTTGTTTTTCCCCTTCTGCTTATTTATTGATCTGTGTATTGTTACTGTCTGTTTGGCCAGGGCAATTGCCAGTGCCATTAATAAAATTATTTATTTATTATTATTGAATTATTAATTATATTATTAATTATTATTATTATTTTATTATATGTATAGTAGGATGTGGATGGAGAGTCTGAAAACGCTCTTAGAAGAGAAGCAAAAAGTCCAAAGGCTAACTTTCAAAATGATAGGTGCAGTTGGGGAGGGAGCTCCCCTGCACTTACTTTATGCATCCCCCACACCTCATACAATTCACTAGATTAGGTGTTTGCTACATACACTTCCTTTCTTTTTATCTGGTTGGTGTTCTGCAGAGGAATGGAGGGTGGGATTTGGGGGTCTGTCATGTACAGTGGTTTGTGTCAAGCTCAATGGTCTGGAGCTCCCTTTGGAATATAGATCCTGCGATAGTTCTCAGGGGATAACTGAGGTGCAGAGTTGGGTACGGGGTGGGGCACATGTGAATTGGATGTGCTGCTAAGACTGGCATTAGCAAGGACAGACTAGAGGAGCCCACCTTGTTCTTGTGGTAACCCGTGAGGAGGTCTGTGATGGGTTTTGAATGCCCAGGGTTGCTACCGCTGGCGATTTCCGAGGCATCTTATAGCGAAATAGAACGAGAATCATTATAGAACGCTGAGCGTCTCAGATTCCCCTTCTCTGAACATTGAACACGCGAGTTTCTAGCTGTGGAGAAAAGCTTGGAACCGGACTGTAGCAGCAGGCGCCGCGTGGCTCAGACACCACGAGGCGAGTAGGTTCTGAAGCTCCCTTTGGAGGATAGTTGAACCCACAAACCTGAGTTTTTTGTCTCGCTCTCTTTTCTCCCTGATTGTATTTTTTTAACCCCGATCTCGGGACTGGGGGCGGCGAGGGGGTGGGTGGAGGCGACGCTGCGTGGGCGGCGCTGGGAGTGGGGTGGGGATTGTTTGGGGGCGAGAGGAAGCCCCCACGCCCCGGAAATTGTCTCTACGGTACCGAGGAGGGGCGGCCCGACCGGGACGGAAGTGCTCGCTCCTCGTGTTTCCGGTTGGCAGCAGGGACTGGAGGTGGGAGGCGCAGCCGGTGGCGCCGGGAGCCAGCGCGGGGTGACGCCTGACCCCGGGGAGAAGGGGAGCATGTGGGCGGGGTGCTCTGGCTGAGGGGCGCGGGGTGTGGGTGGGTGGAGCTGGACGGGGGAGGGCCGAGGGTGCTTGGCACTGCGGCATTCTGCTGCCCCGGGGCGCTGCCGGGCAGCGGCGTGTGGGGCCGAGGGGAACGAGGTGCTGTGCTGTGGGGCTGCAGCGCTGGGTGGGATGCACCAGGCATTGTTGTGTGGGAGGACGATATTGTGGGGGTAGCTACGTGCAAGATACTTTATGCGGAAGGGGGCTCGTTTGTGGGGACAGTAGGGGCAATGGGGTGGGGGCACCGTGCAGGGCAGTGCTCTATGGCAGTGGGTCACAACCGTTTTGTGGCTGTGTACCCCTTTTCAACTTTAGCGAAGAGCCAAGGACCCCCAACACACGTGACGAGCAGCAGCTACGTCATGCTGTGGACCCCCAAACAATGCTTTACAGACCCCCAAGGGGTCTGCGGACCCCAGGTTGGGAACCACTGCTCTATGGGGACTCTGAACAGCACTATATGGAGTGATAGTGTGGGGGAACAGAGGCAGGGATGCTTCCTGGGGTGCTGGGTGGGCCTAGGCAATACTGAGACTGGGATGGGTATAGGGACAGGCTTGAGGGGAGTGGGGGACTGTGAGGAATGGAATGGTGATGTTGGGGGCAGTGCTGTGTTAAGTCGTACCGCATAGGAGATTGCTGTGGGGACAATACTGGAGAGTGGGGGGCAGGCCCACTGATAGATCTGCTGGTCTGTGTATCTCCAGCAGCATCGGGGTCTCAGTCTTGGGGCCACAATGGATCCGCTCAGGGTACAGCAGTTGGCAGCAGAGTTGGAGATGGAGATGATGACAGACATGTACAACAGGTACCAATCTATTATGGGGGCAAGCACATGGAATGCTCTTTGCTCCTCCTCTTCCCTTGGGGCTCTCTAGGGCTGGGTACCTAGAAGTTGCAATTTGGGATTAAGATGGATGAAAGCCAAGGAGCCCAGGGGTTCAGGGTTGAGAGTCTTTGATGTAGCTGATTGCAAGGGCAGGGCTAGAGTAGCAAGTGGTGCTTTCTCCCTTCTCAGGCTCTTGTCTCCCTCCTTTCCATCCTAGGATGACCAATGCCTGCCATCGCAAGTGTGTCCCTCCCCACTACAAAGAGGCTGAGCTCTCAAAGGGTGAGTCCGTGTGCCTGGATCGCTGCGTCTCTAAGTACTTGGACATCCATGAGCGCATGGGCAAGAAACTGACAGAGGTCTCCATGCAGGATGAGGAGCTGATGAAGAGGATGCAGCAAGGGGCCGGGGCGTTATAGTGCTCCCCTCTCGTACAGGGACAGGATGTGACCCATCCCGCCATGTACCACTGGACTCAACCCTGTACTTCCCCTTGCTAATAAAACCTTCCAGATGGGTTCTCTGTATGGAATGTGTTGGGCCTCTGCCTTCACTTGTATTCCAACCAGGGGCAGCTAGGGGACAGGAAGAGGCTATGGACCCAGCTCTGCCCACGCATACAAAGTGGTCACATCAGTGTGCTACCAGGTAGAATTTGATGGGGGCGGGGGATGAGATTCCAGCACACTCCGGTGCGAGGAGAGAGCCTGAAGATCTCTGAATGGCTTTGGGTTTGTCTAGTTTATGTGTGGAAGCTCTCTTGGCAATTACTTTGTGATTTCTATGGTTCTGCCATTGCACTAATTTTTGCAGAATTTAGAACAGAGTCAAATTCTTGCAGAAATTACCTCCCCAATTGCTGAATCTGCATCTGGGTGCCGTGATGTGGGGTGGAAAAATTTCCACAACAGAAAAATTTCCACTACCAAACTTTTCTGTGCAAAATTTTCCAGGGCTTGGGGGAATTTTTCATTTCTAAAAATAACTGCAAGTGAAAGCAAAACCAAAACTAAAGCTGTGATTGCATCCGATAGCTGGAAGTGAAACAAACCAAAGCAAAGTACACAAAGCAGTGACCCATTACTTTTTTTGAGCTGTGGGGGTTGGAATCAAAATCTGTTTTTAGGGCATCAGAAAAATAGAAAATTTGCTTAAGAAATTTTGCACAGGAAACTTCTGATTTTAAAATTTTCTTATGCAAATTTTAATGCAAATAAGGAAATTTGCATGGGAAAATTCAAATTTTCCCAGAAACCCCACATCCCTGTCTGGGTGGTGGGGGAGCAGCGGACATGCTTGGAAATGTAGACTCAGAAATGTAGAGGGGCATGAAGAAACCAGCTCTGTGGCCTGGGACGCTGTACAGTAGGGTCACTTGCCTTCCTCTGTTGCTTGCAGCTCACCTGGCTTAAATGCGGGTGGAGGGGAAGGGGAATGAAAGAGAGAATAGCTGCCACTTCTCTCATCTCCAGGGACCTGTGGGGTGGGGGAGCCAGACAAAAGCCATTTGCAGATGCTTGGTTGCTTGTCTGATCTGGGAGCTACTTCTCTTGAAGCTGCGAGGGAGGGTAGGAGTTTGTTAGCAGAGCAGTTGCTCCTGGTTTAGGCAGGTGGGAGAGGTGTATCTGTGTGGGGGCAGAGGGCTCTGTGACTGGGTCAGTCTCTCCAGCCATCTCTGCTGTTTAGAGGCACAGGCTCCCCCTCCCCTGCAGATACCTAGAGATGGAGGAAACCAGAGAAACTGCAGGCATTGGGGTTCTTTTGGTGGTTGGGGTGGGGCAGCTACAACCAGGGACCTGTATTCACTGCACTACAGTGTTTCACAGATTCAGGCTGAAATTGAAGCAGGGGCAGTTAATATGTACTGGCCCTTTAAGAGCTCAGGCGTTGCCATAGGAGGAAGGAGCTGCTGTTGAGACAGTATGACCCCTGGGATTGGAATTAGATTCTGTAAGGACTCTGACCTGTTACACACTCAACTGTGTCTTCCACTAGATGCTGACATTAACTTGCACACTTTCCCAAATATGTCTTGCACTGGCCACTGCTACTGATGTAGGTTTCACTGCCTTAGGCTCTCCAGTGTGACTGGAATTGGGGTTCCCCTCTCTCTGGAAGTCCCTCAAAGCACCATTGGACCATCCACAACTCAATTATCCCGCTTACGTTAACCACTAAGCACCACTCTCTCCAGCTTGTAAGGAGTTAATCCTTTGTCACCCATATCTCAGGGCTCCACAATCATCAGAAAAGTAAATGGGCTTAGGTCTGTCTAGGTGTTAAACCAAGATCCCAGTCAGTACAGTGCTAGTTGCCACACGGACACACGCTTTATAATGCAAAAACTTTACATAAGAATTAAGACAGATAATATTGGTTCAGAGTAAATACAGAATGTGCATAAGGAAAATCATCAATAGTGTGCAATGCTAGCTAAACTTAGAACGCTTCCCTGTCTAAGTTCTTACCTAAGCTCAGATCTAGTTCTATAAAGCAAATTGCCCTGTCTGCCCCTGGAGACAGGCAAGTCACATGCTGACAGCTTCTTCACAACAATTCTCCAAGAGCTGGGTCCTTTAGATGCTCTCAGGCCCCCTTTAAATATGCAAGCAGGTCTGTTGTTTGTCTTTGCACTTTTCCCTAGGTATTGCCGTAGGCTGTTTAGATGTGTATTTGGGCCAGGCCAGGCTTATCTTGAAGACGTGTCCTGTTCAATGTTCTAAGCTTTTACTATAACTTTCATTATAACTTATACAATCAATAATTCATGTCATATAATTCACAGCATGTTCCCAATACATTACACTGGTCCCTGGTTCAGGGATCCCTGGTTACATTAATTGGTTTTGCAACATGTTATAGCTAAGAACTCATGCACTCATGACACATCAGTAACCATGAACCCATGACAGACAGCCCAACTTTGCAGACTGTTGCTGCTACAGTCACTTCTACCCCGATGTATCTGTAGTGGCGGGGTGGACAGGAGTGTGGTCTGAACGGAGTGGGGGAGCAGTCTTAGGGCTGCGGGGACAGAGGGCTGGGGCTTTGGGGAAGGTGTGTGAGGAATTAATATGATCTGGTAATGGGGGAAGGGAGCAACCAGCAGCCCAAGGACTGTGGGGTGGGAACAGGTTGGAGGCTGTGGGGATGGAGGAGTGCTGAGCCATAGGGGGAAGGTGCACTGGGAGCTGGAGGCACAGGATGAAGCAGTCTGAGGGCTTTTGGGATGGAGATGTGAGAACTGGGTGAAGTGGAGCAGGAAGCAGCATGGGCTCGGGGCTCATGAGAGGGGATCAGAGAGAAGGTCCGGGAGCTTGTGGGAAAGGTATGGGGTTGAAGGGAGAGAGCCAAGGGATGATTTGGTGACTTGAAGTGGGGAGGATGAGAAGTGTGAGGAATGGGGTTTGAGGAGTATCCTGGCAGGGCAGAGGGGCATGGGGAAGATGAGGAGAGGCTGTTAGGAACAGCAGGAGAGGCCTGAGGGGTTTGGGGCTGGCAAGGAGAGACCTGGAGGCTTGGGAAGAATCCCGGGTAGTCGACTGGAACGGGGTTGGGGCAAGCAGAGTTGGAGTAAGGTCTCTTGTCTTTTACATCCCCCAACCTACTTGGTTATTAGAAGGGTTCCTAGTTTTCCGTGACAAAAAATTGGAAATTCTCTGATAAAAAAATATCTCTGATTAAAAAACTCAAAATCTCTGTTTTTCTGTGATTAAATATAATGTTACTTGGCTTTCCCTTACCACAATATATATAGGTATGAGTTAGAACACCACATTTTATTGTAATATTTTCATTTTAATGCAATTTTGCAGCTACATGTCCCACCAACAGTCCAAAAATGAAAATTGTGGTCAGTTGCACCCCTCAAAATGTCAAACCCCCCCCTCCCCCCATTACATGCCCTTAGGTTGCTTGCCCTCGCTGCCTCCTCCTCCCAGCCTGGTCACAGCCTGTTCTGCCAACCAGGAAAGGGACAATAGAGAGGCTGGCACTTGGGGTAGTTGCTATGAGCCCAATTAAGCCCACCTCTTGTTCCCTCTTCTCAAGGTCCAGAAGACCTGACCACCCCACTTCATAATGCGGCACCCCTCCAAATGCAGAGCCCCTGCCCCTCCACAGCACATGCCTTCAAGTTGCTTCCCCTTTGCTGCCCCATACTCGCTGTTTCCTCCTCCCAAACCTGTATGTTTTTGCCAATTTCTGTGAAATTCTCAAAAAAACACAATTTTTTTCATGAGTTTTCTGCTGCAAAGAAAAAACTAGGAACCCTGGTTATTAGCCATTAATGGACATTGTTACGGAAAAACAGGGTCACACACGTGTAACACGGGACTACATGTAGACTACAAGTCTGGTAAATATGTAATGCCAAAGGGTCCACATGTACGTAAGGTTACAGTTGAGAGCTGTACAACTCAAATTAGGGCTCTGACGCGTCACCAGGCTACAGGAAATACAAAGAGATCCCAAAATGTGTATTACATAACACTTGCCAGACGGAACCCTGTAGAGATTTAGATGGGCCTTTGTGTTTGCCTGGGTTGACTATGTGACCGACCCCACGATTCCCCAAAGGCAGGAACAGAGACAAAGGGGGAGAAAAACTATTTAAATGAGCCAGTAAGTCACCTGAACAAGCTCTCCCATCCTAAAGCCATCTTGAGAGCTGATCTACATGTGAAAGCCTGCCTGCCAGCAGCAGACTGGAGAAACATGAGCAGAGAGACATGATTTTGCTCTTTTCCAATTAAGAAGCCAGTGCCCAGTCATTCTAACTTTATGACTGAGGAACAAGAAGCTTATGGACCTTTATAGGGTAAGCTGCTTATTTAGGAACTCAACAGTATAGATCAGGAATGCGTTATGTTTACCTTTGATTTCTAGTAACCACTCTGTATCAACTATCTTGCTTATGTAATCAATAAACTTACTTCTTATCTTTATGAAGAAGTGTCTGTGTCTAACATTGGAACACAAGTGAGCAACAAG
>QEPC01002436.1:420922-451370 GCA_003113815.1 Sphenodon punctatus | reverse complement strand
GATCCAGAACCCGGGGAGTGAAGCGGTCCCCCAGATAGGTAGGGCCTAGGCTGTTTAGGGCTTTATAGGCCCAAACCAACACCTTGAATTGGACCCGGAAAACTACCAGCAGCCAGTGCAGAGAACAGAGCACTGGCGTAATATGCTCCCGGCAGCCCAGACCCACCAGGAGACGGGCTGCCGCATTCTGCACCAGCTGCAATTTCCGAGCCGTCACCATGGGTAGCTCCACGCAGAGCGCGTTACAATAGTCCAATCTAGAGATGATGAAAGCATGGATAATGGTGGCCAGGCGTCACACCAGAGGTAATTGGCGGAAAGCACTCCTCGCCACAGCCTCCACCTAGAAATCCAGGCAGAACTGCGCATTGAGGAGCACCCCCAGACTCCGAACCTGAGAGAGTAATGGAGGGCAGACACCATCAATGATGGGGGCCACCATCTTCATTGCCTTACCCACCAACATCACCTCTGTCTTGTCAGGATTCAGATTCAGTCGGTTAGCCCTCATCCAGTCCCCCACAGCCGTCAGACACCGAGTAAGCACCGAGACTGCCAGGCCTGGGTAGGATGAAAAAGAGAGGTACAGCTGGGTGTCATGAGCATATTGATGACACTGCACGTCGAACCTCCTGATCACATTGCCGAGTGGCTGCATATACACGTTGAGCAGGAGAGGGGACAAAATGGGACTCCACATGAGAGGTCTCGGTATGATGAAAAATAATTCCCGAGCACCACACGCTGGGTTCTTCCAGTCAAGAAGGAGTGAAACCATTCAAGAACAGTCCCGTCCACCCCTGCACTGTCCCGCAGGCATGTCACCAACATTTCATGATCAATGGTATCAAATGCAGCCGACAGATCTAACAAGATCAACAGGGTCGAATGACCCCGATCCCACTCCTAGCGTAGATCATCGACCAAAACCACAAGCGTAGTCTCAGTGCCATACCCCGGATGAAATCCCGACTGAGGGTAGTCAAGAAAACTGACACGGTCAAGATGCCCCTGCAGATGACGAGCCACTACCCGTTCAATAACCTTCCCTAAAAAGGGAAGGTTAGAGACAGGCCGATAGCTGGCGAGGGAGTCAATGTCAAGCGATGGTTTCTTGAGCAGAGGCCGCACCACCGCCTCCTTGAGACAGCTTGACACTCTGCCCTCCCAAAGGGAGACGTTATCCCAGCCAGCAACGGCCCCAATGTCTCCCGGCAGGCCTTAATCAGCCAGAATGGGCATGGATCCAGTTCACAAAAGGTGGCTCTGACACCCCCCCAGGATGCACTGCATCGGTGGGGATCACCAACTGAAATTGATCCCATAAAATCGAACAAGGTGGGGCTGCCATTACCTCCAGTTCCCCTAATGTAATAAGTGCGGCGTCGAAGTCCTGGTGAATACGAGTGATTTTATCCACAAAATAATCCACAAACATGTCACAGCATGCCGTAGATGACTTCAATCCACCTGGAAAAGCTCAGCTGGACGGGATTTCGTGGATGCTATGAGGGTAGCAAAAAACTCCCTTTTTGCTGCCCGCATGGCCACGGCATAGGCTCGTAAACTGGCTCTATGATGCAATCTGTTGGCTTTAGCACGCGAACTACGTCACCGTTGTTCCAACCGCCGCCCCTCTTGCTTCAGCACTCACAGTGCCTCGGAAAACCAAGGAGGCCTGTGGAGCTGTCGCCTGGGCAGCAGACGCCTAGGAGCTGTCTGATCAATGGCCCCAGTCAGCAAGGTATTCCATAACACAACGAGGTCATTGATGAGACAGTCGTCAAGGTCAGAAGGAAGCTCACCCAGAGCAATCCGGAACCACTCTGGTTCCATTAACCTCTGAGGGCAGACCATCCGAATAGGTTCCACATCTTTCCGGGTGCAAACATGCGCCAGGAGGGAGGCCTGCAGGAGGTAATGATCCGTCCATGACAAGGGCGCAGCTGATATCTCTCCCACCAGCAAGGGGAGGTCTAAGGTCTAAGGTATGTCCCCCCTGATGTGTCAGGCCAATAACCATTTGGGACAGGCCTATGGTTGCCATGGCAGCCATGAACTCATGCTCCACACCTCCAAGGTCCGTGTTGGCGTGAATGTTGAAGTCCCTCAAGACCAATCTCTTTGGAGACCGCAACACCACCCCAACAACAACTCCACCAGAGCATGTAGGGAGGCTGTTGCACAGGTAGGTACACAGTATACAAGCAGCAACCCCAATCTGTCTCCTGCCAAATCAAACACAAGATGAAGACCCTCAATACCCAAAATGGATTGCACCGGATACCTCCTCACAGACCATATCTCCTTAAAAATCATGGCTACACTGCCGCCCGTCCCTCCGACCGTGACTGATGCTGCATGGAATACCTGGCTGGAACAAGGTCAGCCAAGATAGGCCCTGACTCATTATCCAACCAAGTTTCCATGATGCACACGAGATCGGCATCATAGTCCAGGATCAGTTCCTGGACAGTTGTTGCCTTATTGACCACTGATCTCACATTCAACAACATCAATACGGGGTCAGGAGCCCTCTGACCACGAACCACCTGCCCATCTGCCTGAGGGGTGGTGAGCGGGACATGCAGGAAGCACCTGTCCCGCCTCACTGATCTATCCCCCCACTTGGGTCATATCTCCCCTGTCCCATCATGACCCCTATGGCTGCACCTCCCCACAGCCGGCCCAACTAGCTCCGCCCCCCCCTCTGCTGCCCTGCCCTGGCAGATCCACCCCACTCCACACAACCACCAACCTCCCTCCCTAACCCAATCCCTCCCCTTCCAAAAATCATACCCCCTTCTTTTGGCCATGGCTATGAGTAATCAGTTACCATTAATTATTAATCATACCTTTCTTGGAATATAGACAATGGGCGTTGGATTAAGAGATTTTTTATTTTTAGTTTATTAAATTATTCTAGTTGATCTGTTATGATAGTAGCAGTTCCAGGACAATTAATATTGTATTTGGCCATGATATATTTCCATTTTTTCATTTGGATATTACCCTTTCCCCCTAGGTTTATACATATATAGATATGCTTTGTATGTAATATGTTTGAACCTGTAATGCCCTTGGCCAGGCTATTTTTATTCTTATTTTATGGTGGCTTACTCTTACATTTTATGCCTTTTGTTGTATTTACCTTTGTTTGTTTGTCCTTGTTTGTATATTTATGTATGTTTGTTTTAAGCAATGACCTGTGGCCACGCTTAATAAATTTGATTTGATTTGATACCCCCTTAAACAAAATATAACCTCCCCACCCCCCAAAACACAATATAAAACCCCACAAAGCCTCCCACCAGCCACTACCCCCCCAAACCTATAAAGAGTACCACCCCAGACCCCACTTTGGCGTGGCCCTTAGGTGTGCGCCTGTGGCATGTGCCTGTGGTGCTGCCGTCAGACATGTTGCCTTTGAAGGTGCGTGGGACTGGCATCCCATCCGGAAGCTGCCCGAGGAACCCAAAGCCCCGCCCCCCTCTCCCTCTGCCACCGGGAAGGGGGTGGGGGGGGAAGGCTACAGGGGCTCCTGGGCTCTGGTCCAAGCCCCAATCCACAGGTGTTGCTGGGGGGATGAGCCAACTGGAGGGGGCAAGCTGGAGAGTAGTCCTGGAGCAGCGGCTGCCAGGTCTATGGCAACTAAGTGAACGTAACATCCTATAGCAACTAAGATTGCCACCTCCCCCACCCCCAGCTCTGGGGCGCGCGCAGGCCATTGTCTGAGGCAGGAAGGGAGACAATGGTGGTGCCCAGCACAGGAGCAGAGTCTCTTCCACTGCAGTTGGCACCATTGTAGAGCACCTTTGTGGGTGGCTCAGGAGAGGAACAGGGTCCCCCCCCTGCAGGCACCATGGGTGCAGTAGTGTGGTTGTGATAGTGGCAGCAGCGGTGCTGGGACCAGGTGGGCACAGACTGAGAACAGAAGCCTCCAAAATCTGCTAACCTCCAAAATCTACCACCCTAGGCAGGTGCCTATGTTGCTTGCCCCAAAGTCTAGCCCTGATTGTATTGAAAATGTCTTTTAATCGTATTTTATGTTTTTTGTAAGTTGCCCAGAGCCTTTGGGGAAGGGCGGGATATAAATGTTAAATAAATAACTAAATAAAATTAAATAATTCTGTTCCTTACAACTGTTTCCACTAGTCTGCCCTGGCCTGAAGTCAGGCTTACCAGTCTGTAATGTACACAGCCACCTCTGGAGCCTTTAAAAAAAACTGGTGTTACATTCACTACCCTCCAATTTCCAGGTACACATGCAGATTTTAGCGATATTATTATTATTATTATTATAAACATTTCTATAGCGCCAGACGTGTGACCTGGTGCTGTACAAAACATAGAAATAGACCTGGTCCCTGCTTGTGGTTTACAATCTAAAAGACAAGGAGGGGGAGACAGGGGAGAAGACTAACAAACATTCAACAGGATAGGATACAAATTACCTGTAATAGTTCTGCAATTTTATATTTGAGTTCCTTCAGAATTCTTGACTCTACACCATTGAGTCCGGGTGACTTGTTACTGCTGTTTCATTTGTCGCAGCACCCGCCTCTCCATTCCTTCCCAGTCCTCAGATTAGCGCTTTGTTCATGTCAACACTTCAGGAGTAAAGCAGAAGTGAGACTCAACTACATCGAATGAACTGGTTCATTGGAATATGGCCTAACTCTTCTCCATCCTACTCCCATATCCCAGTGGGGCTGTATTATAATGGCGGGTGTGAGGCAAAGGATTCCTCCATATAAAGGCATCTGAATTTACCAATCCATTCCTGATAGAAGCCCCTGTTGTTTTTCCTGTGGCCAGGAGGGGGCAAAGTGCAGTCAAAGAGCACGCGATTCTCCATAACAATGTTTGTGTAACACTAGTTCCAGGCATAGTAAAAAAAAATTATTTTTTTTACAAGCGTGGCTCATAATTAGTCTCTTTGATGCTTTCCCCCTCTCATTCAGCATTTGTTAATTAAGTGGCAGCTCTGGTTAGCCCGGGGCTGGATTATCCAATTAGAACCGCTTCGGGGGATTAGAGTTTATTTAAAACCGCACTAGTTTGCAATCCCTGTGGTTTGAGTCTCCTTGTTTTGATTGCTGGGATTTGATTTGCAGTCTCCAGAGCTCTGGGTGAAAAGGGCAGCATCAGTGTTTATTAGCAGTCGATGGTTTCCAGAGGACATTCAGGAAGGGATGGGATGATCTCTGCTGTAAAAATGCTTGTGGTTTATGCAAGGAGAGGCACAAGGGAAGAGGCTCAAAAGGATTTTGAATACAGAATCCCTATGGCAGGAGAGACAGGGTGTCAGGACGCTGACAGGAAAAGAGCAGATGCTCTAGATGTCTAGATCAAGGATCACACCTCACGCTGGTACTAAGAAAAATACAGATGCCAACTGACAAAGGATAGAACTTAATAAGAAGTACCTGGGAGACTCCTGCTGGCTGTTAAAAGAGGACAGCCCCCAGTCAGGAGGGGGAGATGATGAGGGTAAGAGCTTTGGCACAGGGCTCCCTGCCATAGCAGTATATACAGAGGCCTCCCAACATGCCAGGCAGTACTGGAGCACTGTGTAGAGATCTAAACCCACACCTGCAAATCTGGGCTACAGACAAGCAGGACTGCCTGAGGAGCCACAGACAACACACGCATCTGCAGGCGGGATCAATCCATGTTTATACTCCTAAGGAAGGTTCTTCAGAGTTGTGGGGACTGGCTTGGGGACATATGAAGCTGGGAGAAGCCCATAATATCAGAGGATTGAGCTGGCTGTAGGGGAGGATTGGAGGCCAGATTCCAAAGCACTTATTGTGTGCCAAAACAAGGAACTTACAACAGGACCATGGTATGGCTGTGATGCCACCCCAAGCTGCCTCGTCGCCCCGATCTGACTTGGCAGGAGGGGGCAGGATAGCAAATCTTTAAATAAATAAATAAATAAATATAACTGTGGAATGGAGGCGTAGCAGAGGCCAAGGGCTACATTTCCCAAATGACATTAAGCAGGGCACTCCTCCAGAAGGAGTAACACCCTGTTGCTACAGTAGGGATGGAGAATCCAAGGCCTGGGGGTCAAATGTGGCCTGCAACTAGTCTTTTATTTGGCCCTTTTCCAGCTCATGGATCTCTGGTGCATGAATCCTGCCCTTTCCCTCAAGCGCTGAAAGCATGAGCTAAGAAAAATTAGCAGGGGTGTAGCTAAGCTGGGGCAATCCACTCCATTGTGCATATGGATTCTACATGTGTGTGGGCCCTAATGCGACTGCACCTATTGTAGCCATACCTCTGGAAATTAGGGAATCCACTCAAGGACTGAGGATGTATCCATGACATAGATCCATGAACTGAACCTTTCTCTTTTTCCCCCAGTCTTGTGCAGACCCCTTAAGTGCTCCTGCCTCCAACTCATACATGGCCCCCCAGATCTTGTACTAATTTTCAAAGTGGCCACCGGGAGGGGGGAACGGTTCCTCGCCCCTTCTCTATGAGCAAGATTTAGCTGCTGTCTCCTGGTGAGCCATTGTTCACCTACAGACTTAATGGGGGCATTCTTACAAGACAAAAAACTGCAAAAAATTGTTTCTTCTGTTGTTTTTTTTAATTGTGTGGAAGGATGATATTACAGGATGCCTCAGCAAATAACTTGCAAGTGTCGGGGTGCAAACCAAGACATAACAAGAGGAATATTTCACTCTGGTATATTTCTTGTAAGGTGGGAAGGGACACATCCCGCATTTATTCTGCCTGCCTCATAGAAATATAAGCAGGGCTGGCTTGGGCCCTGCTCTTTCTGGGGCTTCCCCAGTTTGCACCAGGGTGGGGGGGTCATTCCCTCCTAGTGGAGCCCCAAATATGACTACCTTTAGGTCTCCAGGGATGGTGCCCCCATGGGGGGTAGTTTCCTGTGGGGAGAGGCACCAGCGATAGGCAGGTGAACAGCCAGCTGCTGGGTGCTAACGCAGGCTCTTGTCTCATTTATTTTCACCCTTAATGTGAAGTTAGTGACCACGGATTGTCCAGCTAGAGGGGAAAGTGATGCAGTACTACTTTGATTGACATTGTTCATCTGAATGCTTCCAAAGTAGTTCATTTAAATTAAATCAAACTAGTTAGTTTGATTTACTTTGTTCGGCTGAATATATCAGAGTGAATGAGAGAAATTGACTTTGCACTAAATGTGGGGATCTTTTCCCAAGTGCTGCCCAGGAGAGGAACGGGGGGTGGGGTGGGGGGTGTCAGGGAGTGGGGTGAAAGCCCCTCTGTTTGATCCCTGTACCAGAAGGGGCTCCATGTGGCAGGGAGAGAGAGGGTTCCTTCCAGAATTGCTGTGGGTCTTCCCCAGGCCAGAAGGCCCTGTTTTTTATGTCTGCTTCTCACACTCAAGTTGCCATTTCATTTGTATTCATGGCCCTTAAGTATTCCCCCCTCCCCCACAACACTTGAGGCCATGTGCAGTCACACAGTCTGACCTATTCTGGATCCAGCCCTGGGATTAAATATCATTTGCTGGCACACTGCATACACAAGAATAAAGAATAATTTCCCTGTACCCCCTATCCTCTCACCCAGTCCTAGCTCTTTCTCACACACAGTACACACTCATAGTGGATTTCCTTATAAAGAGAAAGACACACGCACACACACTCTCTCTCTCTCCTGACTTCCTGCCCCGGGCTCACACACATTCTGACCAACTGACGGGCTAAAACATCTGTTGGCAAAACGCTGCGGTAAGCTACAGCTCTTACCCCAGAGGGTTGAGTAACACGGTGTGTGTATGCGTGCGAGAGCGGGGAGAACGAAAGAGAGATTTTCCCCCGTCCCACCCCCTGAGCAGTTCTAACAATTCGGGACCCCGATATCACCCAGGATCCCCTCCCTAGCCAAGCTGGGACCCGGCTCCATCGGGGCGCAGCACCGCTTTGGACTGAGGGGTGAGCTGAAAAACTTGAGGGGTGCTGCTTGGAAGAGGAAGGAGGGGGTGTGTGGGCGGGCTGTGATCAGGGAGTTGGGGGAAACCCCTCTGTCCCGGAAGGCCACGTGGCAGGGAGGAAAAACGCTGCGCCCAAGTGCTGCTGCTGGCCCAGCGCCTACGGACCGACGCCGAGAGTTTCGGTTCGGGAAGGGCCATGTGGCAGGGAGGCTCGGACGGGACGAGACCGGAGGAAGGGTAGAGGCTCGGGGAAGGGGAGAAGAACCCTGGGAGGATCCGACGAGGTTGCCGTCCCGCGGGGAAGCTCCGATCTTGGAGAGTCTCGTGCGTCCGCGGCGTTCAGTGGGGACCCATCACCGGGCTGGTGGGGTCGTGCTCCCCAGGACTCTTTCCAGCCCGGTGTGGATTAGCTTCCGAGCAAGTTCCTGGCCGCTTTCCTGGAAAGATAGGCTCGCCTTTCCCGAGACAGTCCGGGAAGGGGAGGTTTGCTCAGCTTTCGGGTCGCCAGATGTTCAGAAACTGGAGCGATGAACTGTTCTTCCCAGTGGGATCTGGGTTTCTTGCACCCCTTCCCCTGTATCCCTGACGCCGCCTCTTACCCTACACCCCATGTATCCCAGCCCCTGCCGCCTATATTCCTGCCCCTAACTGCTCTACACCTTCTGTATCCCTGCCTCCACCTGCCCGTCAGACTCATTACCCTGCCCCAGCTCTTCTTCCATGGAGACAGTTTCCAGCTGGATCCATCTCCACGTGAGGGAGAGATGGGGCTCTCAGCTGACATCATCCCCCATCAGAGCATCACCCCACCTCCATTTCTCCTAATGTGGACAGCACTAATACTTATGGGGTCATGTCGATCAAATGTATGTCTATCTAAAATAGCCCCATTTACACTCTTCAGAGTTATGCAGACTGCACCATTCTGGGTTTGCTCACACCAGAGCCATATGTCCTAGGAGCTTATCCAGTCCCCATCCCCACAGGAGTTAAGCACCTCAACAGCCCTGTGAGGAAGAGAGATGTTAAGAGACTCACCCAAGGTAACACAGGGAGTCACTGACACAGGGTGAAATTAAAGCTGAGCCTTGCAAGTCCCAGCCTCCACACTAGGCTTCCCTACCTCCCTGTTTGATACAGCTTTATGTGTAACACAAAATCACACTAGTGTTTCCATAGCCCATGCTTCCTTTGCATCCTTCTGCTCCCTGGCTTTCTCTCCTGCAAGGGAACCTCTGGGTTCCAGCTTATTTCCCCCCCCCCCCTCTTTTGCTCTTCAGTGTTGTGTTGTAATTTCTTGCCTCTTTCCCCACTCTCCCTAGGCCCCTTTGGCTTATTTCTCTGGTTTTGTTTGTTTACAGCGTTCCTCTGTTCGGTGTCATCTGTGAATTTCATTACAGAGCTGTTTATTTCTTGTTTTAGCTCATTACGAAAGGTATTAAATTAGACTGGCTCTAGCACAGATCTGTGCAGCACCTCTGCCACACGTTGGCTCCCCAGAGTTGCCAAATCTTTTTTAAAAAAAATAAAAAAAAATCCAGAGACTGGTGTAAAATTCTGAACGAGTGATGATATAGCGTTGGGATTTTCTTCTTCACCTTCTAGCTTCAGTCTTTAGCACTCATCACAGGCACTTTTCAAGCTTCTCTCCACAGCCAGCATGACTAGAAACTTCCTTTTTAAAAATATAAATAAATGCAAGCTGCCTGTGATTCTCCTGGTTTCAGTAGCTGTGGATTTCGGGAGCTTCAGAATTATGAGCCTTACAATAAAATGGTGAGAATCAGCAGTTTTGGCTCCCTGCCTGGCCCTTTCTTAGCCAGTGGGGTAGCCCTGGATGGTGACCATTTATTCTTTGCTGTCACAAAAGGTAGAATGAGAGGAGATGGGCTTGAATTACTGCAAGGCATATTTTTGTTAAATACTAGGAAAAACTTCCTAACTATAAGAACTGTCGGGCAATGGAATGGGCTACCCAGGGAGGTTGTGGAATCTCTTTCTTTGGATGTTTTCAAAGCCCAGCTGGATGAGCATCTGTCTGCAGTACTGATAGTCTGCCGTAGAGCAGGAGCTGCTGAACTGGATGACCCTTGAGGTTCCTTCCAACCCTACAGGTTTATGATTCTGCAGTTTGAAGTGCAGGAAAGACTCCCACCCCAGCCTGACTTTCCTTCTGGCCTGCCATTCCCTCCACCCATATCCCTGCATCGCTCTACTTGTCCCTCTTCCCCGGCCCCAACTTACACTGCTGATTGGGGACGCCTGCTGCCCAGCTAATTGACACCCCACCCGCAGTACGACCCCATCAGCATTTGGATCTCATTTCACCTCTGGAGATGACTTCCCTTCCACCCAACACCATAACCCAGTAGGTTTGAGTAGCTACATCCTATTCATTATTATTTGCATTACTCTTGTGCCCAGAGACCACTGTCTGGCCTGGGATCCTACTGTGCTAGGTGCTGTACATCCACACAACCTTTGACCATATTCCCTTCAGTCAACCCTTATTTCTCCCAGTCTGCTTATCTGTCCATGGCACTGGGAACCTTTCTCCTTTTGACATTTGCTGCAGTGTTTTGCTAGAGTTAACAGCCAGGCTTCGGAGGAAGTCTGTGCCAGTCTCACTTCTCTCTTCATTGCTGAAGTCTGGAACTGCATCTGTTTTGTCTCCTATTTCTTGGCATATTCTGGAATCACACATGACTTTTCAGAAATAGTTGTCAGTGGGGACAGTAAGGGCATATTCACACAAAAGTTCCTCACCCCGAGGAGTTGCCTTCAGGTGTTGGCACAACTGTTGTGCAGAGGGGTGGAACTACAGGGCCATGTTTCTCAGGTACCCTTTGTGCCACCCTCAAAAATTGCCCCCAGACTAATGAATTAATTCAGAGCTCCCCCAATATTTTAGCTGTGATGGAATCCATGCCCCAGGGCTAGCACTGGTCCTAAATTACCTCTTGATGAATGTAACCGTTTAACCCAATGACAGCAGTCATATGACCAGTTGGCCCAATGCCCAGGGCAGAAGTACCACACCCTAATTGTTCATGTGTCTGCTCCTGCTGGCTTGGATACATTTTTAGAGGCTAGATTCATAAATGACTATTAGTCAAGTCAGTTGGGGATGTAACCTTGACTGTCAGGAACTGGGAGTAAATAGCAGCTCCTGACAGGACTCCATTATGACTGTTGTGCAGTTCTCAGAAGTGACCAAAGATGACCACTGTTGGAGACAGGAAGTTGGGCTGGGCTGGATGGACCAATGGGCTGACCCTGTCTGGCGCTTCTTATGATCTTACTTTAGGAGTTCCCTTCCCAAGCTCTCGCCTGTGTGACCCCAGTTTGAGAGCGAAATATAATCCTTTGGCCGCAGACAGCGCAACAAGGTGTGTCAGGTGCTGCATCTCCCACTCATGGACAACATGATCTCGATTAGGGTCCATCCCCGCAGTTGGGAGCATGCTCACGGCTCCGTCTCTGCCAGTCCACAAGGCGGTACTGGGGAAGAAGGGGGGGGGTGTGCTGTGAGGGAGGCCTGGCCTGTTTAAAGGACTCCCCCAGCCTTGGAAGAGAGGGTGCTGCGGAGAGAAGACAGGAGGGATGAAAGTGATCACTCTCTTTGTGTTCCCAGCTCAGGGCTCAAAGCAGAGGAGCGATGGCACCGAGCCTGCAGCAGGCGTACCATCGGCGCTGGTGGATGGCCTGTACTGCAGTGTTGGAGAACCTCTTCTTCTCGGCAGTGCTGCTCGGCTGGGGCTCCTTACTTATCATGCTCAAACATGAAGGTTTCTATTCCCATGTGTGCACAGGTGAGAAGAAGGACACCTGGGAGGCAGAATGAGTGAAAGGGGAGGGCTTGATAGGAAAGGAGCCAAGGAGGATTGGGTGACTATGAGAAGGGGTGTGGCCAAGCAAGAGTGGACAGGGCTGAGATATGGCGGGTTGGGCTCAGTGGGGACAGATGAGGGGGCTAATCTGAGGGAGAACAGTCTTGGAGCCCTCTGTTCTTGTGAGAGTGTCAGGCCCTGCCCTCGAACCCCTGGTCTCCAAGGTTCTGGAGTGGTGGTTGGCCAACCTGTCAGCGCCACCTCTATTACTACTGGCCACTCCCCCCATCTCCTCCCTGCCTTGTCCTGCCCCATCTCCTGTCTCTCTTGCCTGTGCCCCACCTCCCAGCTTCCTGGTTAGCTGCCAGCAGGCATAAAAGGCATGTTGGGTCAACTCACGCCTTATTTTGTCTTTCTCCAACACACTCCTGTTCCCTGGCTTGATCCCAGTCCTGTTTTTAGTCCTTGGCTTGTTCCTGCCTTGCTCCACTCTTGTTTCTTGTCCTTGCTTCCCTCAAGTTGTACCTTGACTCCCTTGCTCCCCTTCTGGTCTTATGTTGTTCCCTTGCCCTGCATTAGTTCTTGCTCTTGCCTCCTGTCGTGCCTCCCAGCCCTGATAGTGAATTCCATTACCTCAAAACCCCATGTCCTGGATGCCCCATACCCCTGTGCTCCTTACAGGGAGCTGTGCAGACCCCCCTATTGTCTTGTCCCAGCCAAGCTATCAGAACCCTTGTGGGTGTGGGTGTCAACTTCCATATTGGCTGGGCTGCGTCTGGCCCCTCATCTCAGAAGGACACGTGTCTTGTGTCTTGAGGGTGTATACAGATCTGAGAGGGCAGGGTCTGTTCTCTGCCTGCAAAGCTGGCTCTGCCCCTGATATGAGGTGCAGGGAGGGACAGATACACAAAGGGTGGGAATGACAGGCCCCTACTGCCAAACTGGATGATTCAGCAAGAGGCTGATTCATAGTTTCCCCTCCCTTTATCAGCCCCACTGCACAGGCTGTGTTGGGATCAACCCCATTGTTCCCCTGCAAGTGTACAGAGTTCAATGATCCTCCTTTGGGGTGTGGAGCAGGCCCAGGATTGGAGCACCTGACTCTGTGGTGGCTTCTACACTCAGCACCAGCTGCAACCTGAGGGGAAACACTTAGGCTGCATTTACGCAAGAAAATCCTTTCCACTGCTATTTTTTAGCCTTATGAAAAGGATGCCGCAGGTGTAATGTGGGGTTAATCCAAAAAGTTTAACTTGGAGATCAAGGTTTAAGAATCATGCGAGTTCCCTCACACGCATTTGTCATTGCATTAATCCTGCTGTCCAACTATCTGCCTTGGAGAGTCAGTGCAGAGCTATGCAGCACTGTGGGATACCTAGCAGCAACCATGGGGGTCGCTTTTAAGGCCAAGGGGAGGAAACGTGGGAACAGTGAAAATGAAGGATTTCAATCTTCTGTCAGAAACGGGAGAGGTGGGAGAAAAGGCTTGTGTGGATGCAGCTTTCGAGCATCCCTGAGGTTTCTGGCGTGGGAGTCTTTCCGGCTGCAGGAGCTGGGGCTTGTGCTGGGCTCATCGGTGGTGCCGCAGAGCTGGAAAAAGTCCTCGAATGGTGCAGCACCACTGGTGACAGCTGCCCTTCCATCTAGTAGTCTCCTAGCCCAGGGGTTGGGAGTTTAATGCAGCATCATTGGTGTTACTCTTCTGCCCAGAGGCCCCAGTGCTCAAGGGCCCTACTATGCTAGGTGCTGTCATGAAGAGATGGGATAGTGGGGCATAGAAACCCCAGAGAAAGCCCTTCCCCTCCTCTCTCACCATGAGGTACCCCCCCCCCCCATTTCTTACCTACCCTCATCTTATGAGAAATACAGGTTGCAGGGCTGCAGGGGCACCAATGCAGCCCTGCAACCTGTATTTATCATGTATCCTTTAAAATGTGCATATCTGGCCCTCCTCCCTTCAGGCTGCTCGCTGTCAGAACAACAGGGGAAGGCAACTTCCCTTGGCTCAAGGGAGGGTGGGTTTGTGTGGTGGGTTTGACCCTCTTCGTTTCATTTCCCCCAGATGAGAATGTCTTCAATGGCTCGGCTTGGATCCCACCCCCTCACCACTGGCCCAGCTGTGTGGAGCAGGAGGAGATGCTCAACCTAGGCTTCACCATTGGCTCATTTCTGCTGAGTGCCGCCACGTTGCCCCTCGGTGTGTTCATGGACCGGCTCGGCCCCCGGCCCCTCCGCCTGGTTGGCAGGTACGGGAAGGAGGAGGGCTCAGGGAAGAAGGGACAGGCCTTGGGAGGAAGTGGAGTAGATTGCTGGGTGGAAGAGGTTGAAGGGTGAGCAGGGGCAAAGGGAGAGCTTGGCATTGTTTGGGAGGAGTGAGTCAATCTCTTAGGGGTGACTCACTGTAGAAGGTCATGGGTCAGGGGGTTAGGGTGGGAATGAGAAGGTGCCCACCAGGGGCATAGCTAGATTGGAATGGGCCCTAGGGCAGAAGATTGAATGCCCCCGCTCTCCTCCCTGTGGCTGGGGATGCAGCTGCACCAGGGAGCCTGGGCCTCCCCAGCTGCACCGCCTGCCCCTATTACAACCACATCCTGGGTGCCCCCACGGGGAGGGGTGTTCTGAGGTGAGATGGGGGCAGGGTTCAGTCCCATTGCTCTGATCTCTCTTTTGTTCCCCTGCAGCGCCAACTTCGCCATCTCCTGTGCCCTCATGGCTCTAGCTGCCTACAACCCCTCAGGTGAGCAAGGGGGACCTTCTCCTTGATCCGCATACCCTGTAGCTCAGCTCCAGCTCCTCCCACCCCTCAGCTGCCCTCCCTCCACCCACATCCCTCACTGGTTTTGGCCCATTCATCCCATTTTCCCCTTCTGTATTCTCCAGTTCTCTCCCCACTCATTTTCCTTGGCCTCTCCATGAATGGCTTTGGCGGGATCTGCCTGACCTTCACCTCCCTCACTGTGAGTACGGGCTGGGGGCTGCCAGGGTGGGCAATGGAGGTTGGGTGAGAGGACAATGGGTGCCTGCGTGGGTGGCCTGACCCCAAAGGTGCCTTCCTACCCCTTTCCTCTCGGATCCCAGCCCAGAGGCCAAGAGCGTTGTGGGAGACTGGCAGTGACCCTTCTTGGAATGAGGGAGCCCAGGAAATCCTTCCCATTACAGGGACTGCCCTCAACTTCCTGCAGGGGGTGGGGTGGGGGTTAACCCCTTGAGTGCTGGAAGGCATAATTCCTTCACCCCCAAAAGAAGATCAGGAAGCACCATTTCTTCATGGGGGTGGGCTTGTCTCTGTGTGTGTTGAAAGGAGAGCGTATCCCCAAAACATTGCTTCATCCCTTTCCCTACCAGCCTGAAAAACTGGGGAAGCCTTTAGAGTATATAGAGAGTTAACTCTTTGTGTGCTGAACTGCGTGCTCCTGAGAGAGAAATCTCAGCCTTCCGGCAACTCACAAGAAACGCTGTATGTGCGTGTGGGTTTATTAGTTCCACACCACCCATGATTTTATAGACCTCTATCATATCTCCTCTCAGTCGTCTCTTCTCCAAGCTGAAGAGCCCCAACCTATCAAGCCTCTCCTCATACAGGAGCCCTTCCATGCCCTTGGAATCTACTGCCAGAGGCTGTGGTAAGGGCCAGTACTATAGCTGAGTCTAAAAGAGGTTTGAACAAGTTTCTGGAAGACAGGTCCGTTAGCAGCTATTAGCCAGATAGGATTGGGGAACAAAACCCTTTACTGTCGGGAGCCTGGGGATGACCCACAGGGAATGGATAGCATGGTGACCTGTTGGGTGCTTCTCCCAAGCCACTGTGATTGGCCACTGTCGGAGACAGGATGCTGGGCTTGATGGACCATTGGTCTGACCCAGTATGGCACGTTTTGTGTGTGTGTGTGTGTGTGTGTGTGTGTGTGTGTGTGTGTTGGGCTTAACCCATTGTGTGCTGGGCAGTAAAATCCTGCAAGGAGTGATAGCACCCTACTCCCACAGTAGCCCTATCTTTTCTAGTGGTTTAACCCTTTGTGCAGCATGGTGGTTCAGTCGTTCATCTCTCCTGCTGGCCACCTCAGCTCCCCCCCCTCCCCCGTGTGCCCTTTGGCCCAGGGCATCTCGGCTCCTCCTTTGCTGCCCTGCTAGAGCAGCTGGCTCAGGCAGTGGGAACAGCTGCCAATTGTTTTCGAAGGAGTGGGCATTGGCTAACAGGCAGGGGCGTTTCTGTTCAGTGCGACAATATTGTCACGACAATGTCCAGGCCCGTGCCAGATGATTAGCAGCAAGCCAGGCCCCTCATGACTCTCATCCATCCAAGATGGGGTCACACACTGTGCTTCGATCCCTGTGGCCAACCCTGTCTACTCCTGGCCGGATGGCAGCTTGCCCCAGTGCATGATGGGATCCCTTTCCTTTCTTCCCTGCTCTGGCACAGTTTGTCCTTGTTGCTTTCTGAAAGACGTCTTTCATTATTTCTGCTAGTTGGAGGCAGTCTCTGCTTTGGCTTTAGGAAAGCCCAGCAGAAACTCTCTCTGTCTCATTCTCTCTCCTGTAGGGGCTGCTGCTATGGAAATAGCCTCCCCACTCCCACCTCATACCAAGGGTGGTAATGCATGAGGGCAGGGGGAACGCAGTACAGATACCACAGGCAGCCCAATCCTTATTGAAATGGCATTTGTACTGCAGAACCCAAACTAGCATCTTGAAAGCATGTGCCTTTGCTGTTTGAAAGCCGGCCAGGGGGCAGCCCAAGTTGTCTGTCACAATGACTGCAAAGGACAGAGGGTGTTAGCAGATGTGACACACTAGTTGCCCAGACGTTTTTAGGCATGTCTTCTCTCACACACAAAATAACTCTGGGTGGGTAATGTTTGCATGTGGCAGCTTAGTGGGTGGCCAGTGGCTGTTGGGCGGGGGGGGGTGAAGAAGGGTGGGTTGGAAGCTGTGGCATGGAGGAGACCTGGTTCACTCTGCAGCTTTTGCTGCTGCCACTTGGGGGCGGGGCTGTGGAGACTTTGTCCAAGCTGGCTCCCCACAGCCCCATCCCTTCACGCCAGCAGCAGCCGTGCCAGTGAGGAGTGGGCTGCATCAGGAAGTGGCTCCGGAGAAGTCCCGGATTTCTCTGGAGCTGCCTCCCTGCCACAGTCTGCTTCTCCTGTTACTTTCTTTGCTTCTGTTCAGAGAGGCAGAGGCAGGGAGACAGCACTGTCTGCCTGCCCGCTGCCTCTCCAAGTGGGAGTGCCAAAGTGGTGAGGAGAGGACCCAGTCTGTGGGCAATTTGGGGCTGCATTGTCTCCAAGCCAGCAGAAGTAATGATTCCACTCTATTCAGTGCTGGTGAGACCCTACCTGGATTACTGTGTCCAGTTTTTGGTGCCTCATATTAAGAAGGACATTGACAAATTGGAGCTGGTTCAGAGAAGGACAAGAAAGGGTGCAGCCACACGAGCTGCAGTGGGTCCAATCCCTGCACGCCCCATGGTGGGCAATCGCTGCCACCACACTTTGGGGCCAACTTGGGGAGTAGGGCAGATGGTTGGCCCTCCTGCAGGGAAGCCGGGAGGGATGGTGGGCGCTGTTGGACCTCCTGCCATGTCCTGGGATGGACCGAGGCAGCAGCCACACAACTGGGCGCTCAGCCCTGCCCCACCTGCCCCCACCATGACATGGCCACTCATGACAAGATAACACCTGTCACTCAAAGCCCCATGGCAGGATAGATAGGGACCGGTCCCATGAGTGGCAACATGCTACTTCAGTTGGGCAGCCTTGCCCCTCTTTGGGTAAGGCTGCTACGCCCTGTGTCCTCAGTCTTTTTCTGAGGATGCAGGACCTAGGAGCCAGCTGCCTGCCCTGCAGTGGGAGGAACATCTGGCAGCTGTCACGCACACAATACACTGCATCTCGTGGCAATGATAACCGAAGTGGAGTAAGGCTGCTCAAACTGTGGTAGTTGTATCATGAGGCTGTACCCAAAGCTGATAAAGGGCCTGAAAAGTGGGTCTTATGAGGAAAGGTTGAAGGAACTGGGTATGTTTAGCCTTGCGAAGAGAAGATCAAGGGTAGACATGATAGCAGCCATCAAAGATGGCAAGGAACTATTCTGCATCGCTACAGAGGGCAGGATTAGAAATAATGGGCTCAAGTTCCAAGAAGGTAGATTTTGGTTAAATATCAGGAAAAGCTTCCGAACAGTACAAGCTGCACAGCCAGGCAACAAGTTGCTTGGCGAGGCCTGTAGGCTCCCCATTGTTGGAGGTTTTCAAAAAGAGGCTGGATAGCCATCTTTTGGGGCTGTTGTAACTGTAATTAGTCTTCTGCATCCAAGCAAGGGGTTGAACTAGATGACCTTCCTGGTTCCTTCCAGCTCTGCGATTCTCGATGTGTGTGGGTCTCTCCAGGTGCAGGTGTGCATGCTCACATTTCTCCAAGTGTAGGGCTCCGAGTGGGTCTGTGGGTCTCCTGTGCAGGTGTAGTTCTGTGTTCATCTTCCCTCCATATGGAGTGCCTGACCCGTGTGTGCGCTGTGACTTCAGTGCTCCAGGACTGAGGCTGTGGCTGACGTGTGCTAGCTAAGCCCACATGACAGGGGTGAGTCTGAGTTGCGACCTTGGCAGAGAGAGTGACATTTTCCTCTTTCAGTCGGTTAGTCCTGGTCATGTCAAAAGGGCCCACCTTGGCAGCGAGCTAGGAAAGTGAGCCTCTTTGTCCTGCAGGGAGACCCGACACAAGGGAGCAGCCACTGGACTCAGCCCCACACTCCTGCATGTGTGGACTCCTGTTCCGTGCCCACTACTACCATCTCGTCATTCCTGGCCCAGCAGGGGAAGGATGTGTCTTTCCTTCCAGCACATGAGGGGTTATGTTCCCTTCCCTGCCCCCTCCCTCATGAGATCACATTGCTTTTTGGCATGGCCAGGTACAGCACCCACCAGTCCAAACACATCACCCATGTAAGTGGCATCCAGCCAATGGGAAAGCAGAGTTGTGTGCCACACCCCCTCTCTGTAGTGCCCTAGGCAAGGGCATGTCCGGGGAAGTGGGGGACAGGGGCTGAAACCATGTGCTGCTGTGTTTACAAAGCCCCAGGGCCTGGCACAGTGCCCTGCCTCTGCACTGTGCTGGGAAAGGGCAGGAGAAACCAGGCATGGGATCTTTCCCCCCATTCCCATGGGGTACTTGATCTAACCCCAAGCTGCTTGATCTAGGTATTACCCCCTCCACACTTGGGGGGGTGTCACTGAGTGGCTTTACACAATGGGTGTCTTTAGATGGATGCAGGGGCAGCCCTCCCCATGAGCTGCTTCAGGGGTGCACTCCGTGTCCACCCGCTTCCACCTTTGCCTGGGTCCACTTTAGATGGACCCAGCAAATTCCACTGGCTGTGGTCTGCCCAAGTGGCACCCTCTCCCACCATAGAGTTGCAGGTGATTACCCGATGCTTTAGGCTGATGCCCGCAACTCTATGTTGCTGCTGGGGCAATGGCCGGCTGGGAGCGGAGCTGCAGTGTGCGCAGCTCCACTCAGAGCGAATGCCCCGGGTTCGGCTAGCCTGCCCTGACGGCGACACCCTGGGATGTTCCAGAGGGCTGCAAGCGGGGCTGCCCCAGAGCAGATGCAGACTGCTCTACTGCAACATCTGGCAGGCTGCCTTCCAACGGACCGGCCAACCTGGGGGTGAAGCAGGCTGGTGCTGCTGCTCCTGGAACTGCCATCCATCTGCTTGCACCCATTATGTTAATCATGGGGGAAATCAACTACATGGTACTCTGTGCAATGTCGGTAGTGGAGCAACATTAACAAACATTCATGCTCTTCTGTGTTTATGCTGTCACTCTCTGGACCCTGACCAGCAGGGGGAGCCCATCCAGTGGCAGCATATAAATAGGTGAAACGCCTGGCGTTCCCTGTTGCAAAGCAGTCCTCCTGCTGGTGAAACTGCCCAGACAACTCTCCTCTCTGGTGAAACTGACAAGCACAAAGCCCCTTGCTGAAGCTGACAAGCCTGGTGAACAGATGATCTTTCCATGGTGTGTTTTTGGCTGACCTGTGGGCCTGCTGAGGAGTTCCCTGGATTTCTTCTGGGGTACAAACTTCCGCAAATCCGCGTTCCCTTCTGGCTAGCTCCTGGGTTTGTGTGACCAAATGTAAGGCTCTTGTCACATCTTTCCCTCAGTGGCCACCCCCTCTGTGGCGCTGGAAGGAGAATCCCACTTCCATTCTCCCCCTGTCCTGTTGTCCTGGGGCTGGCTGGAAGTGGCCAGTTCTCAAGCAATGTAGATGTGCTTCCTGGCCTCTTGGGTTGGAAGGTGAGGAGGAGCCTAGCTATTAAGTGAGACGAGCCCCATACAAAGTGGGGAGGGTTTCCCACTGTCTCTTCCCTTCCCGTGTCTCCTCAGCTTCCCAACATGTTCGGACACCTGCGTTCCACCTTCATGGCACTCATGATTGGCTCCTACGCCTCCTCTGCTGTCACCTTTCCTGGAATCAAGGTAGGTAGAATGGAATAAAATGGCTGGTTCAAATCTTTCCTGGATCCAAGCATGGAGTGCCCCAGATGAGCAGGTGCTCAAGGTGGGGATGCAGCGTGATTTGGGGGTGGGGAAGAGCAGGGGCGTAACTAGGTTGGAATGGGTCCTGGTGCAGAAGATGGAATAGGCCCCTTGCTGGGGGCCTTCCACTCCAGTGTGCATCTGCACTCTACGTTAGTGTGGGCTCCCCAGGCTCATAGGCCTCAGTGCAGCTGCACCTGGTGCACTTATAGCTACATCTCTGGGGGAAGGGGATCAAGGCTGCCTCAGGGTGGGTGGAGGCTCTACTAGCTGGTGGAGACTGCATGAATGGGGTTGATAATGGAGGATGGCCCAGGCCCTGCCCGGTATTAGCGACCAGGCTGGCAAAGGGAGGCATTGGATGGGGCAGAGCATGTGGAGGGATTTGGGCCACCCTCTGGCCCTACATTCCCTCTTCTCCATCTCATCCCTTTGTCAGCTGATCTACGACACAGGAGTGTCCTTCATCACTATCATGCTGACCTGGTCAGGCTTGGCTTGCCTGATTTTCCTCAACTGCTTGGTCAACTGGCCCAAAGAATCCTTTCCAGCCCCTGAGGAGGCCAGCTACACGTGAGTGAGGAGGGAAGAGGACAGGCAACAGGGCTGGGGATCTAGAGAGGGATGAGCTGCTGCAGTCTTGACTTCCCCCCCACTAGGGAATGCTGTATGGAGTGGGGCAGCTGAGAGGAGGTCCCGGTGATTCCGGTTCCAGTGCTGGTGGGTGTTATAGGAAGCAGACCAAAAGCACTGACTGTGGGGACAGCGCCAGTTGCCCTATAACTTTCCCAGCAGAAGGTGCTTTACAGAGAGGTGCAGGAGACCTGGCTGAGGGGAGGCTCCAGCTACTGTAGCCACGGCCGTGGCCAGCAAGGGGCACTGTACGGAGTGGGGCACAAACAGTGACTGGGGAGACCAGGCCCCAGCTACTCCAGTCTCTGCTCCTCCCTGGAGGAGGTGCTGGTAGGGGCACTATAGAGGGAAACATGGGCTCCCCTCCAGCAAGGGATGCCAGTTCCTCTCTAACCCCCTCCCCATGGCCTGTATTCCTGGGGCAGAAAGAAGATCAAGCTGAAAGGCCTGGCCCTGGATCACAAGGTGACAGGTGACCGGTTCTACACACATGTCACAGCCGTGGGGCAGCGGCTGAGCCAGAAGGAGCCACAGCTGGATGACCGCAGTGGGCTGTACCCATCCGCACAGAACCTTTTCCGAGGGGCTGCAGGGCCTGCCCAGCGTGAGTGCCATATGCCCCAGCTCTAGACCCACAAGAGCAGCCCAGTGAGGGGGGGAGGGGGTCACAGAATAGGGTATTGCTAGGTTTGGTGCCCCCTCCCCCCAACCTGGGGAGTGAGGTGAAGGGTTCAAGGTGATTCCAGGGCTTCTGGGGAGTGCTGGGGGGGGAAGTTTCAAGGTACTTCTGAAGAGTGTGTGTGGGGTGTTCAAGGCTCCCACCCCCTTCCAGGGCTTATGGGAATGCAGAGGTGATGGGTTTCAAAGCTCCCCCTGGGTTTATGGGGCATGCAGGGGTTCAAGGCTTCCACAGGACTTATGAAGAGAGCAGGGATGGGTGCAAGGCTCTCCCCCGCCCCGCCGCGGAGTGAAGCCGCTGTAGCTGCTGCTGCTGATTTGTGTCACCTGCAGCTGTTTGCCTGCAATGCCCTTGCCTCTTGCATCAGTCGGGTCAGGTTACAGCCTTGGGCAGCGGCTGCCCAGAGTGGGTTTGTTGTGCCATGGTATTTGGCATCATCTGCTGGTAGGAGTGGGGAACTGCACCTTGCCCAAGTCCCCAGCACTTCCAGCAACGATCCTTCCTCCTGATCCTTCTCGTTACATGGTATGGGTCTCTATCCCTGTTTATGAAGGGAAGGGGTTGCTAAGCCATAGGGACCAGCAGGGATTTGCTTCATTTCATGGCAGAGCATAAAATAGAACCCAAGAGTCCTGGCTCTCCTGATCTAACCACTATCCCCCAGCCAGCTTCCGCCCCCCCTTAATCTTCACAGAGCTGGGGGAACAACTCAACACTCCTGGCTTCCATCCCCCCTGCTCTAATCACTAGACTCCACTCTCCTCCGTGAGCTGGAATAAGAAACCAAGAGTCCTGACTCCCAGCCCCCTGCTCTAACCATTAGACCCCCCTCTCCTCCATGAGTTGGGAATGAAACTCAGGATTCCTGGTTTGCAGCTCCTCTGCTCTAACCACTAGACACCACTCCTCTACCAGAGCACGACTAGAACCCAGGAGTCCAGAAGCAGTGGTGGGGTACTGAGTCAAGCAGGGGGCTGGGGCAGAGGCCAGTGTGGCTTTGGGGCCTCAGCAAGCTGCTTTGATCCTCCCAGCTTCAGTGCCATTCCGCCACAGCGTCTGCTCCCCCATTTTCCTGTGGAGCCTCATCACCATGGGCATAACCCAGCTGCGCATTATCTTCTACATGGCGGCCATGAACAAAATGCTGGAGTTCCAGGTGACCGGGGGCGGTGAGCACGGTGAGAATGACATGGGTATTGGGGGTGGGGGGAGGGGGACATAGGCATGGGGGAGGTGTAACTGTGTGGGCATAAGTGGTGAGGAGCAGAGGCATGGGCATGGGCGTGAGGGTGTGTGGGGGTGGGAATAGAGGAGTGGATGTGGAGAAGGTGGGGGGCAAAGACATGGGAGAAGCAGGGAGCATGGGGAGAATGGCATGAGCATAGAGGAGGGGAGATATGAGTGGGGCAGAGTTTGGGTATGGACGTGCAGAGCAAAGGGCATGGGGGACTGGAGGCAGAAAGTGACTCTGGGAGTGGGCCCTTGGGGTCGCTGGAGGGATGAGGGTCCTCTCTTTATTCCCTTGATCCAGTCTCTCTCTCTTTCCCGGGGATGCTAGTACCAGAAGAACAGAAGGAGGAAGCAGAGAAAACAGGTAGGAGCCCCTTCCTACTGAGCATCTAGTAGGGGCTACAGAATAGTGTCCATTGAGGCTCTGGGCCTTCAGGGGAGTGCAAGGTGCCCACCCTGTCGTGGTGCAACCCCTCGGGTGCATTACCTTCCCGCCTCATCCCTGCTGCCAAGAGGAGAGACCAGGCCTGGGATTCAAACCCAGGCCTCCTGTTTGGTAGGCAGGCAGGCAAGTACTGACCCCTAGTAGTCTGGGCCATGTATGTCCCCAATGCTGTATGACTGTGGAGCTCTCTCTGTGACAGAGTACTCATTTTCAAAGCACCCCCTGAGGAGGAATGACTGCAGAGAAAAGTTGCTTCTGTTTCCTTTCCTTGGGTGCAGTGAGGGTGGGCCTCAGGTTCCCTTCTCTGAGGTGGGTCAGTGGGCTGATTCTCCTTGTGTAGTAGGGTGGTGGGTGGAGGTTTGGGCTTAAGGTTCTCACTGTCTCCCCTTCTCCCTCTGCCATGCAGTCAGCTTCTATGCCTCCGTCTTCGGGGTCATGCAGCTGCTCTGCCTCCTCACCTGCCCCTTCATCGGCTATGTGATGGACTGGCACTTGAAGGACTGTGTGGACGCGCCAGGGCATGTGGGTGGCGCCGAAACCAATGGGTGAGGCAGATCTTGCTGTGGAGGAAGTGGGTATAGGCATGGGCTGGGGACCTGCCACACTCCAGGGAGCTGACTCTCCCTTCCTGGCCTCAGAGCTGTGGGGAAGCCATCCAGACGCCGCTACCAGAAGATTCAGAAGCTCACCAACGCCATCCGTGCATTTGTCTTCACCAACATCCTGCTGGTGGGGTTTGGCGTCATTTGCCTCATCAACAGCCTAGCTCTGCAGGTAACTCCCACCCGTTTTCCCATCATGCCCTGAGCATGGAGCTCTCTATGACTGTGTGCACAAAACACTTTTCTATGGACACAGAGTGCAACCCATACAGAAGGGGTGTGGAACCTTTTCCTTCTCAGGGGCTCCTTTGACACTAGTACTGCCTCTGAGAGCTGCATAGAAGTTGGGGGTGTTTACAGTTGCACTAAGGAGGAAGGAAGTCCAGATCATGGATCTGTGCCATGAATTGGTTCCCCTGGAGTGTGTGTGTGCATGCCCTCATCTCGGCTCCCATATGAGCGCGCTCTTCCAATGTTTGGGGTGTAGGAACTGGCTTTAGGGACCAGATCCAGGATCTGGAAAGCAGCCAAATAAAAAATAGCCATGGGTCACATTTGACCCTCAAAGCATCATCCCATGGGGCCACTACACCACACTGGCAACCACAGGGTAATGTGTCCTGGGGCATCTGCTACCGACTATCCCTTGGGAGTGCGGTGTTATGTTGACAGCCCGCCAGGTACCCACTCTTGCTGGACTCTCCCTCACCTTGAGTAGGTTTGAGTGCCTTTCCCCCCAGTCTCACTCCATCCTTTCTCTCTTACCTCCCCAGTTTGTGACCTTCATCCTTCACACCATGGTGCGAGGCTTCTTCCATTCTGCCTGCGGGGGCCTCTATGCTGCTGTGTGAGTTAGGTGTGGGTCTAGGGATCTTTAGAGGACTATGGTGCCAGATCCAGGGAGGTTGGAACCTCATGGGGAAGTGGGGGCGTAGAGCCCCCTACTAATGGGAATATTTGACAGACATCATTGTTAAAGTGAAGACGATGTAATATGCTTTTCCTTTGTGGGGCACTGCTCCTTCCCTGCTAGTCTGCCATGAGGTCATGGCATTGCATGGGCTGGCATACCTGGTGCACCTGACTCATTGTCTTCGTGCCAGAGCATTGGGGACTGGCACTGAATTTCCAGCAGGAGATTCATCTCTGTCTGCATGGGAACAACCTAAGCGCTTGTATAGAGCTAGTGTAACCTAGTGGATAAGGTCTTGGACTTGGACTTGGGAGATCCTGGTTCAAATCCTGTCTTAACTGGGGCAACCATTCCCTGTGGATGGGGGTGAAAGCTGGTTCTGTACCTGAGGCATGGAGTGTATTCTGAGTGCTATAAAAATGATAAATAATAGTTGGGGGGATTTTTTTCTGGGCTTAATTTTTTGTTTCTCAGCAACCAAAATACACTGAAAAGTACAAGCTGGGCTCCCCCAAATTGGCATTTTAAATAGATTTTTTTCTTAAAAATACATGTTTGTTTCCAAAACATATCCTTCCCAGCTGTTGAGCACTTTGAGGGTGCGGTCGGGGATGGTGGCAGGTGGGGGGGAGGGGGTGTCAGCAAACCCAGTGACAGATTCCTTTGCTGTGTCGCTGTCAATTGGCAGGTACCCATCCAACCACTTTGGGACGCTGATAGGTCTCCAATCATTGATCAGTGCTGTCTTTGCCCTCCTCCAGCAACTGCTCTTCATGGCCATGGTGGGGCCACTGCATGGTGACCCCTTTTGGGTGAGTGGGGAAGCTGCAGGGAGAAACCATTCCCTGTGGGTGGGGGTGAGAACCAGTTCTGTACCCAAGGCGGGAAGTGTCCTCTGTGTGGCTGCCTGTTGCAGAGCTTACATCTGAGTCCAGATTGGGGGATCCCTCTGGAGGTTGCAACTCTTGGGGGGGTTGGTTCGGGGAATGTCTGCACAGCCCCTGGGCTTCTGTTAAACGTTGCCCAAAGAAACATGGCTAGCTTCTAGCAGTGGGGCCCCTTCTCTCCCAGTGCTCCTTTCCCAGGATGCCATGGGCTCCTGATCTGTTGAGGAAAGGAACTGATGTTGAGAGGAGGGAACAGGATGGGACATGGGGCCTCTCCTTTTAGGGGGTGCTTGACTCCGATCACGCTGCAGAAGACTGGCTGGGCCATGTCCTGCCTAGCCCAGGATCCTGTTGATACCAGATCCTTTAAGAACAAGACATATATGACATGCTCTGTTATATGAGCCAATGTAGCCTAGTGGTTGGACTTGGACCTGGCATACCAGGGTTCAAATCCCATTTTAACTATACGTTTTCGGAGTGACCTTTAGCAAGTCACTCTTTCTCAGCCTCTCTTCCCCATTTGTAAAATGGGAATGTAGGTATCCCGGTCTTTCCCTAAGTTCCGCTCCCCCTTGCCTACCCTAGATTGTAAGCCCCTCAGGGCAGGGACCCGTCTCAAAAACTGTATTCATGATATAATTCGTCCCCTATTCCCAGATTCCAGCAGCGGCATCTTTGTAGAGAGGCTAAGGGCTGAATGTGTCAATGGGAGGGTGTGGGCTTCCCTGTCCCTCTGATTAGCTCTCTTGCCCCCTCTTCCCTGGGGAGGAATGCATGACTTTGGCCTGTTTTTCTGGCCCTTTCCCCTCATCATGCACTGCAGTGAAAAGAGGGGGAAGTAGCATGCTTTGGTGGCTGAGTAACTGAGTGGGTAGCTGCGCTGTATGATGAGATCACTCATTTCTCTCCTTCTCCCCAGGTGAACCTAGCCCTCCTCATCTTCTCGCTTCTGGGCTTCCTCCTCCCCTGCTACCTCTTCTACTTCCGCCGCAGGCTTCTCAAGGACCAAGTGGCGCAAGGAGAGACATCAGACCAGACTGAAGCTGTCCAAATGAAACTCCAGGATGGGGCGGTTGCCAACGGCTTGTTGAGCAGTGATGAAACCACTGCATAAACCAGGGATTGAGGAAGGGAGGGGGAAAGGGGAGGCACGTGGGTGACAGAGAACAAAATGCCAAATGTAATTGCCGAACAGATGGTGCAAGACACTAAGCGCAGGGGTGGGGGGAAAAAAGCAACACTTTTAGGTTTTTATACTTGGGCACTATGGAAATAACCAAGATGCTTCTCGTTCCCAACCAAATAGATATATCTATATACATAGAGAGAGAGTGCACACTATATATTTTTGCAGAGTACTTTAAAAAGAGCTATGACTTTAAATAGGTAACCAAAGCCTCATCTCCCCCCAGAAGTAAGCATGCACCATAACCGTTCTGGAGCATACCTGGAGGAGAAAGGTCTCCTTTTAAAGGGGTGGCAGGCCAGGGTGTTAATAACTGCCTTTCGTGGCATTTAGCAATCACTTTATGTCCATGACTCTCAAAGTGCAAGGCATGGGGGGTAAGTAGCTTTTTCTTGTGTTATTGATTCAGCTAAACCAGGGAACAAATAGAGGTACCCTCCCGAGTGGGACATTCTGTGTCAGCTGACAGTGAGTGTATCAATAAAGTTTCCTCTGGTGCTGAAGAAGCTCTAGATGGGGACATGCCATATCCGCTAATGCTGGGGTGTCAATATAATGTCCTCTACTGAATATGGTTGGGGCATCTCCTGTCAGCTAGCACAGGGGTACCAATAACGCTTCCTCTGATATTAAAGGTGATCCACATAGGGACATCACCTGTCAGCTAATGCTGGGGTGTCGCTAAAGTCCCCACTCTTCGTTTTCTGAAGGCTGATCTTAAAAATCTGCCTCTTTGTTAATTGTGGCCCTGCTCCTTCTGCCATTTCTCAGGTACTTGAATTCCTCTGCTTGCCAGGAGATGAACGGGTGTGACTATGTAAATGTGATTTCAGTGTGCCAGGTGACTCGGGTGTGAAGAGGGACTGACAGGTTCTGATCCGGGCTGTGTGCCACTGAGGGAAACAGCTCTTTTTATGGTGCAGACTGTGTTGCAGAACCACATTTGATTCCAAAAGACAGCTGCTTATTTCTTGTATTGACGGGTTGTGTGGGGATGAGCTACGGTGGCTGCAGGCAGGGCAAGAGGATGGGAAAGAGGGGGGCAGGAGACTGGTGCTACTGCTGTGGCCAAATTTCCTGCCTTGCTCTCTCCCCTAAATTCCTGATGTCTTGGACCCTGAGGCTACTGCAGAGGGTGGAGGGGAGAGATTGGGGTGCGAGACCCTCCCCTTCACCAGCAGCCCTTCATTGGATACCTGCACATCTGGACACTTCTCATGCTCCCCAAAAATCCTGATGAACAGGTGCTTACTGTGCCTCTAGTCAGCTTCACACTGACCCAATGGAAGTGCTGGGCAGCTGCCATTGGTCACACTCTGATGTGATGTCGCTGTAGGCATGGTCCTGCCTAGAGCTGAAATGGAGTTACCTGTGGGCAATACCCACAATTTCAGACTGTTTATCACTTGCCTGACTGGTATTTGCATACTGAGATGAGTGACCAAAATGCCAGGTATTACTGTTACCAAGTAACCATCTTTCTGTTTTACCAACTTGTTCTGACTTACTATGCTAGCATTTTAGCATCTTTACAAATTTCCCTGGTGAGTGAATGATTGGGGTGTAATGGTGCAGTGTCCGTCAGCCCATATTGCGCCAAACAAATCCATGGTTTGTTGTTTTCATCGTTGTGCACAGGCCCAACAATGGTTTGAGCCCTGAATGGTGTTTTTTTAAAAAAAAATTTTATTAGTTTGGACAAACGCAAAATGGAAGGGGAAAGGGTTAATTAATAAAATAGCATAAAATAGAAAAATGGTAACTCACAGTAACGGTAACTTGGTAACGGGAGTTAACTCGTCCCAATCCACCTGAGATGGTTTGGGTACCAGACAGTTCAACAGGTATACCTGATTTTACGGGTACCCATGTCAACTCTAGTTCTGCCTACTGCGATAACTATTCTCTAGTGAACAAACCCAGAAAATATGGCTTGGTATGGTGGAAAAAGGTGTGTTGCAGTTATCATCTTCACTGAGAAGATGGGGTGAGAGTGGGGTGAATCCTCAGCCGCCTGTTGTCTCCATGTCTCTGTAAGTCCAGTAATCTCTTCCTTCCTGATCACTGGTCTCTTTGGTGCTCCATATGATATTTAATTTATTGTGTCACTTGTATGCGTCCGAGGAAATAAAGGCCATTGTGAGATCTTCTTGTGACTGTCCCTAAGGGAATGGGAGCCCAGCTAAGCAAGGTTTTACAGAGATTTCTAACACGGGGCTGTTAGAGAAGCGAAGGAGCTGTAGGGCGCAGACCAAAGCACTCTGGGGAATCTGCAGGAAACAGAGGCATAAGGGAGTTGGAATAAATAGTCACTTTCCACCAGGATTGAAGATTAACAAGGGCAGGGCCAAGGTTCCATAAAAGGCCTAGGTCACAATTCTGGGCTCCAATGGGGCCACTTGAGTAAGTGGCTTGTGGACTGCGGCTCTAGGGCTTAGTAAATGGATCAGTGATCTGGGAAACAGGCTGGGCTGGGAAGGGACAAACATTTACATGGTCAGAGAAGACACTGAGGAGCTTCACAGGGATGCCGTCACTGTAGGTGAATGGGGCAAGTGGGGGAGATGGAATTCAGTGTTGGAATAGCACACTGGGAAAGGAGAATGTGATCCAGTCACTGCTCTGGGGAGTATACTTGTTAGTAATGGGTAAGCGGCCTGGACTTAATTGTGGGCAATTCAACAAAAGCTTCTGGTTACTGGGCAGCTGCACCCACAAAATCAAGAATACATTATCCACTGCATAACGAGGAGCGTACCAATACCTCCCAATGGTCCCTGCTTTAGATGCAAAGCCAGAACCAGGAAAGTACAGACGGAGAGACTGCACAGGGCCCCATGTGTTTGAGGGCCCCATGTTGCCATAGCTCAGACCTGAGGGCCAAATGCGGCCCGTGGCTAGTTTTATTTGGCTCCTTTTGCGGTTCCTGGATCTGGCCCCAAGCACTGAGAGTGCATTCAGGGGAAGGGAGGAGAGATGAGAGCATGCACACAGGATCGGGGATGGGTCCATAGCAGAGATCTGCACCTTTCCCCCATCCAGAGCACGTACATTAATCCCCCCCCCCCACAACTTCTTTGCGGCCCTTGGAGCTTGTATTAATTTTCAAAGTGGCCCTTTGGAGAGAGAATTTTCCCCACCCTGACTCTAACATGTATAGTGAATGCATGGGTGTGTCTGAGGGGGTGGGTTTTATTGGCTAAAGACAGGGTTTCTGTCCCTCTTTGAAATATAGGCCCCCTTCGTGAATGAACTTGAAATGGCAACATGAGTGTGGGAAGCACTGGCATAAAATACAGGCCCGAAGAGCCTCAAGTGCAGGGAACTCTGGCTTATATGGGACCTGTGAGTAAACTAGAAATAACTTGGTATGTATGGCCTGCAATACAGGGAACCCCCGCCCCTGAAGGGGATGTTTAGTTGAATAACAAACATTAATGATTTTCCTTTTTCTAATGGGCAAGTCATTCTGTGTCCATCAAAAATTGGTACAACGGCGGCCCTAGCCTGAGTACCCTGCCCCCGCTCTCCCACATCCCCCCCCCCCCCCGGGGCCCCCGACATTCCC